>OY986436.1:89810995-90378495 GCA_963920525.1 Dichetophora obliterata
AAAAGTTTAATTGAATTTGGTTGCGTATTAATATTTTTACAAAGCCTTAAATATATATTCCTAAACATTTGCTCAAATATGCACGGTACTATATTTAAATTTAACCCATTAGCAAATAAATTTAGCGCACAATCGAGAGCATTGCTATTATCAACTTTACGGGACGTCTCGACAAGCAATGATTCATTGCTAATCGAGACCACTCAATTGCCATGGTTGGCAATTCATGGCGAGCAATATTGCTTTCCATGTATTGCAAAGCAATGAGCTGTATTTTTTCTTGTTTGACAGCCATTTTTCATTTTTCTCCAAAATTTTAAATGTGTATATCTATAAAAATCAAGTAGCGTGCAGAATAAATTTATAAAATAATGAATTTATATAATAAATGATAAAATTATATGTTGATTTCGTAACATGACAAAACCCACCCTTGAAATATTGCCATTGCTTGCAATGGAATTTAACAGATGGTAAGCAATGGCTAATAGCCTGTCGAGACGCCGGGTAAGGTACGCCAACGATTTCAATGCATTTTTCTAAATGTTTGTTTTGTAAAAAATTTACTTCTTGTTGGAGGTCCTTGACTCTTTCCAAAAGTTATTGTTTATCATTTTGAAGGTCATGAATTCATAGAAAGAGCGTTTGCATTTACGTTTTTTAGAGCGACGATTTCATTGTACACCATTTCTAAAGATATGACTTTCTCTATGCTTGCAGTTGGTTGAGGTGTATGTTTTTATTGTTGTTGTTGCTGTTGCTGATTTTGTTGTTGTATTTGAAGAAGATGTTGGTTTTGTTTGATGTGCATTGGATCCTCTCTTGTAGCACAGCTATTTTGCTGGGAGTGAAATGACAGCATCTGATTAAAGAAAGATGACTCAGTTTGAGACATATGTTGATGATTTAAAATAGGTTGTTGTTTTTGCTGTTGATGTTGTATATCAACATCTTATAGTTAGTTGTTAAATATTTGTTCATCTGAAAGATAATTTTTAACCGAATCTACCTACCGAATCGACAAATAAAAATAAAAATTACAAATGAAGTAAGTTCAAATGCTTGAATCATCAAAATAAAACAAATACGATGCGGAGATAGCTCTTAAATACGGTTATGTTAAATTCACCTTACGCATATGTTTGCACACAATACTATGTTTTTTGAAGACAGTCATGAGGGAAATAACCTATCCAATTTCTGTGCCAAAATAAACAACAAAGAATAAGTATAGCGAATATCAACGAATTATAATGCAAAAATTAACATTTTAAATTAATATGAACATTCTTTAAAATTTATTAGTTTATTTAAAATTAAAATAAAAAAGAGTAAAACTCTGTTGTGGCCTCACGAGTTAAAATTTTAAACAAACTCATACTTAAAACATATCACAATTCAATGAGCGGTTGGCTTTTAAGCTCCCTCTGAGCCTGATACTCTAGTACGTCTTTCATCACCAACTGACGAAATCTTTCGTGTAGCTGCTCGAAGTTTGTGTTGTTGGAACTTCGCATTAAAAAGGCCAAAGGTGTTGATAATACGTTTGTCTTGGTATTTGGATGCTGATAGAATTCTTGCTGACTATTGACTTGTGGTATACCCCTGGGCGGAGGTAATGGACTTCTTTCAGCACCTGAAAATTTAAATAATCTGTATCCATTAACTGGGAAAATGCAGCATAGTTTTTCAAAATCGTAATATATCATCATCTAAACATAAATGCTGTTGAACTCTAGACAAAAATACAGTCGTTTCTGCTGATAAGAAAGATAACGAACGAACAAGGCGCAAATCAATGAGCTACTGATTAAAAAATGTGAACAAAACTGCTTATATTAAACTTAACGTTCGCATTGACGAAACCAATTTGTACGCTACTTAATGAGTATCATATACATAAAATAATCTCATATGAGAAAATGTGGAAAAGTAATCTAATCCAAAAACATAAAAAATCGATGTTCAATTGACTTGCAAATTTGAGTTTCGCGATAGTATGTATAAGAAAAAACTTTGAATTTCAAAGCATTGCAAAATATGATATGGGTTGGTTGGACCAATTCCCGCATTCTAAAATGTACTTTTGTAAAAATTTCTCTTTGCATATTGGTTTAAATAATGCAAATATTTTATGATGACACTTTTAAAAATTATTTAAATATCAAAACTAGAACCTATTATTGTTAACTATAGAAAGTATTATTAAAGTTACAAGCTCAACTTATTCTTCAACATTTGATCAAATTTAAATTAAATTAAATTAAATCTTATTTTTATTTATTTTATTTATTTGACAGATCTTTCAATTATAAAAACTATTTAAAACTTTATGTAACTTTTTCCATTACCAGACTAGTTCCAAGATCCCAGGATTAAAATTTAAAATTCCGGAAATCCCGGGATTACTAAAACGTCCCAAAATTGCATTATCTTATTGTAGCGCTCGTCTATACTTTTATAACTATATACTATACTTGACGCTTAAACATCAAATAGCAGAGCTACCGAAAAAAAGTCGAAATAGGAACATCTATTTAACAAAACCAGCGTAGCAGTAGAAGGTAGGTGCAATTCGGAGAGAAAAAAACGAGAGAGCAAAACTAAGGCGTAGGTACAGTGTCACCAATTGAAAACTCAGATTTTCAGACGGGTTCTGCATTTCACCTCCAAGTGAAAGTGAAATTAAATCATAATTGAATTCGATATTTGGTAGTCTACATGGTTTAAACCACCACCAACTAACAGCTGATTTCTGTAGTGGAGAAAATAAGCAAAAAGTGAAAAGTCAAACAAATATCGATACGTCCGTTCCGCATTCTGCCAATTGTATTCTGCTTCAATTTTTAACCATGTTTTCTCCTTCTCATCCGCATGATAGTTATCGGATTTTTTTAATTCAATTATGTGTTTGTATTTGTTCACTATTTCCAAAAGAAAATCATTTCCATTTGATGAGAAATAAGCACATCTCTCATTTTCACTTTGTGTCGCATCCATTGTTTTTTCAATTGTGCAAAAGAAAATAATTTAAAGTAAATGTCACAAACATATGTTTTATACAGTGCTGCCACATTTTTTTTACAAAATTGCAGCACTTACCAGCCAGTTACAAGTTCAAGTTTCTGTTCAAGTTTCCTTTCAAGTTGCAACACACTCACACTTTTTTAGTGTAAACACAGTAAAAATGTATTAGTGTGTTGCAACTTAAAAGGAAACTTGAACAGAAACTTGAACGTGTAAATGGCTGCAAAGCATTGTGAAACCCAAATCATGAAAAGTTTTAGTTAACTATCAGCCTTTAGTTAGTTACCCAATTAGTTAATTAATGGTCGTGAAACTGGCCCTGAAAACATAAAATTTACACATTTTGACATTGCCTATGCCTTTGTTATTAGAGTATTCACGATTCAGTGCACTTGCCTGTGCAGTTGAGGACTTGTGCACTTTACAAAAACAAAATACACGTATGTCAAAAATCTGCACAAGTGCTTTTCTACTATTACCTTAAACTTGAGGACTTGAGCAGTTGTGCACTTGTGTGCATTGAACAATTTTGACAGCTTTGAAATAGTGATGGTAGTGTGTTCACGAAAACCTAACTGCACAATCCCTCAATTCCTCAACTGCACTGGCAAGTGCGCTGAATCGTGAATACCCCTAGTCTTTGTTGTTGATTTGTAGTTGGAGAGAGAGTGTTTCTAGTGTACCTACCAGAGATCTGCAACGGATAGCTTTTTTGCGACTCTGAGTATATCCGAAAAAAATATGTACAAAAACCTACTCACCCTTAGCGCACGCAACTTGACTCATATTCTCTTCTACGAAGCTAGAATGCGGCGGCTCAAATAAATATGAGTATCCTAAGTCAAGAGTCGGATCGGGAAGATCGGGGTTTTAGGTTCATAAATACTTATGGTTGTTGTCGTTTTGCTGATACTTATCCTACTTGCCGAAATAATCAAAATCGACACAAGCAGCCGAATCACTCGGCTCATCTGCCACAGATATAAAAACAGAGCGCAGTAGAGCGTAGCAGTAAAAATTGAGCGAGTTTTTTGTATTTGTTTTGTGCTATTTTTTCTTGAGCATTTGAATAATTGAGATCTTTAGAGCATTTAGATCTTGTGTTGCTTTTTGTTTTTATTTTACACAGTGAAATGGAACTCTTACCTCTCCATTTTTGCGTTAGTTTGAAGGTTTCATTAGCAATTTTTTCATTATTTTCTTGCGTATTCATTTTCTGCAATCAGCAATTATTATTAAATTTGTAAAGTTTTTTTTATTTTTCCGTCACCTTAAGTTGCCAAATCACACGCGCATAATTTAAATGAAACTTCTACTGTACTTGTTTACACACAAGAAGCAAACAAACACTGGCGCCGGCCTTTGTTTTCTTTTTGCTTATGCCTAACAAACCAAAATCACAAGCGTTTATGTTGTTTTCTTCTCCCTAGAGTGCAACAATAAAATACCAAGGCTGTGTGCCAAAAGGAAACTTTTCAGTCGTGGTAGGATAGAAAATATCAAGTTGAATACAATTTTTGAGTGTTGAAATAAATTTGTCTTTTTCGTTGTATCAAATGTACGATGTCGTTTCGGTCGTGTTTTAGCGCAAATATTTTATTTAATTTGCATTCCATTCAATTTGCGACATATTTAATTCGAGTGCTTGTACTTGCAACTTGTATCGTAAACTTGTAATATTGTAAACTTAAAAAATAACAAAATAATAAAAATAAAAAAAAACTAAAGTGCTTGAGTTTGTGTGTCTGTTGGCCAACGATCTTAGGGTACATCAGCAAGTCCAGACAAACGTCCTCCAAGTGCCACCACCAGCAAGTGCAATGCAAAATATCTTGCTAGCCAACATCCTCCGAGTGCCATCACCAGCAGCACAAGCAAGTGGAGCGCAAATTTCCTGATGCTTTTGCTTGCCAACGTTCTCCGAGAGTCGCCACGAGCAGCACCAGCAAGTGCAGCACAATTCAATTGACTAGTCAACTCTCCAATATTTCAGAAGCACCATTTCAGCATGTCTCAAGCGCAGAGGCAAATTTCTGCCATTATACTCCGGCGTGAATTAAATAAATTGAAAGCGGAGAATTTGCGCTTCATTTGCTTGTGCTGCTGGTGGTGGCACTTGGAGGATGTTGGCTAGCAAGAAATTTTGCACTGCAATTGCTTGTGCTGCTGGTGGTGGCACTTGGAGGACGTTCGCCAGCAAAGAAAGCCAATTAAACTTTGCTGGACTTGCTGATGTACCCTGAGACCGTTGGCCCACAGACACGCAAACACAAACTCAAGCACTCTAGTTTTTTTTTATTTTTATTATTTTGTTATTTTTTAAGTTTACAATATTACAAGTTTACGAAATAAGTTGCAAGTACAAGCACTCGAATTAAATACGTCGCGGAAATTGATGCGTTTTTTTTCATTATTTTTGTTTGACTGTCAAAATTTGTAGTAGCCACTGGGGCTAACACTAATTTTGACAATTATATTCACCTCACAAGTGCCAAAAATTGCTCTACTAACTGTCAAAATTTTATCATCCGAATGAAAAGTTTCCGATTGACACACAGCACAAGAACGGGTTTTCGAGAAAAAAAAACAAAATATGAGAGCTGACATTGCCTGTCGACAAGTGCTTACGAAAAGTGCATACGCAAAAAAAACATGCACACAAATAACCAACAGCAGCGATCTATTGTGCGTTGAAAACATTTACAAAACACTGAAATTTTCAAATTTAAAAAAATATGGAAAAAAAGCAATCCAAAAATTAGTTTGCATTTTTATTATCATTTTATTTCAATAAAAGCTTAACCTAACTAATTAATGTTATGAGACGTTGGCAGAGAAGGAGCAGTACGTAGAGTACACTCAAAATACATTCGAATCGAGCGCCTTTGTAATAAACTTACTCAACGCACTTATTGAAAACGGCTCGAAGTGGTTCGAGTCACGCCGCTCTCGGATATGAGAATGTACTTATCAAAGAGTAGTAAACAGTTATCAGTTCTGCACAGTTGCGTTTGTGCAGACATTTGTAATCAGTGAGGATTGAGCGAAAGTGGATGTGAAGGAAAATAAAATTGAAATTTTTCGGCTGACTTTGCTCAGCTCTGTTTAGCTGACGTAGCTTTGTGGTTGCGACGCTTAGCGATGTATGAGCTGTATGAGTGCGAAGAAATAGAAAATAGAAAGCGTGTGATGAAGCGAAAAGAAAATAGTTTGCTATTGTTTCTTTTCGCTTTGGTATGACTTTTTTTGTTTCCTATAAGAATCTTGCACTCATATGAATATTTACATTTTTTAGCTAGATTGGATTTGGTAAATTGAATGAATTAACCAATTTCAATCTTTTTAAATGATGAGAACATTTTTATGCCCCCCTTTACCTATAAATTTATTTTAAATCTTGCAGGTAAGAAATTTTTTAATTTTAAGCTACATTTTTTACCAATTTCCAGGTACTATGAATTCAGCAAATTTTTTAATTTGAAGCTAAATTTTTTACCAATTTCCAGGTACTATGAATTTAGGAAATTTTTTTAATTTAAAGCAACATTTTTTAACTAGATTGGATTTGGTAAATTAAATGAATTTACAAATTTCCAGCTATTTAAATTATGATAATATTTTTATTTGACCTTTACCTATAAATTTCTTTTAGTTCTTGCAGGTACAATGATTTAAGAAATTTTTTAATTTAAAGCTAAATTTTTTAGCTACATTGCATTTGGTAAATTAAATGAATTTACCAATTTCCCTCTTTTCAAATTATTATAAATTGATTTAAATAACTTTTAAGCTACATAGTATATACACATATATGAGATATATATACTTTCTTTATGTAAAAATATATATACAAATTTCTGTCAATTGTTGCAGGTATTTAGAAAATTTTTTTCATTTTAAACAAACTCAGAATGTTTACGAAAGTGTTTAAAATATTAAATACCATCTAAAAGTTTGAAACATTAAAATTTATGAAAGTATTTTGTTGTGTTTTCAAATCCAAAATATAAAACTAATTGTGTTTGTTTAATAATCCAAAAATGGTATTGATATTTAAAGATATTTTTTTTCATTTTAATTACCTTCTTTAAACAGTATTTGTTGTGGTGACATAAAGTTCCTTGTTTTTTTTTTTATTTTGAGATTTTATTAAAATTTTGTATAAAATCTATTAGGTGAAGGTATTTAATAAGTTTTTATTTTTAGCAAACAGATTTTTTAATAAATTAATAAAATTAATCAATCAATAAAGGAAGCAATAAATTCATCTTTTTATGAATTATGAATTTATTTATAGATTTTTTAATAAATTAATCAATTAATAAAAAAATCAACAAATTCATCTTTTATTCATTTTAAAGCAAAATAATGTCTTACATACATATGAATTTATTTTGCAGTTTTGGTTTTGAATTGTTGGTGTTTTAAAACTTACCTCATTTTGTTCTTCTAAAATGCATTTACAATATAAGTACAATATGTACAATATTTACATTATAAAAAGAAGTATATACAATATTTACAGTAAATATTTACAGAAATGTATTTACAATATTTAAATTGTATATACATTTACATATATTTTACAATTTAAATATTTAAATATTGTAAATACATTTCTGTAAATATTTACTGTAAATATTGTATATACTTAATTTCATAGTAAATATTGTGATTCCTTTAATTTCTGCTTAAGACATAAAATTCTTGTACTGAAAAATCATTTTTTTTTAATTGTGACGTTATTGAAAAAACCGAGAGATATGTTAACGTAGAATTTCTATTTCATTTTGTCACAAATATATATTTTTGTATATTTTGAAACATTAATAAAATGTCAAAAAATGTGTATGGTAAACGCCCCTATTAAATATTTAATATTGGGGTTAGCTGTGTATTTTCTCAGTTGTGTACTAATGAAATATAATACTCAGCTTAAATCATGATTAGTACGGATTTTTCTTAATAATCAGTATTTTTGAAAGTTTCGAGTATTAAATTTTGTTATTGGTAAAATGACTACGTTTTGCATAACCATGATTTTTTTGCCGTATACTAGCCGCTTATGTAACTTGCATCGCTGCTGTACCATGCGAGGCTAATTCGATCATAATATTTCGAAATCTTTCTTATGGCATCGCTTACAAACTTCTTTTTTCTTTTATAAAAATGACCGTTTTCAACTTTGGGCTCGGTAGACTCATTTATAATTTTCAAAATTTTCTATCTACTATTTCAGGTTTTTAAATTCTTTTCTTCTTTCAAACACAACAAATTCTTACTTGTCTTTTTTTCCCGGACCAACAAAAGCTTTTTGTATATACTGTAAATATTGTAATTACATTTGTGTAAATATATACTGTAAATATTGTAAAAATTAAATTTTATAATGTAAATATTGTACATAAATTTTTGTGGTTGCAATAACCGTTTATTAAATTACTTTATGTAATTTACGTATCTGTAAATATGCAAATATTGTAAATATTGGAAGTACATTTAATACTTTTACTTTTCTAGTTTTAAGTTGTAAATATTTACTTTATTGTATTACTTAGGTTAGTTAAATCCATGCAAAGTGTTTGCCTTAGTTGATAATTTATTACATTATGTAATAAGTTTTCAATTTAGTTTTAAGTTATTACATTCTGTAATAAGATTTTCATTTAGGTTTAAATTATAACATTGTGTAATAAGATTTCCAATTAGTTTTAAATTATTAATGTAAGTTACCCAAATAAGGCCAACCTAACGGGTTTTACCAGACAGAAGAGAAACAGGTTTTTTAAAACTTATTTTTGCAATTTTGTTTTTTTGTTTATTCAATTCTTTTTTCAAAAACATAAAAATAAAGCATGAAAAGGTAAAAAATATATCCAGCTCAGAAGGTTTTAAAAAGGTCTGATTTTTGCCATATTAGGACCACCATGTCTAAATAAGGCCCAATATATAACGGTTTTAGAAACATAACTAAACAGTCAGAAAATAATAAGATAAGAACACATATTGTTATTACAAATGTTGGTTTACATTTATACTAAACATAAATGCTATTCATAGCTTTTTATTATAAAAACTTTTTCGAAAAAATACTTTTATTGCCAAAAGTTCATTTTGAAAATTAAAATAATGGCTTTTTAAAGAAAATTTTGGTAATTTGCTGACCTTTATAGTTGAGGGCTTTCTTTTTCGTAGTTTTTTTCTGCCAGGTAGATTTAGGTGTGGACATGAGATCGGAAAAAGAAAGCCGGAAAGAAAAAAAATGTTTGGGCCTTTTTAGGCGCTCTCAATATAATTTCATTAATCAAGTTTTTCTCGGAATACACCACAGTTAGATTTGATCAATTAACCTTTTTGTTTTCGTTAAAATACCTCTCTTGATTTTTAATTCAAAGCTGGACATAGGCAATAGTTCATTCGTAGAATAACGGACTTTTACTGCGAGCACAATATTACATCAACCACGTTGTTGACGCTACCGCTGACTTCGTTCGACTGTCACTCGCTTCACAGATGCGCAATCGAAGCAATTTTTTTGCATCGTTATGCAGATATGAACATGTTTAAACGTGCACAAAATCATTTTGCAGGGAATGCAATAAATGTGCGTATTAGAAATCGGGCCTTATTAAGGCTTGGGCCTTATTTGGCAAAGGGACCTTACATTATGTAATAAGATTTCATTCTAGGTTTTAAGATATCATATCATATAATAAGCACCATATTATATTAAATAATAAGAGCAAGTTTAAAAATTTTTTAATTTTTTATTGAATTAGAAGAATAAAATGTGGTAAGTTTTAAAACACCAACAATTCAAAACCAAAACTGCAAAATAAATTCATATGTATGTAAGACATTATTTTGCTTTAAAATGAATAAAAGATGAATTTGTTGATTTCTTTATTAATTGATTAATTTATTAAAAAATCTATAAATAAATTCATAATTCATAAAAAGATGAATTTATTGCTTCCTTTATTAATTGATTAATTTTATTAATTTATTAAAAAATCTGTTTGCTAAAAATTAAAACTTTTTAAATACCTTCAGCAAATAGATTTTATACAAAATTTTAATAAAATCTCAAAATACAAAAAAAAAAACAAGGAACTTTATGTCACCACAACAATTACTGTTTTAAGAAGGTAATTAAAATGAAAAAAAAATCTTTAAATATTAATACCATTTTTGGATTATTAAACAAACACAATTAGTTTTTTATATTTTGGATTTGAAAACACAACAAAATACTTTCATAAATTTTAATGTTTCAAACTTTTAGATGGTATTTAATATTTCAAACACTTTCGTAAACATTCTGAGTTTGTTTAAAATTAAAAAAATTTTCTAAATACTTGCAACAATTGACAGAAATTTGTATATATATTTTTACATAAAGAAAGTATATACATCTCATAGATGTGTATATAGTATGTAGCTTAAAAATCATTTAAATCAATTTATAATAATTTGAAAAGAGGGAAATTGGTAAATTCATTTAATTTACCAAATGCAATGTAGCTAAAAAATTTAGCTTTAAATTAAAAAATTTCTTAAATCATTGTACCTGCAAGAACTAAAAGAAATTTATAGGTAAAGGTCAAATAAAAATATTATCATAATTTAAATAGCTGGAAATTTGTAAATTCATTTAATTTACCAAATCCAATCTAGTTAAAAAATGTTGCTTTAAATTACAAAAATTTCCTAAATTCATAGTACCTGGAAATTGGTAAAAATTTAGCTTCAAATTAAAAAATTTGCTGAATTCATAGTACCTGGAAATTGGTAAAAAATGTAGCTTAAAATTAAAAAAATTCTTACCTGCAAGATTTAAAATAAATTTATAGGTAAAGGGGGGCATAAAAATGTTTTCATCATTTAAAAAGATTGAAATTGGGTAATTCATTCAATTTACCAAATCCAATCTAGCTAAAAAATGTAAATATTCATATGAGTGCAAGATTCTTATAGGAAACAAAAAAAGTCATACCAAAGCAAAAAGAAACAATAGCAAACTATTTTCTTTTCACTTCATCACAGGCTTTCTATTTTCTATTTCTTCGCACTCATACAGCTCATACATCGCTAAGCGTCGCAACCACACAGCTACGTCAGCTAAACAGAGCTGAGCAAAGTCAGCCGAAAAATTTCAATTTTATTTTCCTTTACATCCACTTTCGCTCAATCCTCACTGATTACAGATGTCTGCACAAACGCAACTGTGCAGAACTGATAACTCTTTACTACTCTTTGGTTATACGTGGTAGTCTGCCACCTCATATATATTGTCAAATGTCGCACTACAGATTTATAATGCACTTTGCCCTAAAGCTTATGATCGCTTGCTACTGTTAGAATGTACTTTTTTGTTAGGGTAGGTGGCAGAGATTTGCATGAGACCATTCGTCAGTTTTTGCCACTCGAGTAGCAATCGTCGTCAGCCGTAGTCGCACACAAGAAAAAAATGCATATATACCGCTCGAGTTCGTAAAAAACGATTGCTGCAAAGCACACTTTGTCACGATTGCGAATTGATGCAAAGGCAGCCTCCAGACCACGAGATCATTCGGATGCTTCGCTTAAAGCTCGAGTGTCAGCTGCTGCATGAATTTTTGTTGTTTCCATACTTCTCTGACCTTCTCTAGCAGCGCGTTCTTCTTTGTGCTGTTTTAGTTTAGTTCCTCCTTTTAGTTTTAGTTTAGCTCCTTTTAGTTTATTGTTTTCTTTTATCTACTGTGGAGCAATCAGGAGAATTTTTTTTAATTGCCAGTAGCAAGTTTTATGACAGTAAATTTTTAAAGTAAGCTGAGCTAAAATTTGCATGAAAGTTAATCTTGAAAGCGACGTAAATTAGTAAACAAACTATTATTGAAAGTTTGTCGGTAAAATAACAACAATGTTTTGCTTTCAATGAACATTCTTTATCCCTTCAAGACAAGCGTTACCAAAACTCCAACACAATTAAAAAATGTTTGATGAAAACCAACACAAACTTGTCATTAATTTGTTTTTTTTTTTTATAAATGTGAGAAAGTGCAGGTTTAGCAAATGTCACGAGCTGAGCTAAGTTGTGAAAGTTAGAAAGAGATCCTTCTGACAACTGTTGTAAAGAAGCGACGTGTGCTGCAAAATTTTATTAAACAATTTTATAGAAAAAGCCCAGAAAAATGAGTATTCAACCCAAATGTATGCAGTTTTTCAAAACGGGCAGGTATTTATTAATAAAACAAATTTTGTACAACTGTTAACTTGTCAAAGAATGGCTAAAATTTTAGGTTATGTTGTATAGTCGAACTGTAAAAAACACTTCAGTCTTTAATTTTGATTCATTTAATTAAATACCTCTAATTTCGGGTTTAAGAACTGCGAAATTTCTACAAGAACTTAGTGCCAGAATATATTTAGAAAAGTCGAAGAAAAGCGTAGAATATGATTTGATCAATATTATAGATTTGTGATATTTATCAAAAGCGGCGAATATGGACAATTTAAAATTATGTTACATTAAATTTAAAATAGGTTATGTTTAATAGTAGATACAGTAAAACTGAAAATAAAAATTATTTTAATATATAAAAGAGTTTGCTTAACCTTTAATTACCAACCTATAAAGACACCCGTAAATAAAACTCACAATTATAAGGACTCAAGCGTATAAATCTTAAAAAATTTTAAACTCGAAATTAGTTAAACCTTTTTTATTAGTTATAAATAGTTTTTTATTAATTTCATTCACTAATTCTATGCTTAGAATAATTTTGAACATAGTGCTACTAGGTGTAATCCACCCTACTTTTGAAATCACACGTATACGTTAGTTTAGTCAAATTTTACACATCACCATCCTAAAACTAACATAAACTTTATTCTGCAAACTTACTTAAGTTTCTTACAGCAATTCGTGTTTAGTAATGTTTTATTTTTAAGACTTTTTTTCTTTATTTTTTTTATGTAATTGTTTGCGTTTTTTACGTCACTTATGTCAGTTTTTAGGTCATCAAAGTACGAGCCCTGGCTATTAATATATTTATTGTATTTTTCTATTATATGCAACTGTTTTATTGTTTCTATAACAAAAATATTTTTAATACATAATAAGAAACAATAAAATAACATTTTAGATACAATATAAATATCTTGTAAAAAAAATTATATTAAATATTTTATAAGAATATTTAGTAAAATATTCGTTTCATTCGCCACATAACTCATTATATTTTATTATATATTTTATCTTTGTGAGATGAATATTAAAGGCTGAAGGTTAAGTTGTTTGTGTGAGTTCCTTAAAATAATCCTTGGTTGCAATAGCATTTATGAAGATTCCTCAAATATTTCGATTCTAGTGATGGCCATTCGTGTGATGGAATGGTTTGAAATAGCCTCTTAAAATAAATTTATTTGTCAAAATATTGGTTGGTGTAATAGTTTTAAGAAATAAACTACCAGAAATTATATGGCGAAAAAAACTCTTCCTATCTGCATTGATCTGCAACAATTGAAATGTATGCAATCGGATGAAAGATATGCTTTTTTTTCATACATATTTTTGATATATTTTGTTTCAAAATATTAATACAAAACTTACTTGATCTAAAGCTCGCAATTTAATTCGTGTGATTTACACAAAGCTTTTAAAATTAAAATATCTTCATAAGTTGTATTTTGTTTTTAATTTCTTACAATATTTTTCAGTATGTGCTTATTTTATAATTTATATTTTAGTTTTAATATAGATCAATATACGGAATTCTGACCAGGAATCAATCAATAATTGCAGCCACTCAAAACCTTTTGAAAGTGAGAAACGATATCTTGAAAGTGAGAATAGCATTTGAATTAATTATGTTTTTGTACGTAATTTAAAATAATTAATAAGTAATTAAATAATTAATAAATGCACGAAAACAGCATTTTCATTAATCCGAATGCAAAAATTTAACATTTGTTGATGCTGATTGGAAGAACTTTTTCATAACTTTTATTTCTGACAGTATATATTTTTTAAACTACCACACCAGCCAATATTTTTACAAAAAACTTGATTTTTAGAGGTGATTTAAATCCATTCTAGCTCACGGATGGCTATCGCTATAGCCAAAATATTATAATATAAAATTCCTGACTACCTTTTATATGACATAGCATTCTTTTGCAAAAAATCGTCCAGTTTTGCGCAAAAATTGTTAAACTGTTTTTGTCTTTTTTTTTGCCCTATGATTTTTTTGGGCAAATTTATTTATACCAAAATGTTGTTATTATATTTAATGTCTCAAAAATAATTTACATAAAAAAATAAATCCAATATCTCTTTCCAATCAAAGGTTATGGCTTCAAACAAAAATTTTTTTATACCATTGGCTATATTAATAAAAGTAATTTTCACATTAATCGTTTTCAATTCCTGCTATCCACCTCGCAGTCGAATTAGCATAGAAGTTGATTGTTGACATATTTTTTCGGCAACTTGTGCGATTATAACTCTAATTAAAATCTCATTTTATAATATTGCAGTTTTTGTGTCTGGTAACAACATTTGCAGAATAAAAAAATGCAACTAATATTTTTCCTTTGTGCGAATGAGCATAAAAGCATGGATTTTCCTTGCTTTTGGCGATTGTTCCTCATGTCTTGCCTTGTTTGACATTCTTATGTCGCAGACGTTCGTAATCGCTAGCGCTCACACTCTAAGCATTCGTATCAACAGCGATTGGTACATGCATTTGCGCATTAATTTAAATGCAGGAAGCACATTCGGTGCTCGTTTATTGACGAGACAATCGAAACGCCATTTGAATGCACTCAAGCTGTTCTCTGGTAGGTGGCATACGACCACGAATATCTTCTAAACATCACTATAAATTAGTATTATATACAATAAAATATATGTGTCGTTTAGTTTCAAAACGGTGTCTACTCCAAAAGATAAAAAAAATTCTAAAAGTGATTGCATAATAGACATCTGTATGAATATGTGGAAATTAAATATTTTCACGAGAAATATAATAAAAATTTGTTCGTACGTTTGGAATAATTTATTAGATACTGAAAAATTTTGAAATATTTTTATACATTTAAAATATGAAAACTTAATTCTAAAAAATACAAAAATAACTTAAAAACTAAGTGGTTTTAAAACAAAGTGTTTTACATACAATTGAAACAATATTAAAATGTAATAATAAGATAACACTACATTATTCCCCCTCCAAAGAACTCGGTATTAGTCTTACAGTGTTTGCTAATAAATTAAAATGAACTGTCTTAGCTGATTTATTTGCATTAAAAAGTGTTTTTGAAACATTAATGTTAACAAAAGCTGGCTTAATTCGATCAATATTAACCGTTATAATATTTTTGTTTTTAAGAATTTTAAAAAATTTTGGAGACTTTTCTAATACTTTGAATGGTCCGTCGTATGGCTCTTGAAGTGGTTTTTTAATAGTGTCATTGCGAACAAATACAAACTCACAAGTTTTGAGTGATTCTGGCACAAATTGTTTAAAATTCTGATTATGATGTGAAATATGTGATTGATTATTAGCAACAATATCTTTAAGTTTGAACAAAGTTTCTGATGGACTGAATTTTTGCTCACTAGGAATGACTAACTGACTTGGCAATCTGAGTGTTTGACCATAAACCATTTCAGCAGGGGATGCTTTAACATCTTCTTTAAACGTGGATCTTAGCCCTAATAGAACTAGTGGTAATTCTGAGTACCAATTGTTTTGGTTATTGCTCGCTATAAGAGAAGCTTTGAGTTGACGATGGAAACGTTCTATCATCCCATTAGCTTGTGGGTGATAAGCTGAAGTTTTGATGTGTTTGCAACCAAATTTGGTAATAAAATTTTTGAATGTAGTTGATGTAAACTGAGGTCCTCGATCAGAAGTAATTTCCAGAGGAACCCCAAAGCGTGATATAAACTCTCTTTGGAACGTGTCAACAATAATATTAGCCCTTGTATCTTTAAGAGGATAAACCTCAGGCCAACGTGTGTTCCTGTCAATTATGGTAAACAAATATCGGTAACCATTTGAAATCGGTAATGGGCCAACCAAGTCAATATGAATATGTTCAAAACGACCGCTCGGAATGTTTATCTTGTGAGGTAGTGTTTTAGTGTGTCTATGTACCTTAGATTTTTGACATCTAATACATTCTTGAGTCCATTTGTTTATTTGTGTGTTCATGTTAGGCCAAAAATATCGTTGTGTGATTAGTCGTCTAGTACCTCTAGTTCCTGGATGTGAAATGTTATGTATTTGATCAAAAACTCTTTTCCGTAGTGTTTGGGGAATGTATGGTCTTGTATTATTTGTAGAATTTTCACACCAAATTTTTATGTTTAAAAACGGAATATCAACTTGTTCAAACTTGTAAGTTGTTTTGTCTGTTATGCTCTTGAGTTCTGTGTCAATGATTTGTTCCTGATGTAATTGTTTGAGATCAAGGTCGGGTGTTCTAACTTCTGTTACCTCGCATCTTGAAAGTGCATCTGCTACTGAGTTGTCTGTACCCTTAATGTGTAATATTGTGTTAGTGAATTGTGCTATGTATTCAAGGTGTCGTGTTTGTCTAGGACTACGTTCGGTTTTAGAAGATAATGCATTAACTAAAGGTTTGTGATCTGTGAAAACTGTAAAAATGTTACCTTCCAGGAAGTGTCGAAAATGTTTAATAGTTAAGTAAATCGCAAGTAATTCTCTGTCAAATGTACTATATTTCGTTTCAGCAGGTGAAAGTTTCTTAGAGAAGAAAGCTATAGGCTCAAGTTTATTGTTATGTTCTTGTTGTAAAACGCCACCTATTGCGGTAATGGATGCATCTACAGCAATCGACAGTTGTGCCTTACTATTAACATGGTTAATAAGTGTTTGCGTGGCAAAACTGTCTTTGATTGTTGTAAATGCATGTAAAGTAGTGTCTGTCCACTGTAAATGTTTGCTTTTAGTTTTCGAAGCTGTTGTTACCATGTCATAAATGGATTCAAGCATGTGTGCGAGTTTAGGAATGCACCTGTGGTAGTAATTTGTCATACCTATAAATTTTTGCATGTGTTTGACTGTTACCGGTTGTGGATAATCTTGAATGCATTTAACACGTTCTTGTGACGGACGTATTCCGTGTTTAGATATGTTGTAGCTAAGAAAGTCGATGTTATCAACTCCGAATACACATTTGTTAGGTTTTATGTTTAAACCGTAATCATTGAGTCTTCTAAAAACTTGCGTTAAATGTTCGAAATGTTGTGTTTCTGTCTCACTAGCAATCAAGATGTCATCTAAGTATACGAAAATAAAATCTAGTCCATGTAGCACTTCATTAATGAACCTCTGGAATGTCTGGGCTGAGTTCCTCAAGCCAAATGGCATACGGAGGAACTCGAACATCCCAAAAGGTGTAGTGATTGCTGTCTTGTGTATGTCGTTAGGTGCCATTGGTATTTGATGATATGCTCTGACTAAATCGAGTTTTGAGTAAATGCATGTATTGTGTAAATTTAAAGAAAAATCATGTATGTGTGGTAATGGATATCGGTCAGGTACTGTAATTGTGTTAAGTCTTCTGTAGTCGCCACATGGTCTCCAATCATTGGGCTCGCGTTTAGGTACTAGGTGTAATGGAGAGGATGTTTGAGAATTTGACGGTCTACAAATACCAGAAGTAACTAAGAACTGAAATTCTTGTTTAGCTACTTTTAACTTTGGCAAGTCTAGACGTCGTGGTCTTGTGTAAGGTAATTGTCCTTCAGTGACAATGTGATGTACAGTGTGATGTTTAATTGGTGCTGTGTAATCGGGTTCTGTTATTAAAGAAGGAAATTTTTTGAGTAATTGTGTATACTTGTTATCTATAGTAAATAATTTAGGTAAAGATGTTTCAGAAAATGCTGAAATTGTATTGACAGATAAATTAGTTAAAGGGTCAATGAGACGTTTGTGTTTAAGGTCAATAAGAAGGCCATATTTTGTCAAGAAATCTGCACCTATAATAGGTTTGGAGATGTCAGCTATAATAAATGAAAATGGTAATTCACGTCGTAAATTTAAATTAAGTGTCAATAATTTTTTTCCAAATGTAGAGATTGCTGTGCCATTAGCAGCTTGTAATACCAAATCTGATTTTTTGTTTGAAATTTTGAATTTTGAGGAAGGTAGAACTGATACCTCTGCTCCACTGTCAATAAGAAAATTTAATTTACTAGAGGGGTCAAATACAAAAAGACGACGTGTATGTATGACGGGTCTATTATCAGTCGTCGCGACAACAGAGTCTTTTAGTTTGTTGAATTGTGTTGTGTTATGTTGTGTGGTGAAAAGTTGTCGTTTTGAACAAATGCACATGGTTGCTCACATTTACGTGCGTTTTTACCGAATCTGAAATGGTACTTACATACCCAATTGGAAGGTCGTTGACCTGAAGAGGACCTATAAGACGATCGACGTCTTGAAGTTCCTCTGGAACTAAATCTTCTGGAAATTGGACGACTGAAACGTTGATTCTTAAGTTCATCAACATCAAGCGAGAGTTTTTGAAAACATTCAAAAATTTTAGATGCTTGTTCTGCAAAATGTTTAGTAATATTTGCTATCTCATTAGAATTAGAGATGTGTTTCGATACATTAAAGTTATTCTTGATTGCAGATACCTCAGATTCTGCTAATACCTCCCACAAGTTATCAGCGAGTAATAACAACTCATCTAATTCCTTATGACCAGATCCTGTCAAAGCAATGTTCAGACTTTTAGGTAGTTTACGTAACCAAAGCTTATAAACTAAGTCTTTGTTGACTGTTGAACCAGCTAAAAGAAGCAAGGATCTGTAAAATTGAGATGGTTTTTGGTCACCCATCTCAGTGTCAGATAGCATCTTATCGAACCGTTTGTTCTCACTTAAAGTATGTCTATTTATCAGAACTTTCTTCAAACCTTCATACAAGTTGGTTGAAGGTGGTTGTTGTATGAAATCTAATACCGTAACTATGACTTCTTGTGGAAGTGCAGTCACAAGATATTCATACTTTGTTTGGTCAGTGGTAATCCCTTTAGATCGAAATTGGAATTCTGCATGAATAAACCATGCATCAGGACTATCAGTCCAGAACTGTGGGAGTTTGACTGACGTTGCATGAACTTCAATGTTAGATGATGAATCATCGAAAGGGTTCAATAAAGGAGGCTCAAAATTAATTAAATGGTTATCTCCGTCTCCTGAGGTGGATAACCGAGTAGGAGTACGTTGCATTGTATTGTTTTAAAGAATACTAGCTTTATTACAAATAAATTTCTTAAAATAATATTAATAAAATTGAAGTGTGCCTAGCGTGCAGTGTAGTGCCTACGGTTGTGAAACGATAAGCGCCGGCTTATCGTTTTACATCCGCTAAAAAGCTAATTGTGTAGTGTATATAAATACCAATCCTTAGTCGCTGATTTACTGACGTCGCTGCTTGTTTCTGGCGTCACTGCTTGCTTTGGCGTTGCTGCTTGCGTCGGCGTCGCTGCTTGTGTTGGCGTCGCTGCTTGCGTTGGCGTCGCTGCCTGTGTTGGCGTCGCTGCTTGCGTTGGCGTCGCTGTTTGTGTTGGCGTCGCTGCTTGCGTTGGCGTCGCTGTTTGTGTTGGCGTCGCTGCTTGCGTTGGCGTCGCTGCCTGTGTTGGCGTCGCTGCTTGCGTTGGCGTCGTTGCCTGTGTTGGCGTCGCTGTCCACGTTGGCGTTGCTGTTGACGTTGACTTCTCTGCTGACGTTATTGTTGTTGTTATTGTTGTTATTGTTAATTCTGCTGCTGCTGTTGCGCCACCTTACCGGCAGGTGTAGGGTTTTGTGACTACTGTTGTTGGTCGATGGTGTTGTTGATACTAGCGATGGTAGTGATATTATTGTGGGCGTTGCTGTTGATACTGCAGCAGTTGTTGCTACTGCTGCTGGTGATGATGGTTGTGTTGAGTCAGCTGTAGTGGTGAACACTTTGGCGTTAGTACTAGTGCAGTTGAGGAGCGTAAATTGCTGCTGCTATGCTTGAGCTGATGTTGCGCCTGCGCCGACGTGTTTTTTGCTTTTGTGTAGTTGCAAAGAGCTTCAACCTTTGAGTTGCACTACGTGTGGTCGCGCTGCTTTGCGTAGCGCTTGATTCTGCTAGGGCTGTAGTTTGATGTATATATAGCGCCAACAGTAATTTGTTAAATTCTAGCTTATATATGGATATCGAGGAGACTTCAAATTTTTTCTTGCTGTTTTATTGCGTTAATAATTTTTGCGTTGACTTCCTTCTTGTTGTTCAGAATTCTGGATTTTGGATTCTCATTTATGTGGATTTTTCGTCGTCGTCGTGGGCGTTAGCTTTGGTTGGTGTTTCTGTGAGTTTTCGGGGTTTATTTCAGTAGCGGCGGTGTTATTGTGGGATTCGAATTAGCAGGATCGCCAATTGTGGAAATTAAATATTTTCACGAGAAATATAATAAAAATTTGTTCGTACGTTTGGAATAATTTATTAGATACTGAAAAATTTTGAAATATTTTTATACATTTAAAATATGAAAACTTAATTCTAAAAAATACAAAAATAACTTAAAAACTAAGTGGTTTTAAAACAAAGTGTTTTACATACAATTGAAACAATATTAAAATGTAATAATAAGATAACACTACAAATACATTTATTTTATTTGCCTTAACGTATACTTTACTTCAGTATACAACACTTTAAAGTAGCCATCAAGCATGTGTGTAATAATTTCAAATTAACCAGAAAGAAAAGAGAGTATTGTACAACATTCAGTTTGATGTCAACAGAGTGTGTATATAATTTACTTTATCGTTTACTCTGTTTGCAGCATACATAGCTAACTTCAGTAGTTTCTCTTTGGTACACCATGTACAAAAAGTATACCAAGTATACTAGTAAGAGAAAAATAATTTATTGTACAAAGTTTCTTTGCTCTCTTTTTAAGAAGCAAAAAGGATGTTTAGTATTTCCCTGTTCATTTGCACATTTTAAGACTTTTCTTCTAGAAAATTTTGATATTATGTTAAGATTAAACTGTATTTTGGAATGAGTGTTGGAATTTTCTGAATTCGGTTTCGTTTTTCCGCAATATCACTTGAAAGTTAGGCAAAACATTTCCCTATTTGCTCGAACGTGCGCGAATTTTTTTAATTTTTCCTTTTTTGTATTTTAGGTTGATAATATTTATTTGGAACGAGTGTGGGATTTTGCTTTATTTTGACTAGAAGTAATTTAATTTTAATTAAAGGTGAGACACTATTAGTGCAACAGAGAAATTTTTCTGTCGTTTATTTTACAAAAGCTTTACCAGATGGCGCTGTTGATGCTTCTACATCAGCAAATGACTATCACTAACACGAAGAAATTATAGAGAGTTGTACCTCTGTACGTGAGTTTTTTGTTTGTTGAAAGAGACTTGTGTGGAGGGGACGGGGATATTGTTGTGGTTTGCCGAAGAGAGAATGCAAAAAGAAATAAACGTAATAAAATTTTAAGTTCAAAATGAATTATTTAAAAATTTTCAGCGACGACTATATATTTTTTTTTACATATTTGAAAAGATTATTTTATTGCCTACAGAAAAGTCAGCGTAGAGGGTATGCTACTGGCTACATTTTGTGAGACATAGGCGAATCTATTAAAAAATCTCGGCTAAAATCTATTATAAGGAACATAAGCATATCATTGCAGAGAAAATGGTAGAATATCAAAGTAGTGTCGGTGCTAAAAATACTGTCATTTTTATGAGCCAGAACTGTTCAAATAAATGGAGAAAAACAAGAATCAAAAATTAATTTTTTTTTTAAATGTAAAATATCAAAACTTTAGTGCTTTTCACCCGAGTTTTGTGAACAATAAACAATAAAAACATTTTAAAGAACAATAAAATAAAAAACGAAATGCATACCAGTTTAAAAAAAATATACTCCATACGTTGATTTTGTTACTTCTTTGATTTAATAGTATACAAAATACAAAAATAATTACCCGAAAAAATATTTTAATGTCTGAAAAAATTTTTGTTTCCTTGTTGATTAAACAAAAAAAAAAATTTACTATTTTAAAGTTTTACCCGGCGAGCCCAGGGTTTGAACATTCGATTTTCCGACTTCTGAGCGAAAACTCTAGCTTGGCGCCACGTCGACTCATAAAAGAAAGTGGCTCAAAGTCATTACCATGTTCATGTACTATATACATATCGCTACCTTAATATAGAAAGGCCCTAAGTCATTTTTTTTACTTTACAGGAGAAGGAAAAACTTATGAAAATTAAAATTTTGCAGCTGCAAATTTTTTTAAGTGGGGTTTTTTATTAAAGACTCTTGCCAATTTAATGCTGTAGCAATTTCTTTTCTAAAACAATTTTTTTGCAAAAATCTTAAAAAAAAATCGATTTTGAAAAAGTTGAGTTAGGACCTTTTTATATTAAGGTAGCGATATATAATATAAATATATATAATAGACATCTGCATGAATGCATTCGTTAGCAGCTTCAAAACACTTGCTACGAAAAGAAATGTTTATACTCCTTCACTCTCATCTATCCATTACAAATGAGCACAAGTAAACATAGAAGGAAAACATGGCACGACGATTGGCCATGTATGGGGGAAAAGTGCTTTTATTTTAAAAAAATCACAATATCTTTTTAGTAAATGTGAATTTCCAAAAAATTAAATTTTTCTTCAAAATGAGCTATCAAGCATAAAAATTGGAAAACATTTTGTTGCTTTCCGAAACAATCAGAGTAGCAATTTGTTACTTTCCGAAAACAGTCTAATTTTTGAAAATTTCTTGTTGTATTTAAAAAAAAACAATCCCAAATTTTAAAATAGAAAAAAATTACAAAGTAATGTTGGGAATATATTTTTTTAAACTATACCTAATAGGGCGGATCAAATTACAATTTTTTTCGAAATTCATATTCTAAGAGGTCTCAAATGCAAGGTGGTCAGGATCTCCCAAAAAAAATTTTACAGAAAAATAAGGATCTCTTCCTCTCCCGCAAGGACAAAGTTGTTTTTTGAGAAAAACAGTAAAAAATCATGATCTCAAAATGCTTTAATTTTTGTAAGAAAAACTACATATGTGTTAAAGCAAAAATAAATATAAACTTTAACTAACAATATTTTGTCAAACACGATGCTTCTCTTGGTTTTTACCCAAAAAGTCCTCTGTGAAGGATACTCGAATCTAAAGGTCCACTCAAGATAGCACAGAAGTTTTAATTGTTTTCTGATTGTCTAAATTTTGGTGATATTGATTACAGTGTTAAGGCTTTTCTTAGATATAGCGAACTAACAATTGGTATATTTTTCGCATATTCATTTTCTTGTTTTGAAGAAATGTATAATTGAATGGAATTTTTTAACTTTTTAAAAAAAATTAATTTAAGGTTTTATATCTTGGGCACCAGAAATGGTACCGAAGATTCTGTATTGTTCTGAAGATTTCTCAATTCGGATTCTGCAAATACTTTTGAACGAAACCCTGTCTAAAAATATCTTTTTTAAATCAGAAGGAAAAGGCCACGATTTTTTTCCTATTTTGATATTTAAAAAAAGTTACTTCAAGCATGAAATGCAAATATTTTGTTTATATCTCCTTTATGGTTATTATTTCATTAAAACACTTCCAAACAAAAATTTTCAAGTCAACTAAGGCCGATCGAATGGCAAACTCAGAAACTTAAAATTTTAGTTAAAAATTTTTTGAATGCTAAGTTGAGGTGTTTTAACGAAATAATAAAATTTATGCTAGGACGGAAAATTTTTTAAAAAATCGAAATAGGAAAAAAATCGTGGTCTTAACCTGGTGTTATAAATTGATTCTTTTAGACAGGGTGTTTTTCAGAAATATATGAAGAATCTAAATTAAGGAAATTATCTTCGGTGCCATATCCACCACTTCTAGTGCCCGAGATATTAAACATTATATTAATTTTTGAAATAGTTAAGGAATTGCATTCAAGTATACATTTCTCAAAAATAAGAAAATGCATATAGAAAAAATTGCAAACTATTACTTTGTCAAATTTAAGGAAAATGTTGACACAATAATTAAAATCGCCAAAATTTAGATGATCAGATAGGAATCAAAAGTTCTGTGCTACCTCGAATGCCCCTTTAGATTCGAATATCCTTCACACAGGACCTGTTGGGTAAATATCGAGAAGGGCATCCTGTTTGGCGGGATATTGTTAGTTAAAGTATTTATTTAATTTTACCTTAAGACATATGTAGTTTTTCTTACAAAAATCAAAGCATTTTGAGATCGTGATTTTTTACTGTTTTCTTTAAAAAACAACTTTGTCCTTGCGGGAGAGGAAGGCATCCTTATTTTTTCCTTAAATTTTATTTGAGAGATCTTGACCACCCTATGCAACTTTTGAGACCTCTTAGAATACGATCTAAATTTTTCGATACAACCTAATACCTAATACAGTTACAAACAAATTAAGAAATGAAATAAAAAAAAAATTCAAGAAACTTTTTAGCTAATGCTTTGTACTCAAATCCAATTTTCATTTTTCACCATACAAATGAAATCTGTCTAAGCTTTGCATGGCAATTTAAATGTCCATTGTTAAATGTCCATTGTCTGCTTGTCAAATGCATCCGGACGAAGCGATTAAAAATAAAAAAATAAAAAATTAGTTTTGGAAATTTAATAAGAAAAGTAATTCATTTACAGCAAATAAAAAAAATCACTCTTATTATCAGATTCAGGGGCAGCTAAATGTAGCCAATAAATACTTTTGTATATTTTCTGTTTGGACAGGTGCCCAAACTGACAAATTTTTTTTGAGCAAGAGATGATTCCAAAACTATCCAATTTTTATACCTAGCACATAATGCCGGAGCTAATAGATTCACGTATAAATGCCAATTCGGTCATTCAACAATTAAGTTAATTGTTAAGTATTTTGTCAATCAGTTTTTACCTAATGTACGTGAGTGTATGTAAATATTTTATATAAAAATTTTACGATATTTAACTGCTTTTTAAACATTCAGTTGTAATTGTTTTATTTCGATCTCAACAAATTAAAAAAAAAACAAATCATATTTTCATTTCATGCACTACATATTATAATTTTTTACTAACTTATTAATTTATGTATATCAAAAATTATTTTGTTCTGAAATCATAACATTATATAATTCATATTCAAACTACTGTTCAAACCTTGCTAGGAATTACAAATATTAACAACACCCTTCCTCTTCACTGTCTTCAAATGCCTTTATTTCCACACCGTGTTTTCAAATGCAACTCAAAAACAACTTTCACTTTACCCCTCACTTCCTAAATGCCACCCAAACGTTCTCATGTCTACAAGCAACAAAAACTGATGAAGCAAAAAATGAAAAAACCAAATTATTCTCGTGCTTCTAAATTGCGATGGGATCGTACGTCATGTATGTGTATCATGCTCATCTCAAAAGAAACAATGCATTTGAGAGGGTGTTAGTGAGCAGAGTTGAATTAAAAGTTCTTTAGTTTTGCTTGCAGTTTGAAAGCTTCAAACTATCTCGGTGCTTTCGCCAGTAGTCTGCCCTCTTAAGTACTTTTTCTCACATCTGCAGATCTAATAAGTGAAACAAAGGGAATGACACAAAGTGTGCACAGTTAAGTGAGATTTTACTGATTGTAAACTTTTTTGTGAAAAATAAAACAGAATAGAAAAATAAAGTGAATTAGTGAAACGGTTTCAAAACATATATTTAATATAAGGTCCCTTCGCCAAATAAGGCCCAAGCCTTAATAAGGCCCGATTTCTAATACGCACATTTATTGCATTCCCTGCAAAATGATTTTTTGCTCGTTTAAACATGTTCATATCTGCATCACGATGCAAAAAAATTACTTCGATTGCGCATCTGTGAAGCGAGTGACAGTCAAATGAAGTCAGCGGTAGCGTCAACAACGTGGTTGATGTAATATTGTACTCGCAGTAAAAGTCCGTTATTCTACGAATTAACTATTGCCTATGTCCAGCTTTGAATTAAAAATCAAGAGAGGTATTTTAACGAAAACAAAAAAGTTAATTGATCAAATCTAACTGTGGTGTATTCCGAGAAAAACTTGATTAATGAAATGATATTGAGAGCGCCTAAAAAGGCCCAACAAATTTTTTTCTTTCCGGATTTCTTTTTCCGATCTCCACACCTAAATCTACCAGGCAGAAAAAAATACCAGAAAGAAAGCCCTCTACTATAAAGGCCAGCAAATTACTAAAATTCTCTTTAAAAAAGCCAGAGTAACTTTATTTTTAATTTTAATTTTCAAAATAAGCTTTTGGCAATAAAAGTATTTATTCGAAAAAGTTTTTATAAAAAAAAGCTATGAATATCATTTATGTTTAGTATCAATGTAAACCAACACTTGTAATAACAATATGTGTTCTCATTTTATTATTTTCTGACTGTTTTGTTATGTTTCTAATCCATTATAGATTGGGCCTTATTTAGACATGGTGATCCTAATATGGCAAAAATCAGACCTTTTTAAAAACTTCTGAGCTGGATATATTTTTTACTTTTTCATGCTTTATTTTTATGTTTTTGAAAAAAGAATTGAATAAACAAAAATACAAAATTGCAAAAATAAGTTTAAAAAAACCCGTTTCTCTTCTGTCTGGTAAAAATCGTTAGGTTGGCCTTATTTGGGTAACTTACCTTATTTTAACAATAGATGTGAGTACAGTAAAATAAATTTTTACCAACTATTTAACCCTTTCGACCCGGCTTTGAAATGACAAAGTTAGGTCGCAATTTATGTGTCCAATGTTTATAATGTAAAATTATTATAATTTTTATAATTGAAAAAAAATTTAACTTCAAGATGTTTTTAAGCTTAATGGAAGTGCTTCGCCCGGGTAGAAACGGTTAAGGTTATTTAAACAAAAAGAAAATAATCGAAAGATATAAAAGTAAAATGAATGTAATTTAATTCCAAGGAGATATAAGGAGATTATACTATTAAGTGTGTTTCTCGTCTTATGCAATTAATTATATTATATTTTGAATTATTATTATTTGAACAGGTGTCCACTAATTTAGCGAACAACACAACAAGTGCAGATAGTTTACTTCACAATTCTGCAATTAAAGCTAAAATTATTAAAGGAGAATTTAAAATAAATATCAAAAGAGGGAGGTCTGGGATGCATTTGAACAAATTGAAAATGAAAATTGAGAGGAAATTAAGAACTTTGTAACGTGCAAGTCTTGTTTAAATGTATACAAATTTTCCAACAACTGCACTTCAAATTTAGTCAAGCATAAGTGCTACATATGAGAGAAAACCCACAGTGAAAGTATTTCTTCAAAAGTGGATATAGAAGAAAGAAAAAATGGAGTTCGAATTTTGACTAAATGGTGCATTGAAAATTTTCGATCCTTTTAAATTGTTGAAGATTCAGGTTTAGAAAAATTTGCGGAATTTCTTATAACTTTCTTATATTCGTTTACATAACCATATTTTCTATGTCAATCATTTGCTTCACAATGCATTAGAAAAGTCTATGAAAGATGTGCTTGAAGTAGACGAATTGTGCAATATGTAAAGTATTTAAAAAAATCGGATAAATTCGACTTTAAAAACAACACTTAAGAGTTTATCGTCTACACGATGGAATACTATATATTATTTATTTTATTCTATTAAAAGAAATACTTTAGAGATTAAAAATATTTTAAATGATAGAAATGAGCTACACAGGATAAATAACATAAATTTAAGTTACATAAGCCCTATAGCAAAACAACTCACGAATTTTGAAGAAAAATCGAAGAAGTTGGAGGCTGAGAACTGTTCAACTCTGCATTTAGTTTTAGTTTATTTATATAATTTGAAAAAATATGTACTTCAAGCGAAGAAGCTCTCGATATTGTGCGAAATTTAAAAGAACGTTTACAAAACTATTTAGAAAATCTTGTTCTTCCAAATACAAGTATTTACCACAAAATTGCCCTATTTTTATTTTATTCAGCAAATAAACTTACTCAACTTACTAATATTGAGAAAATTTGCATAAGGGAAGATGCAAAAAATTATGATGAGTTACGCTGTTGAAAGAATTGATGAAGATGAAACCGTACCTATGCCTATAGCTTTATCTAATGATGCCCAACTTTTTCAAGATTTTGTTCAACCAGTTGCAGTTTAAAGTACTGACGATAAAATAATAAACGAACTTACTGCATATGAAAACTGCAATGTAGTTTTTCATGATGAATTCAATCCATTGCAATGGTGGTTTTTGCATAAATCAGAGTTTCCGTTAATGTACAAAATGAGCTGTAAAATACTAGCGACGCCAGCAAGTAGCGCTGCATCGGAAAGAACTTTCTCAATGGCGCGTCATTTAATTTCAGAAAAACGTACCTTAATAGGATCAAATCCTGTAACCATTAACCAAATAATGTTTTTGCATTCAAATATTAAAAATAGCAAACTCGTACTAGAAATTATGGATGAAATTTGAACAATTAAGTGTATTTGGTTTCTTATTCTTATTTTAATTTAATATGTTAATTTTGTTTAAAAACTTTTTATTTTCTTTATTAATTTTTTTAAATGCAAATGAATATTGATTAATTTTAAAATTTTTTTTGTTAATTTTATTTTATTTATGTATTAACAAATTCATTTTTAGATTTTTTTTAATTGTAACCATCGTTGTATGAGTTAAACGTATTAATAAACATCAAAATGCTATAAAAGCTATAAAAACAATATTAATTTCGTTTTCCAAATTTTCCAAATATAATAAGAATTTAAAAAAATTTTCAATAAACTTTTTCTTTATATTATTTATTGCTAATTAACGTATATTTTTCCCTCAAAGCTCAAATAATATAATTTTCTTATAAATATATGTATATCATTCTCAGTTTCAAAGCTTCCTAAAATCCCTTGCATTAAGTTTCCTAACAATTTTCCTCCTATTAATCAATTTCTATGTACATGTTTGTATGTGTACTTATTTCACTACAAGTACTTGGTGTACCGAAATATTACTCACAGAATAACACAAGAATTCAAGTTTAATTAATTTTCAGTGCTTTACTGTTTTTAGTACAATACACAAATGTTTTCCTTCTATGTTTACTTGTGCTCATTCGTAATGGGTAGCTGAGAGTGAAAGAGTATAAACATTTCTTTTCGTAGCAAGTGTGTTGAAGCTGCTAACGAATGCATTCATGCAGATGCCTATTGCATAATGTTTGGCGGATGAAAACACATATAAATTATGTTATTTTATTGTAATGAAATCATATTTCAATTTATCATACAGTTCTATTATCTGATATCAAAAATGATATCAAAGAACCATACTTAGAAGCAAAACGATTTTATTCCAATGACTTGTTAGTAGCAAAACAGTCCTATTCCATATTTGGTAGCAAAACGATTCTATTCCTTTGTGTTTATTTGTTTGGCAGACAATGAGTAGCAAATTAAGTCTATTCCAAATAATTACACCATATTTAATGTCATTCTTATTAGAGAATAGTATTACCTACTCAGTATTGTTAAAATGATTGAAGTGTTGAGACGTACTTATTTTTAAAGGGAAGCTTAATAAATAAAAGTACATTGTAAAGTTTATTAAATTGTTTTACTAAATTGTTCTATTTCAGTTGTTTGGTGTCAAAACAGTTATATTCCATTTTAATTAAATTAATTTAACTAAAACTACTGTTTTTATTTTATTGTGCTTTATAATATTTTAATATATAAAAGGCAAGCACGCTGTTCCGTGTCCAATATCTCTCAAACTGTTCAGCCTGAAAGTATGCACATCTTAATACATAAAAGGCAAGAATTCAGCTCCGCACACAGTATTTCTCAAATTATAAATACGGTATTTTTTGACCGTAAAGTAATTTTACAAGACACACTGTTCTCAAAAATGTTCAGCCTGGAAGTATGCACAGAAAATATATTTGATACTTATCAATGGTAATATTGGGTTATTTTAATACATAGTACGTTTTTGATCTAACTACCTCTTTTTTCATCCTTTTCAAAAAAAAGTTATGACGAATTTAATGAAATTCTTTTGATGGATTGCACCAAAAAATATAATTGTATCAGCCGCAAAACGTTGCAAAGCCAGTTTGTTAAGTTGTGTATAAATATGATTGCTACCAAACTTGACCTTTTTCCATTTTTACACTTGAACTAATTTTTCAACACTGATTCAATACGTAAAGTGTTATTTAAAGTGGTACATATGTATTTTTAACAAATCAATTGAATAAATAAATCAAACTTTAAAACAGGGAACGAAAATAAACCGAACGATATTTTAATGTGCCTCGCATGGCATGAATTTCCGTTCGGTTGCGTATATGTCAGTGCAGACGAACATAAATGTTATTTTTCTGTATCGTTCGACAGCATGGCATACACTACATTATAATTATGTTTGCATACTCTCTACTCAACACATTCGGCATACGATATTTTTTACGTTGGCTATTCTCTCTCATTTTGGGTCTCAGAATCAGTGTTGCCAACACTTTTTCATATGTATAATATTATATATATAATGTAAAAAATGTATTTTCAACCAACTCTTGGATATTTAACTCTATTTGTGCAAAAATTCCCTCATCATCAGATGAATCGTAATATTTATATACAGACACGGGGTTTTGAAATATTAAATTTCAAGAAGCCTTCTAGTATGTCACAGCAATAGCAAAATACATGTTTTAAATCTTTTTCAATAAACACTATATCACATTACGCATATGCAATTCTATTTTTTTTCATGCTCTGTTTTTACAATGTTCATTGCGCTTTTTACTTACCTTTCCATTCTATGTTATTAAATACACTTATAGGTTTTAATTTTGCGTAAATTAAAATTTTAATTTGCAAATATTTTATTCATAAGAATGCGCTAACATTAAAACCTTAACAGATCGGAACAAACAATTTTTCTATTGTTTCTAAAAAAAAAACCGGCAACACACTTAAAAACAAGCATTGAAAACTTTAAATAATTATTTATAAAAAATATTCACTTTTCAAAACAAGCTAGAAAAAGCTAGAAGATTAGGGTTGTCAATTCGGTGACCAGCGTGTAGATTGACTCGTAGAAGATTTACATTTACTGTTTAGATCGCTTTCAGAAAAGAACAAAAAAGCTTGAGTGTCTCCTTGATGCTCTGTTAACTATTTGCCCAACGTCTAATACTAGCGAACGCGTTTTTTCTGTGTCAACTATTATTAAAAATAAATTTAAATTGATTTTTTATATCAAATATTTAATATCTAATTGAAAAATACCATACTTATACTTGCTAATATTTTGAGTTAAGATAGATACACGTTAAATTACTTACAAACGGTTTTTTCTTTTATTTTGGATTAAATTTAAAGAGCTGTCATTTTCACTATTGTAAATTTTTTAAATAACATGGAAATAACAGTAGTAAATGCAGTTTACTTATGTTTTTTTTTAAACTGCAAAAATTATTACATTATTATTATTATAAATAATAAATTATTATTATATTTACTTGTCATTGAAATCCATTTGTGAAAAAAAGACCGAAATATATCATAGACAGATACACCCAAAACTTCAAGATAAATTCCGAAAAAATATGTTAGCTTATAATATTGCTAACTTGGCAACTCTGAGCAGAAGCAATAATTTTTTCCCGCTGGTAAGACTTTGTGTGTTCCAAATAAAAGAAGTATACTTTAATAAAACTGCTTGCTTTTTTAAAGTTCAAACCTTAGCTGGGAAATTTCGATCACGACTAGTAATCAATTACATTATATTTAAAAAATAGTTGTAATGATAAAACAATTCTTATGCAAAAAAAATTCTATTAGTAATTGATTAAAATTACAAATAACCAAAAAATAATCACGATTACTTTAGATTACGCCAAATAATAAAAAAAAATAAAAGTACGCAATAAAAAAATCGAAATACTTTTAAATAGGACTGTCATCTACATCGTAAGAAGAAATTAAGAGGTTATGTAATGAGTTCATTTACCACTGGGATGACGCTTACACTGTCGAATTGTTTTTGTTTTATTGCATCATTATTCTCTATTCATAGCATTGAGAATCAGGAAGAGTTGCACAGTGGTGTGAACGCGGAATCAAATAGTTTTCTAGTGCCAATTTTGTTATAACCCTTAAGCCTTTAAGGTGATATTAAAATTAAAACAATTGGCTGCGAACCTGCTTAAAAGAAACCAAGAGGGTAAATAAATGCTAATATTATTTTTGACAGAGCAGAGTGATAGCTTAAATTAAAAAATTTAATTCCTTATGAATTGAAATTGTATTTTGCTTACAATCTTAAAGTTAATATTAACATTTAAAATAATTGGCTGCGAACCTATCTTTAACGAACAAAAGAATAAATAAATTCGTATACTTTTTTTAAAGAGCTGTTTTACTATATCTACAACAAAAGTATGTAGCGTTCATAGTTTTTGTGTTACATGGAAAGTAGTCGCGGTTTGGGGCGGGTTTGTTTGTTTTTTAATTATAACTCACACGCATAATTTTATTGGTCAATGACGAATCCTTCTATTTTATTCCTACATGAAACAGTATGGCACCACTGTGCGGTGTAATTCCATGAAAGTTCAGCAATAATCTTATTTGTGTTAGTTCGCACTAATATAGTAAAATTCACAAGGGGCCGCACTCGGATCTTGCTGAACAGGAAGGGCCGAGCGCTAAAGCATATATAAACTCTTTCAGTGAATTTGTCCAATATATTGGACACGACAGAAAGTAATTTTTAATATTATCTTGCAACGGTTTTTTTTAATTAATTTGGTTCTATAAAAAACAATGTACCAACATGACAAAAATAAATTTGGAGAGATATTTGACATTAAAGTCAGTTGGATTTGGTTTTTGTCCTATTTTGTAAGAAAAACCAACCGTACAAAAATTATATTAATGTTTTTTCTTACTTTTTATGACAATAAAATGATAATATAATTGAGAGGATTTTTTAAATTTTAAAATGATTTTAAAATGATAATAAAATTAAGAGTAAGTAGCGCAGGTAAAAATCAAAGGTATGTTTCTTCATCTTTTTTAGAACCGTTATGACAGGAGTATTAACCTAAAAAAAAATATTTCGGCTTAGCCTAGCCATTGAAAGGACTTAAGAGACGTTGAAGTGAAATCGTTACAGTGTCAGTCAGATATCTTTAAACCATTTAGATGTTCTCTTTTCTAATATTAATTATAAATACCTAAGTACTTTCTATAAAGATTGTTTTACATTACAAAAATAGTGATGAATATGGTGAGTTTTAATTATCGAAACATGTAAAAATTTCAAAACATTTAAATAAATTTGGAGACTTTTTAAGAGAAAAAAACTTGTTATAAAGTGATTTTTTGGGAGTTAGGCGTTGTTTCTACCTAGCCACTAATTTCCGCACTTCATCTTTATTTTTAGATAGAATCTTAACCCACTACTACACGGTTTATGATCCAGCTAAAATTTTTTTATGGATTTATACACTGAGAAAAGAAGCACACTAAAATCAAAGAACATTTACTCAATATTAAAAAAAAAATTTATTTGTTTCAGCGCAATTTTTTTTTTTAAATGGAAACTTTTCTTTAAAATAAAGAAATAAATTCCAAAACAAAGAAATAGTTTATTCCTTTAAAGAAAATTTCTATCTTTCTGAAAGAATAATTTCCATTTGCAAAAAAAATTTGAAAAAATAAATTTCTTTGATTGTAGTCTGAGTGTGTAATTAATTTTTAAAATCAATATAAAAAATAAAACAAATAAAATTTTACTTTGGAATCCAAATTCTTAATTTTTTGAAATAAATGCTAAATAGATGCAATAAATTGATATTATTTAAAGAAATAATTTCCTTAAAACTAACGAAATTTTAGATTTTAAAACAAATACCTGTGTTTTTTATTTCAAAGTTGAACTTTTTTCTGAGTTTTTTTAAAATGGAATAACCAGATACACAAACAAAACTTTATGTAAAAAAGTGGTTTCATTTCCGTCAGAAGCCATATATGGCTGTTCGAAGGAATGCGTGATTTCATGACCTTAACATGTACAATTGAAACACAATTCCATAAACATTAAACAGTAGTTTTATATTCTATAAAAAAATTATATTATGCAAGTGAACTTACTTACATGTAACAAAGAAAAATTAATATTTTATTTTCTGAATTCTCCAGCCATAACGTGATAACACGCACTAATAAAATAAACTGAGATTTTCTTAGCAGCTGTGTTAAAAAAAGAGTCGTGTCGACAGACAGACAAACAGACGGAAACGGCTAAATCGGCCCAGTTAGTGATGCTGATCAAGAATATATAATATATCTTCTAAACCAGACACGCCTTTTTATGGGCTTTAGAAAGAGTATAAAAATAAATAAACTGAATAGCTAAAAAAATGCTTTGATTATTCATACTAAAACAAGAGCGCCCTGCAAATGTATGCTACCTACAAAACTGGATGCGCCCTTGACACGCAGCATGTGCTTGAACAAAGATAAAATGTTTTTCTCTCTGCTTTCTCAGTCCCTCAAACAACGCTTCTCATAAGGTTCTTTAGTGTAGCTTATACTACGGAACAATGATGTTTATGTTCAAGTATGCAACTTGAACTCAACCGAATAATGGCCTTGATAATGAATGCTACACAACATAAACGTTCAGTTCTCTCAAATGAACGCTTTACTACCTTAACGAACGAAACGTTAGAGTTTATTTTCGTTCCCTGCTTTAAAAAGAGAAAAGAGTGCTTTCGGCAAATGTCTCCAAAAAGGAAGTGTGCGGAGAACATGTCGTAGGACAGGCTTTTATACTAGTACGCTAATAAAACACAATACTTTAAGAATATAAAAAAAATTGGTATAGTTTTTACATAACAATTTCAGATGAGAATAATTTTTGTTTCATACTTTTAAGAGCGTGCTTTTTAGCAGTCGGGTTTTAAGTTTTTCTTACTTTTTTTTATTTAAATTATTTTGGGGATATAAATATAATCGAAAATTCTAACTACTAATCAATTGTTTGATGATCAAATTATAAGCAAAAAATTAAATAAGTAAAAAATTTTTTCAGTTCATGACTGTGTCATATAGAGGGCGCCTCATTCAATTAAATGTGACGTCACATAGTCGGCCTTTGTAGTCTAGTGGAGAGTTGAGAGCTACTCTCAACCCAGAGGTACCTGGTTCGAATCCGGGCTCGGACATGGTTCTTTTCACTTAATTTCACTTTTTTGTTCTTTCCTACATTTAAGAATTATCCACAACTAAATTGTGGAATATGTCGAATTAAAGCAATGGAACAACTAAGGGCTGGAAATGCTTGCCGAGGTAGTAGTAGTAGTATTTTTATTCAGCATTTCATTACATTCTTAATAATAACAATATATGTATCTATAAGAAGAATTATGTTATACAAATAACTGCAATGAATGTTAAGCTGCTTCTATAGTTCATAGGAGCTAGAGGCGAATACAGCTTGTTAAAAATATATATAATAATTAATGAAATAATAATTAATAAATGATGCATTAATTACAATAATCAAATAAAGAAAATAAATCGAAAAATTTAATATTAACATATTTTTTTTTTTTAAAGAATTTTTTTTTTTAAGGACTTATTGAGAGCAAAAACTTAATAAAAGTATTGTGGAGTCAGACTATAACAGCTAATAATGTGTCCATACCACTGTAATTGAGGTCTAAAAGCCAAAACTTCACCCTTTTGAGAAAAATGGATTGAACATGAATATTTCTTATTTCCGATGGAAGACTATTGAAAAGTCGAGGAGTAACAGAAGTAAAAAAGTTAAGAAATATTCTTAATGTGTGAGTTGGAACCAGTGCTACATTGTATTCATTGACTCTCAAATTATAGGTATCTGAACGTCGTCTCAGAAGATATCCAGATTTAATAAAAAAAATTTTCAATACTTTATAGAAATATAAATGTTTCAAAGGAAGGACACTTAGTTTCCTGAAAAGTAACAGGCTACTACAAAATCTGTTCTTATGACAAATTAAACGAATAGCATGCTTTTGCGAAACGAGAAGAGGGCATATTTTATTCTTATAAGTACCTCCCCAACAAGCTAAACCATACTCAAGTTTAGAGTGAAATATACCATAGTAAATACACTTGAGAAGAATAGGACTACAATATGATTTCAACAAATACAAATGTCTGGTGGCAGCCAAAAGATACTTTTTAAGTTCACGTGTATGAATTGTCCAATCCATACCACTATCAAGCCAAATAAATACCTAGATATCTAAAAGAATTAACCTTTTCAATAGCGAAGCAGTTTAAAGAACAAGACTTATGATCACAGAACGTATGAATGCAATCCGACGAGGAACATATATCATTACCTAAACCAAATCTTTCACATTTACCACCATGAAAAAAAAATGAATCGAAGTTTACATTTTTAGCATTCACATTAAAAAGCATTATTCTAGTTTTATCACTAAGTACCAGCTTATGAATCATAAACCAGTGCCTTAAAACAGCGAGATCATGGTTAATGTCAACAGACAATTGCAAGGGCGAGACACAAGAAAAGGCACAGGCCATATCATCAGCAAAAACATTGATGGAACTGCGGAACTTTATTGAAAAAAGCGAATTTATAAAGATTAAAAACAATATAGGACCCAGCACTGAGCTCTGAGGTAAGGTTAAGGCATAACACTAGCCTCGGTTATATCCTAATCGCCTAATCAATAATTCGCGTATTGTTCCAATGAATTCCTCTAAATAAATCTAACTTTTTTCTTTTAGGTCAAAGACCGAACCTTGTTTGTATAAGGCGCATGCCTTGGTTCTTTGATCTTAAAAAAAATAAATAGCCTATAACCAGCGGACGAGGAAAACGCTTCTAATGATACCTCATTAGTATAATTATGATAAGTAGTTTATAAGTTAGGGGTTTATTTGACTTTTTATCCTCTAAAGGGCGCCATATTATATTTAATGTGACGTCACATGGCCTTTTGTCAAAATATGATTAGTTCAGAAGTTAGGGGTTTAGCGGATTTTGTCCTCTAGAGGGCGCCAAATTAAATTTAATGTGACGTTAAAGCCAGTCGACGATCAAAACGCTTCCGACGATACCTAATTTGTCAAATTATGATAAGTAGCTTATAAGTTAGGGGTTTTTTTTTACTTTCTGTCCTCTAGAGGGCACCATATTCTATTTTATGTGACGTCACATAACCTGTAACCAGCGGACGGTCAAAACGCTTCCAACGACACCTCATTTGTCAAATTATGATTAGTAGTTTAGAAATTTGGGTAGTTTAGAAGTTAGGGGTGTAGTTTGACGTTTGTCCCATATTCAACTTTATGTTACGTCACATAACTTTTCTTCAGCGGACGATCAAAACGCTTCTAACGATACCGCATTTGCCAAATTATGATAAGTAGTTTAAAAGTGATAGTGGAACAGATGAACATACCCTGCAGGAAATTAAACTAATTTAAAAGTATGTAGTTTAAAACTTGTTGAAATTCTAACTTTTTCTCTTATCACCAACTGACTTTATTAACATGGGGTTGTCATTGGAGTAAGTCAATTGTCGTACTGTGCATGTGTTTTGAACTAATTTAAAAGTGCTATTTTTTCAAATACTTTAAAAGTAGTTTAAAGACAACTAATTTAAATGTATTTTATTTTCAAATACTTTAAAATTGGTTAATTTTATACTAATCGACTGCTTTTAAATTAAGTCTTAAAAAAAATTCATATTTTGGATTTATTTAAATATATAACTTGCTATTTTATTTCATTAGTGCATAAGATTTTTTCAAAATACATGCAAAAAAAATATTTTCAAATTTAGAGATGTTTTCTTTAAAGACACTTTGCGTGAAAGTGACGCTTTTTGTAAGCCTGGAAAGCCTTTCGAACAATGTCTTCTGAATCTGTCTCTTCTCGTGAAAGCGTCTGCTTCCATAGTTCTGTTCTAGCGTCTAGTGAAAGAAAAAAAAAAGAAAGAAAAAATTATAAACTTTTGTAAATAAATCAAATAATTTTCTTATAAATGTTTACCTTTTAAAGCTGGATATAACTTTGTGAAGTCTTTAAGCCTTTTTTTACCGTGGGTCCCATCGATGTTGTAATTAACAATTATATCGAGCCATAACCGCAAAACAAGTGTAACCAACAAAAACAAAGGGGAAGCAATTTTCTAGTTTCTAGCATAAGCAGTACATGTAAACTTGGTTTTTTGTGATCGGTATAACTTAAGAACGGTTTCACTTAGAGATCTGAAATTTTAAAAGTTGATGGGTTTGTTATAGTAGTATCGTTTGTCATTTAAAAGTGGATTTTGGATTTCGTGTTAGTTGCACTTTTTTGCGGTTATGGCTCGATATATTCATTTAAAACTGAAATTAGTTTTTTCCTTGGGTTCCCCCTCATCAGAGACTTTATTGCTTCAATCTACTGAAAAAATACAATTTATGAAATTTAGTAGATTATATTTTTCTGCATATTTAATGGGGTTGTCACTCCTTTTGTAACGCCGATAAGGAGGCGTGGCAGGTATATATATTCTTGATCAGCATCACCTCCTGAGTCGATTACCATGTCCGTCTGTCAGTCCGTATGTATGTCTGTCCGTATGTCTGTCTGTCTGTCTGTCCGTCTGTGATCAAGGTAGCAACCGTAATTTTAGAGCTATCGTAACGAATTTCAATATATGAGCCGTTTATTTTGAAAGTGGGGCAAGCTCATTTTTAAAAAAATAGAGATAATGATAACAATATATAAAACTGAATGGGATCTTTCTAAAAGTAAACATTTTATAGTAAAAATAAGATTGCCAAATTATTGAGGGAAGGAAGTTTTAGGTATTAATGGTATTGTAAATATGCTTATTTTGAAAGTGGTGCAAGTCCATCTTAGGCTGAAACTATTTTTACGACATACGGATATATTACGACAGCATTTAAAATAATAATAAGTATATCATGTAGTATTTCGATAATAGTGCGTTAACTTTCAACACCAGTAAATTTTAGTAATATTGGCAACACTGCCAATAGAAAAAATCAATGACTTTATACTTTAGTTCAGTTTTAATATTTGCTATGAAAGTGTTATTAACTTTAAAACACTCTCTTCTATCTAGAACAGAAGTTATTTTTGAGGTGGCCATTATGTCCCTACCCCCCCACCGATTTTTGACTTGGGTTAGAAAATTTGAAAACTCTCTGAATTGGGAGACTTTTTGTAACAATTTTTTTAAAAGGATATAAAATAATATAAGTTTATTTTCCAAGTGATCAAATGTAAGATTTTCTCTGGTTTTTTTATTAAGCTTTTTGATATGGCAGTTATTGACAGTTACTTAAATTTCCATTGAAGTTCAATGGGGTAATTAATTAATTAGGAAGTTTAGTAATTCTGTGTCGATAAGCAATAACAGCTTAAGTCTGATTTCAAAGTTTCGAGAAAACTTGCTTCGAACTTTTCAATCGCCAAATAATTAATATGAAAAGGTCTTTCGATTTTGTGTCATAAATTTGGCTAAGGTCGTGCTAGAAACTCCAGATTTTGTGTTTATAATGCTATATGCGTGGAACACAGCTACATCAACAACTCAGTCCTTTCTTAAGTCGACTTAAGCTACTATTGTTTACCAACACAGAATTATGTAATTTAGTAATTATAAAACAAATTTAATATATTGTCCTTTCCTTGCCTTAACCATTTTTCTTTAGCAAACGACTTCTTCACTAATAAAAAAAAAAAATTACGAAACATTTACGAAAAAGAAAAACTACATTTGTGAAGCAGTGCAGACGATTTGATCATCATGGTAAATGAATTTATGCATAAATTGCTTAAATTAATAAAATTACAATTTTCCTAGACAATATCATAAAATAATAAGTTGTAATTTTTTGGTCACGGTAGACTTTTCTGTAGAAATGCCCATATCTTTTTTATGTTAGTTTTTCCACTGTAATATTTAAAAACCGTTTTATTAATTCTATTTCACTTTTAAATTTTTATTTTCTTTTCAAAAAAACTCTGATACAACTTAAATATTAGACTTTTAATAAACGATTACAATCATTAATTAAGTTTGAAAGTGAGCAAGTCAATTCAGGTAAAATAAAAACTTTATTTTTTAAGCTGGCACTATAAACACTATTGGATAATAAACTTACATTATCTAAAATCACAAAATATAAACAATAGATGTACTAGTGTTTAGCAGTATTTTTAAATTTATTAAATTGCAAACCTTTAAATATCTCGTAATATCAAAAATAGACTTGCCCCACTTTCAAAATAAACGGCTCTCATGAAGAAACTCTTCATTTAGTTGCTGGGTAATTTTTTGATGTCCTGATCGGCGCGATGCACAAGCACTTGTTTCTTAACGTTTACTTTCTTTCACTTCACTTTCGGGGTTATTCTTTTAAAACATTGATAAGTTTTCCTCTTTCTGTTTCTTTAAATCTTTTTCAATTACTTTTGCGGTAACCACTGTTCATTTTAATTTTTTATAACTCACAACTTTAATTTAATTGAACAGTCGCACTTCGCACTACAAAATTGTCTATAACTTCTGTGTTTGAGAATTCTTGCAAACCAAATTTTAGAAATATGGTAAGAAAGCATTGTTTTAAGATATCAATGAATTAAAAAAATTAAAAAAATTGGTTTAGTTTTTTTAGGAATCTTACATTTGTAGTTTTTTGTTTTTTTTTTTTTGTTTATGACATATTTTGATACAACAGAATTTGTTTCTACTTAACGATTTTAATAAGAAAATTATGAAGTACTTTGTAGAATATGTGTTTAAAACTTTTTTTCATATTCATACTAAACTAAATTTGTTTAGGATACTAAACTTGGAAAATTAAATTTGATAAATTTTCCAAGTCAAATTTTGGAGGCGTGGCATATCCAGAAATAATAATATATTGCTAAGTCCTTTAAAATTAGAAATAATTGTATTCTTATCTATGATTCTGTATACATACTTAAATCGTTTTCTTTTTGTTATGTACTAAGGCTCTCTCTCTCTGTTATATACTAAGACTAGTTCTATTCTTGTAAAACTTAGCTAATAGGTATAAGCAAAACGATTCTAATAAAGAGTTCGAAAACAGAAGTCAACGTGTTCGTATAAATAGTACATTGGCGACGAGTAAAAAGCGGAAAAAAAAATAAAAAATTACGTCAAACACTAACTCATTTGTTGGGTCCGTGGAAGCGTTTGTTCTGGGTGAAGACTTTGAATTATATGTACGACGATTAGGTCATCTATTCACGTTAAATTCAGTGAAAGAGAAGGAAAAGGTTGCTTTTTTATGTAGCTTAGGAGGACCAGAACTCTTCAAAGTAATTGTTTCCTTAACGGCTCCAAAGACAGAAAATGACTTTGAATACAGTAATTTAGTCAAAAAGTTGGGCGATCATTTTAAGCCAAAAAAAAACATAATCGCTGAGTGTTATAAGTTCTTCAAACGAAGTCGTAGCGATGGAGAAAATATAACGGAGTTTATAATAGAACTTAAGCAGTTAGCGCAGCAATGTGATTTTGGTGAATTTTTGGACAGAGCGCTATTAATACAATTCGTCTGTGGAGTTGGAGATGAAAAAATTCAACAACGGTTACTAGGGCAAGGAGACATCAAAACTTTTGAGAAAGTTAAGTAATTATAGATATTTGGTTCTAGTTAACAATATACAAAAACAAGCGCATATAGATCAATTAAAGAAAAATAGCTTAATTATTCATAAATACACAGCTACTCCATCCACTTATACTTCTGTAGTTGATATAAAACAAGAGCCAAAACGAAAGTTAAGCCAGCACATGGTGACTAGAAGTATGGCTAAGAGAATTAAGTTAGACACGTAAGTTATTTGGTTAAGGAGGAGTGTTATGTACTAAGACTCTCTCTCTCTGTTATATACTAAGACTAGTTCTATTCTTGTAAAACTTAGCTAATAGGTATAAGCAAAACGATTCTAATAAAGAGTTCGAAAACAGAAGTCAACGTATTCGTATAAATAGTACACTTTTCTCGAAAAAATTCTGAATTTTTTCTGCCCTCTTTGAGAATTCTGCATTTTTTATCGTTCTTTTCTCGAAAAAAATTCTGACCTCTAAAATGGAATGGAATTTCTTTTTCTTTTCTTTTCTCGAAAATGATGACCTCAGAAGTAGAAAAAATGCAGAATTTTGCACTCTCAAGATCGACGGTTTTAAAATTCTGACCTCAAATGCTACCAACTGAATGAACAAAAAAGTGACATGTTAGGAAAACATGTAACATTATCATAGACATTTCATTAAAGTTTAAGCTTTTTCACGGAAGACAAAATAAATATTATAAAAATTGTGATGTGGCAAATATAAACGCAACAGTTGAGTCTGCAATAACTGTTATTATAAAATAGTTGCTTGAAACGTCTTCGTCCTCATCCAATAATAAAGATCTAATGATTTTCCATTACCTAGAACAATGAAAGAATGAATATATTATTGTTCACATTTGTTGTTTTGCAATTTAATTTATTTCTCAAAAGTAAACAACAGTGTAGCCAACACATCATTGAAAAAAATTATACATTTTTTCTAAACTTTTCTCGACTAATAACAGGTCAACATTTTTTGAGTTCAGGTTAAAATTTAGAAAATTCTGCACTCTCAGAGGGCAGCATTTTTTGTCAACAAAAGAAAACGCCCTTAGTTTTCTAAATTTGCAACCTAAAATATTTTTTACTTTTGTCAGCACCCGCGACACTGTGTGGCGTCTTAAAAAAAAATTGTGGCATGCGTCAACAAGTTTTTTGCTGCTGTTCTGCATAATTTAAATTTTGAAGTCGTAGAAGCAGCCATGGCAATCGGTGAAGCGGGGTATATTTGTTAGGGGCATGTCACACTTAGCGGACACGGACAAATTTGTTGTTGTATTCGCGGGTAAAATATAAAACTGGAAATTGAGAGAGCTTCTTTTACCCGTGAAAACAAAAACAAATTTGTCGGTGTCTGCTAAATGTGACATGCACCTTACTGTTTCGGTTTTTGTTTACGACGCAAGACAAAATCAGAATAAAGCAAGTCATTTTATGAGCTCTTTTAACAACAACGCTACCATTATGTTTCCGTCTCTCTCTCTTCTGCCGGGCTGTGCTTGTGTTTAAGTTAAAAAGCTATATGCAAATAAAGCGGAATAAAAATTGAGCTTTAAAAAAACGGAACAAATTAAAAACGAACCGTTCGTTAAAGTTTATTTCCATTCCCTGCCTCTAACATTTCACGTTTTGTTCTTCTTTAGCTTTTAAAATGGCTATCTCTGCACGCTTTCGGTCATACATCTTTTTAGTATACCTTACGATGTCATGCAAATCTTTTTCCTATGTTTTTAGCTTTAAGCAACAACTCCGCTTTAGCATCTCTTTGCTTTTTTTGATATGTTGATGCGCCCTCCGTCTTTATTTCTTGCCACTTGACTGTTTTTTTCAGGTTTAGTATTTTCGTCAACCTCCTCAGGATCCTCCTCCTCGTCAGCCGCAATAGCTTCAACAGGTTTTCATCCGTGGAAACATTCGGAGTTTGGTTCAGTGCGTTCACACTAAAACTTTGTCCACTGGGAGCCGCAGCATGCCTCAGATTAGGGAGAGTATCAACGGCCTGCTCCAAGGATGAAAGACTAAGCTGTCTGTTCGGCCCTCCGCCAGTCATGACTGATTCGTTGCGAATAGCTGATACAGTGAAACTTCCCTAACTCGAAATTCTCCATAACTCGAAGTAGTATTTGTGCCTTTTGCTTTTTCAAGACATTTGTCTTATATTTTGATATCTATAAGTCGAATTTCCCTAACTCGAATTTTTCTTCAACTCGAACCGAAATCTCATTTGTATTAGTAAGACCTTCATACATATTCATCTCTATAACTCGAATTTCTCTCACTTCCCAGCAAACATTATGACTCTTAAAAGACTATTTTAAGACTCATATATATGAGCCTTTATAGTCATTATGCGCTCAAAAAAGACTCTTTTATTAGTACTTTTTCGTATGTTATGGGCTCCAAAATATGATTTATAACAATGACTGTGTTATGTTTCTTTTTGGAGCCATAAAAAAGACGCTTTTAAGACTCATATTTATAACTCTATTAAGACTCATATAAATTACTCTTTGAACACTCATAATTAAAACTCTTTTAGAACTCAGATAAATTATTTTTTTAAGAGTAATACTTAAGACTCTTTTAAGACTCATATTTAAGACTCTTTTAAGAGTCATATTTAATACTCTTTGAGGACTCATAATTAAGACTCTTTTAGAACTCATACAAATTATACTTTCAAGAGTCATACTTAAGACTCTTTTAGGACTCATATGTAATACTCTTTTAAGATTACTTAATTTTAGATTAAGATTACTTTAGAACTCTTATAAATCATTATTTTACGAGGCCTGTTAAAGACTCTTAAGACTCATATTTAATACTTTTTAAGACGTATGCAATGAAATCCGTAAGGAATCATAAATTAAACTCTTTTAGAACTCATATTATTTACTATTTTAAAAGTTATTAGGTCCATATTAAAGACTCTTTAAAGTCTCAGAAAATAGATATTTTTATACACAAATTGTAGACTTTGATTTGATGTTATTAAAAGATTAGCCAACATTTTCTGAGGCTAAAAGCAAATGTATGACCCTTTTATGAAAGCTCATAAAACGGATCATATTTGTGACATTTTATCTAAGACATTTTATCCGAAACACAATAAAATTGATTTTTTATATATATTCAATTTATTTTAATTAAATTTTTTATTCATTCAGTCATAAAAAAATAACATTAAAACATATGCAAATATTATATATTTATATTGGACGTTAAATTTATTTCAATAAAAGTTTTAAATTCATTCAGAAAAAAAAATATAAAAACTTAACCAAATTACATTTATTTGTTTTCCCTATATTGAAAAAAAACAGTTAAAAGTAAAGTATAAGTAATAAAAAAAGGATTTTTCAATGTTTGTTCTTATAATTAACTCTATCTTTTGCAGTTTGCAACCAGCGTGCACAGGTTAATGAAAATTCTTTTTCGGTGTGATTAAACTTTCGGAAAAATGCACCTATAAACAAAAATGAAAAAAGAAAATAGTTTTGATGAATATTAAGCAGTAATATTGCATTAGGGGCTATTTTAAAGCCAAAGTATGAGGGGAAAAAAAGACAATAAGTTAAGTTTTGTTTTATTTGAAAACTTATTATTAGTTCACTTACCACGTATAGCTGATGTTACAGCAAATCCATTTATAATAGTTTTGTGACATAACTTCACTAAAGACACGAACTATGAACATTTATAATTAAATAATAGTAAGAAATTAAATTACTTCCACGCACTTCGACGTTTAAACTCCAAATGAATATTTCAATTGAATGCTTGCTGCGAACCAAAAGCGCAGCAAGCTGATCGCAGCAAGAAAGGAATTCCACGAACTGTGGCGCCAGCCTAGCAAGCGCCTTATTATTCAGAAATTGCATTCACAGGAATCACAGGAACTTCGCGAATAACATTTTAAGGGCAAATAGAAATGTTTTTCATAACGCATTGGAGTCAGATTCAATTTTCGTTTACTAGTCTATGATGACTAATGACATTTTAAATACTTATTACATTTATTTCTAAATAAATATAATAAATCATAAAACTCGCATACAAATGACTGCCTTATGAGTCTTTTTTATGATTTGTCATAAAACACTCATAAAGAGAGACTTTTATGACTCCATTTTATGAACACTCATAAAACATGCATAAAAAGGATTAATTTATGACTCCATTTTATGAACACTCATAAAACACGCATAACAAGTATTCTTTTATGTCTCCATTTTATGAATACTCATAAAACATGCATAAAAAGGATTATTTTATGGTTCCTTTTCATGAACACTCACAAAACATGCATAAAAAGGATTCTTTTATGAGTCCTTTTTATGAGCACTCATAAATCTCACATAAAAAGTATTCTTTTATGACTCCGTTTTTTGAACACTCATAAAACATGCATAAATAGGATTAATTTATGAGTCTTTTTTATGAACACTCATAAAACATGCATAAAAAAGATTCTTGTATGAGTCCTTTTTATATGCACTCATAAAACACGCATAAAAAGTATTCTTTTATGACTCCATTTTATGAACACTCATAAAACATGCATAAAAAGGATTATTTTATGAATCCTTTTTATGAGCACTCATAAAACACTCATAAAAAGTATTCTTTTATGATTCCTTTTTATTAACACTCATAAATCACGCATAAAAAAGACTCTCTTATGACTCATTTTTATTAACGTTCATAAAACACTCACATAAATGACGCATTTTAGAGTCATATTTTTTGAAGGCTCATAAAATGTTTGCTGGGTTACATCAACTTCGATATTTTTGTGTGTGTTGTAATTCGAAGAATTGACTTCGTCGGAGCATCGCGCTTCGACCGCATGTAAAAAATTTTCATGGCATCTTTGTTAGCTTGCATCGAAAGATAGAAAAGTTATTGTATTTTGTGCTGTGTGTATTTTGTTGGTATATATGTGACAACCCTTACATTTCTTTAAAATTGTAATTTTGAATTATCATACCACACCCTGTATTCATTATCATTGATCTTTTTAGATGCGTTATTCGCAAAGCAAATAAGCAGTTAGCTTTTCTTTCGGCAGCTGCATAGCAAGTTTATAAAACCAGTCGCTTACGTACTCTCATCAGTTTCGCTTCATTTTAATTGAATTTCAGCTTAAGTTTGGTTTCAACAAATAAAATATTAACTTTAATAAATTTAAACAAAACACACACACCACGAAATTCTTATTTTTAATGGAATTAGCAAAGATTCCAAATTGGTGACCCCGACGTGATCTCGTGGTGGCTGAGCTGAGAACCGTTCATCGAGTACCGTAACAAGAGACCGTACTTTATAAAATCACGCCATTTGTTGCAAGAAAAACAACTCTCGTGGCGCACGCGGTATTACGTAACGCTCTGCATTCAGTTCATATCGTCACAACATAGATTTTTAAATAAAGATGGATGATAGCGGATTATCCACAGCGGCTTCAGCAGGCGAAACTATGTGGACCAACCCTTCAGACAGTGCAGTACCAAGCAACATTTCTGTTGTCTACGCTAGATTGCCAGTGCCCCAAATGGCAAGCTCAAACATTGAAGCTTGGTTTACTACGATGAACTTTTGGTTCACAGCTTCTGGTATTACGGCAGATAAGCAGAAGACCGCAACAGTATTGGTAGCGTTAGACCCGAACGTTATAGGGCAGCTGACAGAGGTCATTGCATCGCTGCCACAAAACGACAGGTTTGAGTATATCAAACACAAAATTATCGAACATTTTGCTGATAGCGAACAACGGCGCCTTAATCGTCTCTTGTCTGAGCTGCCACTTGGTGACAAGAAACCTTCAGAATTGTACTACGAAATGAAGCGCGGGCAATACACTCGGTGAAGCAGCGCTGAAGGGATTGTGAACAAAACGTTTGCCACAATTTGCTGCCTCATCTGGCACCGCCGCTGAGTTTACAAAAATTGCAGATTCAATCATTGATGCTATTATGCCAAATCACATCAACAAGGTCGAAACACCAGTTTTCAGCGAAATGAATGAACTGAGTGCAGCTGTAGTCGAATTGGGTAAGCGATTTGAAAAGTTTACAACGCGCTCACGTTCTCGTAATTCTAGACAAACAAATGTTCGTCCGCGTTCACACAGCCGTGAAGGCCAGCGACAGTCGATCAATACGCAAGGCAATTCCTCAGCACCAGGCGACGTGTGTTGCTATCACCACCAATACGGCCACAATGCTCGAAAGTTCCGCAGTCCATGTCGCCACAAACGCCGCTCGTTGCAATCTGTCTCATCGAGCGCCCAAACACCATCAGCCGTCAGGCTCAACGCGAGTGGCAAATGTATGCGAAAACTTCGCCTCACAGCGCAACGTATTTCGCTTGCAAGTACGAGATCAGTTTTCCAATCAGACATTCCTTGTAGACACGGCTGCTGATGTATCCGTCCTTCCACTTGCTACAAAATCGTATGATGTTCGTCCAACCTCAATTCTTCTGTATGCGGCTAATGGGTCACCCATCAAGGTCATAGGAGAAAAACGCACTAAGCTAGATCTTGGTCTTCGTCGTGATTTCCATTTGGTCTTTTGTGATTGCCGACGTAACAAGTGCAATCATGGGCTCAGACTTCATACGCTACTTCGATTTACTTATTGATATTCGACGCAACCAGCTGATTGATAACGTCACTGGACTAAAATCACGACTTACAACGCCAGTCATAAGCAACGCTATAGAAGTCAAAGCATTCGATGCGACCGACCCGTTTGCTGACCTGTTGGCAGAGTTCTCGGACATAGCAAAATTGGTCCCATATGGCTCCACGACGAAGTCTTCAATATTACACCGTATCGATACAACAGGCCAGCCCGTGTTTGCTAAGCCACGGCGTCTTTCACCAGAGAAGCTAGCAGCAGCACGCGACGAATTTGAGTTTCTGATGAAAGCGGACATCTGTCGACCATCAAGCAGTAACTGGTCGAGCCCATTGCATATGGTCCGAAAGGGTGATGGCACCTGGAGGCCATGCGGCGATTATCGCGCGCTAAATGCACAGACACTGCCCGATCGTTACCCTTTGCCATACTTAACCGACTTCACGAGTAATTTACAAGGTAAGACCGTTTTTTCCAAAATAGACTTGCAAAGAGCATTCCATCAGGTACCTATTCATCAAGACGACATCGCCAAAACAGCCATTACGACGCCCTTTGGCATATTCGAATTTAATTTCATGACCTTTGACCTTTGCAACGCCGCGCAGACCTTTCAGAGGTTAATTAATGAAGTCTTGCGCGGTTTGGATTTTTTATTCCCGTACATAGATGATATATGCATCGCATCGCCTTCACTTGAACAACACCGTGAAGATCTACGCGCAGTTTTCCAACGGCTTCGTGAGAATAATCTCGATATTAACTCTGGAAAGTGCGAACTTGGCAAAAACGAGCTTAAATTTTTAGGTCATCTCCCCTACTAGAAGACTATCGGTTATTTAACTAAGCAAAAACGGTTTTTCTAAACTGAAATATCGGTTACCTCTTTATACGAAGTTTCGGTTATGCTGGGAAGAGCCTCGGGAAGAAATTAACCGAAACTCGTGTATACGTGTGATCTGTCATCCCTTTCTCACACAAAGCAATTTCCAATATTATCGAAATATAGCCGTCTCGCTCTCTCTAGTTAAGGTTAACATAAATACAGGTTATAGGTAACTAAATCTCACCAGATAAATCTAACCGAAAACTCAGTTATATATAACCGTTAGATATAACTTAAAAATCAGTTTTACCTAACGTACCTCTTAAAAAATAAAAATGCATGCAATTCGTTGGTGTCTTGAAACATATGTTTTAAATTTATTAAATTTTTTATTTTTGTTGTTGTTGTTGTTATTTTTGTTGCTGCTACTGCTAGCTACTTCTGTGCCGACGACTTTGGGAGTGGAATTAGATGTGGCGAATATTGAAATGCTCACTGCATTCTTGATATTGGCAAGCATGCTTATTGGCTCATCCTTCTTTGATGGGCAGCAGCGTACCAACAGTAAGCAATTTAAAGATATTTAAATTTTTTATTGCAAAACTTGGTTTTTGTTAGCGAAACCTGGAATGGTAAACTGCAATGGCGGATATGCAAAAATTGGACATGATTTTTAATAATGATACCTTCTCTTTGTTTCACATGCACTTGCTAAAATTTTCATATTTTTCCCTTTTTCACAATTTTTGACACTGAAATGAGTATGAGTATGTTGTAAACAGAAAAATGTATGTGATTGTGTTAGAGTTTTGGTTAGCTATTTCTTGTAGGGTCGTTAACTCGCAAGGAATTCGTCCGCTGCCTGAAAAAGTTTCGGCTACTCAAGGTCAACATATTCCGAGGCCAACATTGGCGAAAGAGCTAAAAAGTTTTATCGCAATGGTAAACTTTTATAAGAAGTTCTTACCTCGCTCAAGCTCATACCAACAACAACTTCAAATTCTCATTCCTGGTAACAAAAAGAACGACCGCACAACTCTCGTTTGAACTCCAGCAGCGGACAAAGCTTTCGAATTATGCAAAAGAGAGCTTACTAATGCAATATTGCTCGCACATCCCGTCGCCGACGCTGAATTGGCCCTTTTTGTCGATGCGTCAGATATTGCTGTTGGCGCCGCGCTGCATCAAAGTATCAACGGTCATCTACTGGCAGCCATATATCAGGGTGTCTGCCACTTTCGATACATGATCGAAGGTCGTAATTGCTACATCGTTACGGATCACCGCCCCTTAGTCTACGCTTTTCGTCAAAAGCTTGAAAAAGCTTCACCTCGCCGAGTAAGTCATCTAGATTTCGTGAGCCAATTCACAACCGACATCCGACACACACCAGGTACCGAAAACGCTGTAGCTGACTTGCTATTACGCATCCAGTCGGTAGACATCATTAATTACTAAGAAACCGCTACTGCTTCAAAACATGATGTTGAACTTCAAGGCCTTCTTAATGGACTAGGTACACAATCTACTTCACTTGTTCTAAAGTCTTTTTTAATTCCAGAAAGTGAGACACACCTAATTTGTGACACGTCATCGTCAAAAGTTCGACCTTATATACCAAAAAACTTTCGCCAGCAGTGTCTTACAAAGATTCATAGCTTATCGCATCCAGGAGTACGTGCCACAGCTAAACTTATGACATCAAGATTCGTTTGGCCAGGCATTAAGAAGGATATAGCTCTTTTTGTTCGCAACTGTGATGCATGCCAGCGGTCAAAAATTCACCGCCACACAAAATCGTCACCGGAGATGTATGTGCCTCCATAAGAACGCTTTTCACACATCAACATTGACATCGTGGGTCCGTTTCCATTATGCGAAGGACAGCGATATTGTTTAACGATTATCGACCGCTACACTCGATGGCCAGAAGCAGCACCTATGCCTGACATCACAGCCGAAACACTTGCAAAAGCTCTGCTCTCACATTGGATTTCTAGGTTTGGAGTTCCTGCCTCGCATAATATCCGACCGTGGCAGGCAATTCGAGTCCGCCATTTTTACCGAACTGGTTACAACTATTGGTGCAACTCATCTACGCACCACGCCTTACCATCCGCAATCGAATGGCATAATTGAAAGATGGCATAGGAGTTTTAAAACAGCCATTCTATGCCACGATCCGTCGAATTGGGTTCATCATTTACCATCGGTCCTACTGGGATTACGAGTCGCTTTTAAGCTTGACATTAACGCATCACCCGCTTTGCTGGTGTATGGTTCGACGCTAAGGATCCCAGGTGAATTCTTCACTTCAAGCAACATATCAGAGCCCACCAGCGAGGAAGTTTCACAATTTCGAAATGCTATGGGGAAATTACGACCTACTGCAACATCGCATCACACAACACCGAAGACTTTTGTACCTGTAGCTTTACAAACGACAACTCACGTTTTTGTGCGAAATGACTCTATTCGTCCTTCATTAACACACCCGTACGATGGGCCTTATCCTGTCATTAAACGAATGAAAAAGTTCTTCACAATATCAATACGAGGACGACGAACGAACATCAGCATCGACAGACTCAAGCCTGCCTTTTCAGCCAGCACGGATTTAGATAGAAACTCATCGTCAAAAGAAGTCCGGGTAGAATCTCCCAATCCAATATCGACGAAATCTACACGTAGTGGCCGTCGTGTTGTCTTTCCACCACGATACAGGTAGCTTTCATCTAGCAGGGGAGTAATGTGGCAACCCTTACATATCTTTAATATTGTAATTTTGAATTATCATACCACACCCTGTATTCATTATCATTGTTCTTTTTTGATGCGTTATTCGCAAAGCAAATAAGCAGTTAGCTTTTCTTTTGGCAGCTGCATAGCAAGTTTATAAAACCAGTCGCTTACGTACTCTCATCAGTTTCGCTTCATTTTAATTGAATTTCAGCTTAAGTTTGGTTTCAACAAATAAAATATTAACTTTAATAAATCTAAACAAAACACACACACCACGATATTCTTATTTTTAAGGGAATTAACAAAGATTCCAAATATACTTTGTGTAAGTAATGAGATTTTTTGAATTTGCAAGGGAAGTGTGGCTCATTTTACAGTATTCAAGAAGATATTCTCTTGAAAAAAATCACTTTGCAGACAAAAATTAAATTATTTATATAATATTTTATTCTATAACTCGAATCTTCCGTAACTCGAAGTTAAATTCTGGTCCCTTGACCTTCCAGTTAGGGAAGTTTCACTGATTTTGTTTTTGTTTTTAGCCTGAAGTCCAGCCAAACCTAAAATGTATCTTGTAAATTTTTTTTATATATTATTAAATTTGCAGAGCTCACCTTATGTCACTCTTTTGGTTCGCTTAGAGAAGGTCCTAGGGAGTTTAACTCCACGCCAAAACCATGCCTCCTTGTGGCTCCTTTTTGTGGAACCAAGTTTTCCCACTCCAGTGCCAAAACATGCATTCTGCTCCATTAGCTGGACCATTTTGTGGAATTGCTGGCTGTTTCAAGGATTCCTTAAAATCAAAACCAAACACAAAAAAGAATGTAAGTTACTTTTATCGTATTTTCTATTTTGATTTTAACTGAAATCTGTTACAACCTTCTAATTCTAAGGCTACTTACCAAATATTTCTATTCGTCCGTATTTGACGTTTAAGTCTAATTACAAATTCGCGAACAGTGAAACCACCAATAATTCAGCTCGTCTTTTGACGTTTGAGTCAAATCACATTTGTGAAGTTCGCGAACGGTGACCACCTTGGCGAATTTTACTTGTTTTCTAGTCGATTCGCGGTCGGTGATAGGGCTAATAATAAATTCACCGACATTTTTAGCGAAAATCGCATTTTTCACTTCCAACTGCTGCCAAGAAAAAAATTGGGGAAAAACTTCTCTGTGACTACCTAGGGAAACGCATCAACTTTTAAACGCATTTCGATATTTTTGTTTCAGATGATCCAGTAACGAGTTGTGGCGTTCAACACATACCAACTTTTTTTGAGGCGCTTACGGAGATTATTTATTGATATTTTTAATTGAAAATTTTTCAAAAGGTACTTCAGATGTCATACTATAACTTGTACATAAAATAAATGAACCAACGTTATATATATCTCAAAAAAAAAATCATGAAAATATGCCTTTTCGCCAAAAGAAAGTAAAATTTTGATGAACCAAAATTTATAATTTTTACTGAAATATTGTTTCGTCTTTCATACCTGTGAGTTTACTTTGTTCAGTTGTGCTTCCAAAATATCCATTTATGAATGGCGTAGCACTAGCCGCATTTGATGCATTTTGAGTAGGCACTGGAGGAGCTGGCCTATTAAAAGGATTCTGTCTTCTTGGCGGAGGCTTTGGTATAGCCGTATTAGTTGTACCAGATCCGCCCAGAATTTCTAAAAAAATAGCAGAGCAGGAAAAACAATTAAGTAGAAATTAGTTAAAAAGTAATGATCTCGTTATTTACTGTTTCTCGAGTCCTCTATTTCTTCCAGTTGTCGCTGCAGTTCAGCCACCATCAACTTTTTATATTCATAGCCAGCACATGTGAGGGCCTTCATCCACGCTTCCATACTTTCTTGCGAGTCCGCGGAAAGAATATATGTGCGATTACCATTGAAAGCAATTTCAAAGCAATACTGGTCACTCTCCTCTGATAGTTCTACAAAAAATCATTGAGTTATGAAAATAGCTACTATTAATAAAGAACATATTTCTCACCTATTGTACAACCTTCCACTATGATAAGCCCAAGTGGCTCTTTATCACCTTTTTTCTCGAAGTAAAAAAGGAGGTTGCCTTTCAACACAAAATAACGTCGCTGAAATGCTTTATTAACCTCGCCCCTTTTGTTAAGAAAGCCCTCGTAATCGTATGGGGCACTAGTGGCAAAAACACATAAATTCTTTTCATTAATTTTCATTTTCTTTAAAATGCCATGCACCAATTGACAATTTTCAAGACACGGTTTAAGTAAATTTAGAATCGAAACATATTATATTTCTAGAAAATTAATTGTTTTAGTTTAGTAGATAGAATTTTTAATATCACAGCTGAGCAGGAAGGGGTACGTTTCATGCTCTACTAACATAAATGCAATTTTATGAGTGTATAGGGGTTTCGGACAATCCTACATGTATGATGGACATGTAGTGAAATGTCACTGCAGCAGTGTGTTCTATCACTTAAAGCCCAGTTATAATAGACGTAACGTAATGTGGTCTAATGTCAATTGAGCAGTGCGTTCTTTCACTTATTGTTTCAAACAATACTTTCTTATAAAAGTGATTATAATAAACGTAACGTAAAGTAACGGGACGTAAAGATCCGTTGAATTTCGATTTCTACGTTACTTTACATTACGTCTGCTCAAAGAGCAACTAACCATTGAGTTTAGATTCGATTATTGCGCTATTTTATATTGTTGAACTACGCTTTTTGTTGAGTTTTCGTTATTAATGTGATAGTTCTATATATCCACAGCTATAGATGACGAAGTTTTAATTAAACTTGTACGGGAACGTGCAATTATTTACAACAAACAACTGCCTGGTTACTGCCTATTATAATTGCTACAACGTTTTCTTACATTACGTCCCGTCCCGATGACAGGTGACAACATTTCGTTACTTTACATTACGTCTATTATAATTGGACCTTTGCTGTTTCAATCAATACTTTTCTTATACAAGTGATTATAATAGAAGTAACGTAATGTAACGGGACGTAAAGATCCGTTGGATTTCGATTTCTACGTTACTTTACATTACGTCTGCTCAAAGAGCAACTAACCATTGAGTTTAGATTCGATTATTGCGCTATTTTATATTGTTGAACTACGCTTTTTGTTGAGTTTTTGTTATTAATGTGATAGTTTTATGTATCCACAGCTATGGATGACGAAGATTTAATTGCATGTGTACAGGATCGTGCAATTATTTACGACAAACAACTGCCTGGCTACTGCCTATTATAATTGCTACAACGTTTTCTTACATTACGTCCCGTCACGATCACAGTTGACAACATTACGTTACTTTACATTACGTCTATTATAACTGGGCCTTAATTATTTTTCAGCGTTCAAACCCGAAACAGAGTTGCAACGGCAGAAAATAAAAAAGTGCTCTAAAAATAATAAAATATATATCAAAAATAAAAAAAGGTCGAAACAGATTATGAAAATGTGGAGATTTTTTAAAACAGATACAAGTTTGACAAGCAAAAAAAATAAGGTCGATACAAAATATATGAAACATACTTGTGTAGTACGACGAAGAACCCTTCGTATAATTCCCTATTCTCTTCCTTCTTATATAACATTCATACTCACTTAACGTAGAACAGAAAATACCTATAAAAAATTCATATAAAAGTTTTTATCGTTATATTATTCCATCCGTTAAGCTTTTCTATAAGTTTCGCTAACTTTTTAAACTTTGTATGTAAAGATTTTTAATTTAGCAATAATCTCTCAAATGTGTTAAAGAAAAAACTTGTTGGTCATTCAAGCCCGCGAAGTGAGCCTAAATATCGAAAAATAGGATAATAAAAAAGCAAAAAGTTGATAAGAAACAGTTTACCTTTCTTTACGGCCACAGCCCAATTTATAATATCAACAAACAATAGAAGGCCGAAGCAACAACTTTTTTCATTGTTATATAGATACGTATATATATAAAAAATTAATTCTGTCACTCCATGCCACACTATAATAAAAAATAAGTGAACTTTTCCATTCATTAAAATGTTGACCATTTCCAACATAAATGTTTATAAATATATATATGGTTTTCTTGACATGTAGCTTGTGTAAGCGCAAATTAAATATAGTCTTAAAATACGTTCCGTTTCAGCTTGGTATAACAACAACTAGACCTGAATCCAATTATAAAAGCAAGTGTTTAAAAAAGCTTTAGCAACGCATCGATAACATTTTTAAAATTATTTTAGCTGCCAATCTTTTATTTTGTTTTCTTTAGTTTGCTTTTATCTGAATCAAGCATATTTCACTATTTAATTTTTTTTTTAAATTTGTATAAACAAACTTATGAAATTTTAATTGGTAAATTATAATTGCAATTTAAATTAACTGTTACTTTTTATTTGCCCTAGGAATTATCTTTTGTATGTTAACGTAAAGCAAATCAGAAAATTTGCTCTACACTTGCTGGCTGACGTGAAACATCTCTTATATTCATTCCAGAATAAATTTGAGAAAAAAAACATAACTTAAAGTATCTCATACAACATGGTGATTGTTTTCCATTCATTTAAATGCCAACCATTTGCAATTTCAAATGTCTATTAATACTATGTTCACACTTAAGCCGAAAAGCTCACTTTTCGGACATGAATGGCTTTTCAGATGAAAAGCTGAACGATATTAAGTTCTTCGCCATAGAAGAAATGTCAAATTAAAAGATGCTTATTGTTTGCTTTTCAGCGAAAAACTCTGAAAAGCTAAAAAACAACCCTGATTATGGTTGTTGAGCAGACTGTTCGTTGAGGTCAAGTCGTAATCTAAATCTAAATCTAATCGTAATCTAAATCTAAATTAAATTATTTTCATAATTCAGTAATTATAATAACTAAATTAAATAATTTACAACTTTTCTGGTGTTAAGAGTAACAATACATTCATAGAAAAACATCGCTCACTAAGGTATCGCTACCATAACATTTGACTCCTCTGAATGTGGGCATTCTGTATTTACAAATTGACTGTCAAATGAAAAGCAACTTTTTCAGTGTGAACACCTTTTTTTGAAAATATGTTTTTCAGCTAAAAAGCGGCTTTTCGGTCTGTGTATGAACATAGTATAAAACATAATATTAATTTCAGAATAAATTTGATAAGAAGAAAGGCAGAATTTAAAATACTTTATAAATTTCAATAAAAATACGCTTAAAGAAATTTTATATTGTGGTATACTTTACACTAGAGATCTAACTTCAACACAAATTTAAATAGCAACACATAATTTCAACCTCAAACCCAATTGGATAGCATCCGTCCTAGTTGATTATGAACGTTAACATAACGACGTGCCTTTTTATTCCGCCCTAGTTGTTTGAGAACATTAACATAACATAACGACATGGCAACATTGTTTTTTTCATACATATATCTACCATTCTTGGCAACTTTTGTTTTTGTCGAATTATTTGTAAGCAAACTGAAAAATAAATCCATGGCAAACTGTGATGAATACCAAGATAAAGCAAAAGTACCGACGTACTTAGTACCCTCCGATTTATATGCAAATTTCATACAAGTAGGGATGCAAACGATACATCGATAGTATCGTCATCGACGATATATCGTTCATAAAAATCGATGTTGACAACGATGTTCTTATGAGCGATACATCGTCGATACATCAGCCTGAAAAAAAACATCGATATCGCTCCCGAGAAACAATTTCATATTTTGTGTCAATAAAGTACCTAGGATATGTCCGGTGCCCGTGTCGGTAAATGTCCGACCTCTGCATCGAAAGAAAAGCTAGTTCTGGAACACCTTGGGCAGGCACATTGTACGAACGAAGACCGATTCGGGCACTCGTCAGTTGATTGTGTCCGAAAATAGTCGCCCGTTTTTTAACTCTTTATTGACATAATGCAGACTTACTAAGGTACTTTTTCAGGTGCCTTTCAAGGCACTTGTTGGGCATGTTTCGGGTACATTATAGTTAAGACTCAGGCCAGTTTCGATACATATCAGCTACTTTATTGACACAATATATAAATTTAATTCTCGGGTCCTGTTCGCTGAAGCTCGTTTGCATTCGACTTAATACTAATGTGCGATTAATTTTTTTCATAAACTTCGCAGTTTTTCGTTACTATTCGTAGCTTTTAAAAATAAAATTGAGTCCGATACTCTGGACTTTTGTGCCTGAGTAGTTTGGTATGGACACAAATTGTTTCTCGGGGCTCGCTTATTTTTAGCGTAATATATCCGACCGATCACTTTTGCATGGCGTTGTCATTAATAGGGGTCAATTGTAACCTACTACATCACCTTAGACGTGTCTAATTACCGGCTTCGAAAAACAAAAAATGAAATTTGTCACACAACAGGTACGAAAACTTGTTCCGTGACGAATTGTATCAGATCTGTCCTGTGATAGCTGTCTATTTGAGCTGTTACGGGATCAGCCATTTAAGGGCAATTGACCTTGCTTTTTCAGTAGCGGAGTGGCTGACACGCACACATAAGCATATTAACTATCACGTGATAGGTCCCCAAGAAATAGGGACCTGTCCTAATTCTGCCACCAACATATGAAACCAACCGGTCACTTTTACATGGCGTTGTCATTGACAGGGGTCAATTGCCACCTGCTGCATCACCTTATGACCAGTGACCGGTCCATAAGAGTGACCTGTTTTGATGAAAAAGGAACCGTTTCAGAACCTACCATGTGATAGGTTCCCAAGGGAGAGGGATCTGTCCCAATTTTGACACGAATATATGAAAATATAAGTAACCGGCATCGAAAAACTTAAAATAATATCTGTCCCATAACAGGCACAAAAAACATTTTCTGCGACGATTTATATCAGACCTGTTCTGTAATAGCTGTTCATCGGAGCTGCCACGGGACCAGTCATTTAAGGGCGACTGATTTTATTTTCTCTGTAGGGTATATATTAGGTTACCACAATAATACAATCAAGCACAGATCATGTACAAAAAAAACTGGTTTACTGTCCAAACCAGAGCATTATTCAGGCTTCTATTCTATTCATCCAACTGTTTTGAATAACTGTATTTTGGTAAAAATAAAATGAGGTAAGTTTTAAAACACCAACAATTCAAAACCAAAACTGCAAAATAAATTCATATGTATGTAAGACATTATTTTGCTTTAAAATGAATAAAAGATGAATTTGTTGCTTTCTTTATTAATTGATTAATTTATTAAAAAATCTATAAATAAATTCATAATTCATAAAAAGATGAATTTATTGCTTCCTTTATTGATTGATTAATTTTATTAATTTATTAAAAAATTTGTTTGCTAAAAATAAAAACTTTTTAAATACCTTCAGCTAATAGATTTTATAAAAAATTTTAATAAAATCTCAAAATACAAAAAAAAAACAAGGAACTTTATGTCACCACAACAAATACTGTTTAAAGAAGGTAATTAAAATGAAAAAAAAATCTTTAAATATTAATACCATTTTTGGATTATTAAACAAACACAATTAGTTTTATATTTTGGATTTGAAAACACAACAAAATACTTTCATAAATTTTAATGTTTCAAACTTTTAGATGGTATTTAATATTTTAAACACTTTCGTAAACATTCTGAGTTTGTTTAAAATTAAAAAAATTTTCTAAATACTTGCAACAATTGACAGAAATTTGTATATATATTTTTACATAAAGAAAGTATATACATCTCATATATGTGTATATACTATGTAGCATAAATATCATTTAAATCAATTTATAATAATTTGAAAAGAGGGAAATTGGTAAATTCATTTAATTTACCAAATGCAATGTAGCTAAAAAATTTAGCTTTAAATTAAAAAATTTCTTAAATACATTGTACCTGCAAGAACTAAAAGAAATTTATAGGTAAAGGTCAAATAAAAATATTATCATAATTTAAATAGCTGGAAATTGGTAAATTCATTTAATTTACCAAATCCAATCTAGTTAAAAAATGTTGCTTTAAATTAAAAAAAATTCCTAAATTCATAGTACCTGGAAATTGGTAAAAATTTAGCTTCAAATTAAAAAATTTGCTGAATTCATAGTACCTGGAAATTGGTAAAAAATGTAGCTTAAAATTAAAAAATTCTTACCTGCAAGATTTAAAATAAATTTATAGGTAAAGGGGGGCATAAAAATGTTCTCATCATTTAAAAAGATTGAAATTGTTTAATTCATTCAATTTACCAAATCCAATCTAGCTAAAAAATGTAAATATTCATATGAGTGCAAGATTCTTATAGGAAACAAAAAAAGTCATACCAAAGCGAAAAGAAACAATAGCAAACTATTTTCTTTTTGCTTCATCACACGCTTTCTATTTTATATTTCTTCGCACTCATACAGCTCATACATCGCTAAGCGTCGCAACCACACAGCTACGTCAGCTAAACAGAGCTGAGCAAAGTCAGCCGAAAAATTTCAATTTTATTTTCCTTCACATCCACTTTCGCTCAATCCTCACTGAATACAAATGTCTGCACAAACGCAACTGTGCAGAACTGATAACTCTTTACTACTCTTTGGTCGTATGGTCAAGAAGCTTTCTGATATCAGTGATTAGGGAGTTTTAGACGAACGTACATGTACGCTAACATGTACGACGACAAACTAACGGGAATATTTTGTTGAGCTTTCAAACAATCGTACATGTGCGACGACTTCATTTCATTCCCGGCTCTCAAATAGAACACATCGACGTAATGGCTGAACAATTTTTTTGTGACCTTATGATTTAGCAGTAATTTTCCATATTTAGAGAATTGTTTATCAATTTTAATTAATTATAAACAATTATAAAATGTTTCCAACATTTTTAATATTAATTTTCTCTAATATTTTTTCCGCTTCGTTGCTGTTCACCCCCGCTGACGCTTTTAATGAAATGAAAAAATGCAGTAAGTCGGACCGACTTGCGTTCACATGCCCAACATGTCGATCCGACCGGCAGAAAAATCAAAATTTTTTGATTTTCGTCCGACATGTCGGTCCGACTGTCACATTTGCTTTCGAATGATCGTACATGTCGTCGAGCTTGCCCAAGTCATCGCACATGTACGATCGTCTGAAAGCCGCTATTGTTGTCATTAGGGAACAATGCAATGAACGTTACGAATGCATTCAACGCACTAACATCAAGCATGTTACAAAATACTGCCATTGGCCACCGAATGACTTTTCGTTTGCATGTGTATGTAGCCACCATTTGATCCATAGTATCAACTCCACTCTTGGTTTTATTGTAGTCTTCAATGATGTTAGGTTTCTTTTTTTCACTATTCCCATTTATGCTGACAACATTGTGGTATGTACTGAGCAATGTCACAAATCGGTACCGGCGAGGAACATATGACAACATAACTGCTTGCAATTTCTGTTCATATACAACTTCTGTATGATAAATTGGCTTTTGACGCATGTCGAGTATAACTGAAGGAATTTCAGTCCTATTTTTCCTTATTGTTCCCAAAATAGTCATGCGATTCTTATGTAAATCTTCTGCCAATTCATACGAAGTGAGAAAGTTGTCACACGTTATATTTCTGTAAGAAAGTCCTTCCACCAAATCCAAAACAACACGCCGTCCGAGATTACGTTCAGGAGTGGCATTACGATTCCGACCAACATAAATTTGTGTGTTGTATGCATACCAGCTTTTTGAGTTGCATAGCACCCAAATTGTGATGCCATATTTCGCCGGCTTGGATGGAATATACTGACGAAAAGGACATCGCCCACGATACGGAACTAACTGTTCATCTACGGTAATGTTTTTTCCTGGTGTGTATACAACTTTCAAATTATGATTCCATTTATCGTATACATTTCGAATCGGTGCCAATTTGTCACGTACAGAAGTACTTGTAGATGCAGTGTTGGATACGCTTGAACCATGGATACCCTTGAACATTTTCAAAGACATTGTTGCTCTAAATATTGGCCGACCAGTTTCGTCATTCCACAGTTTAGTGACACATTCACCGTATGACCGATACACACAAGAAAGCAGCAACAATCCAAAGTATGCGTGCAGAGTGTCCAAATCAATGTTTTCCCAATCGTCTTTGTACTTCGCACACCATATAAATTCGTCATGTTCAAAATAATATTCTCAACCGGTTCAAGGAACATGTGAAATGCAGACGAAACATCAACTATAGTAGCAGCTGCTAATGCTTTTGGACCTGAATTATAACAAAAATGAAACATATAATGAACATGAAACGTGAGGGTAGATTTTTGAAGTGAAATTTTCTGCACGTCGAAATGAATTTCTTCGATTTATTTCAAATGGTTGCGATGAATATTCAATTTTCTTATTTTTTGAAAAATATTTTTTTTCAGGATTTGCTGCATTTTCTTCTGCTTAATTTTGCTCAAGTGGCTCAATGTCGTCTTTATCCGAATGATAATGCAAAATCATCGTCACTATTGCACGGAGATTCGCCCGCTTCGCTTTCCAAATCAAAATCCATTCCTAGTTCATCTCGCTGCCTTCTTTCTCGTAAAACTCTATCCATTTTTTATCAAATACTTCGAAACACAACCAAAATTCAAATAAATGCGCAAACAAACTTCACTTATGTGTGTTCCAGAACAAACTGAATTTCATAAAACGAAAATATAAGAGCGTGCTATAAATCCACACACAAAAATAAGCGGCGATTCCAGGTACCTGCTTATGTGTGTGCCCGCACATACACAGGGACCGATTCGTAACTATACCCTCCAGAAAAAATCGGAAGGCTTCCATCTAAAAGTGATAAAGAAACATTCCGCTCCGTATCTTTTGAAAGCTCAAGGGTAGTTTTGTATTTATATTGTTTCCAAACCGTATATTTTGGAAGCTTAAGGGAAGTTTTGTATTTATATTGTTTCCAAACCGCTTCTTTAAGAATGCATTTTATTTATTGTCAAGCAATGACAATAGAAAATATTAATGTCATTGTTTTCTAGCCGCTTATTGTAGAATTCGATAGTCTAGTGGTAGCGCGCTCAACTGTCGCTCAGGAGTCCCGGGTTCGAATCCTGGCCGAATCCATTTTCATAACAAGGGAGAGGAATGTTTCCACATTAATTCTTAAAACAGGGGAGAGGACTGCTTCCAATTCACTTTTGAGGACAGCGGAGAGGAATGTTTCCACATGACTTTTTAACACAGCGGGGAGGAATGTTTCCCTCTAATGACATGCTATGTAAAAAAGCAATGGAGTGTGCAACAAAGGGGAATGCTTCGTACATTCCATGGAATGTTTCCTGGTAACATCCGGGAATGCTCACATTTCCTGAAGGGTAACTACACAGACAAATACAGTAAGGGTACAAATTCAAAAACGGGTTTTTTGGTTGTTCAACCGAACCGTTTTTATTTTATTCAAGGTTAAAGATCAAAATTGTATGCGTGCGCATACAGGGGACCGATGAGGATGAAACATATATATGTATATGCATATATTTTTTATTTACCAAAACATTGTACAATAACAACTAAGTTCTTTTACAGCACGACAAGAAAAAATAAAATCAGATTCCTAATATTATTACATCAACAAGAAGCTTAAATTAAATATTTTAAATACATATATTAATCAATAATAAAGCGTAAGGAGTTGGTTATAACACCTGATTAAAAATTCGAAAGTGCAATAAAACTAATGGTTATATATATTTTAAAGATAAGATAGTACAGGAAAGAAACAAAAAGTGATAGTAGAAAATACACTAAGGTAAAAACACCTCTCCCACTGATTTCCCTTAACCTACGAGGCAAGGCATTCCACAGTCTAATGGCGTTGACGAAGAATAAGTTAGACGAAACAAGTGAATTATGTCCAGCAACAATGAGAACAAGACTTCTAGATACACAAAACTGTAGTTTTTGATACAAGTAGGCTGGCGTTTTAACGTGTATGAGCTTATATAGAAAAATAAAATTTCGTGCATTAAGGTAAGCTATTATGTCACAACCAAGTATTGCGTTTCTAAAGGTTGAGAGGTGGTCATATATCCGCAGTCCGGAAACGAGTCGCATAATTGAAAGCAATTTACAACTTCATTTGAGAGGATGAGTCAAGCCTACTATAAACTACATCTGAATACGTTATTATTGGCAAAATTAGTTGTATCACTAACCTACGTTTAACACTGACAGGAGTTACACTAGACGTCATTCTTTAAATAACGGAGAACATAATATACTTTTTAAACTACACTATTCACATGATGCACACAAAAATAAAGAGTAGTTAATATAAAAAGCTAGATTTCTTACTTTGGAAACCACAACGAGTTTATTTTGGCTAATAAACAGATCAGGGACATCATCAACACAAGGTTTGTTTTTACAGATAGGCAGGACTTAAAATTTGGAAGCATTAAGTTGGAGACCATTACTCCTGGCCCACTACACTCAAAATAAAATTAACTGTGATATTGATAAAAATTTTTTGTTAATCTTTAACAAAGCAATATTGTCAAATTCAAAAAATTTTATTGACTACACAAAGAAATTTTATCAATTTCACTTAAAATTTATCAATATGAAAAAACTTTTTGTCAAAATAAATTTTGTTACTTTGATAAAAATAATTTATCAGTTTGATAAAAAAATTTTCAATTTATTTTACGGGATAAAAAATTTTATTAATATGATAAAATTTTTTAGGATATTGACAAAAATTTATCAATTGAACAATAATTTTTATCATTTTGATAAAATCTACGATTGATTTCTTTTATCAATATGATAAAAATTTAATCAATTCAACAAACATTTTTTTTTCATATTGATAAATTTTTATCATTACGAAAAACATCAATCAAACATTTATCATATTGATAATGCTTTTATTAATTTTGGGATCGATTGACAAAATTTTATCAAATCAACAAAGCAATTTTTTAGATTTGATAAAATTTTATCAATGTGATAAATTTTACTCAATGACAAGAACAGACGCTTGACCGTTTGTCATTTCACCACTTCTTTTTGCGTTTTACAAAAATACTTTGGCAGAGCGTTATACAAGAAAACAAAGGAGCAAATAGTTAAATATAATTAAATATATACTAAATATACTTTTGAAATTATTTAAAAAAGTTTAACTTAAAAAAGTGAAAAAGAAATGAATGATTTGGAGTCATTAATAGTGGAGCTGCACTTGGACTTACAAAAAATAAAAAAAATACGACTATTGGAATATTTAGAGGGTAAGTTGGAAGAAAAATTTGATTGTAAATATAAAAACATACATTTTATTTATTAAGATAGTGAAATAGACCGAAGTGCCTTAAAAATAATTACTCCGCAGCAACTGGAGAGGTTTTTTGACAATAATCGGGTTCCACTGGGAATACAAATTCTCTTCGAACAACGTCTTAAAGTGTGGCAGAAACTCGATGTAAGTATATTTTAACATAAGTACATTTAAATAGGGTTTTTCAGTGAGAAGTGTAAGTGTATAGTGTATGAATCTAAAGTACTTTATTCTTCGAATAATCAGTAATTCCAAAGTTTCTGAACTAAAATAATGAATATTGCTTCCAAAAGTTTTTATTTTTATTTTTTTTCCTAAAAACGGATATAATGTAGCAACGGAGTTAAAGTGAGTGTTCATTTTAGAGCCCAAACTTTCAAATGAAGGAGTTTATTCCTTACTTTTTAGAATTAGTTCTGGTGTATAACATACCTATATTTTATTTTTAAAGATTCATATTTAAATTGACACTCACATAAATACACTTACACTGCTGAAGTAAATCCTTTATTATTTTAAATTGAATTAGTAAAAATTGGATGCAATTTTTTCAGGCTCAAACCTAAAAATGTTATAAAGGCAAAATAGAAATATTTTTTAAAATAGTTATATAGATTTTAAGTTTTGTTGCTTTAATATAAGTCATCTCTTTTTGTGTTATTATTGCGTTAGTCTAATCATGATTTGTTTTCTATGTAAATCAGAAAATTTTTCATATAAATCTTTGGTGGTCCACTTAAAAATATTTCATTCTCTTCGACCTAGCAGCACATTTGAATGTTGCGAAAGCAGTTGTAATCAAGCTTTTGGAAATTTAGATTCATTCAGAAAGCACCTAAAAAGAAGGCACGTTTCTTCAAACAGTCAGAATACGTCAAATATTCCTGCTAAAAATCAAAATATACTTCACCTAGAAGACTCACTTGCAGGTGGTGCCAACATTGCAAGCGATAATGCAGATTCCTTAGCACCAATTATGCACGTAACACACCCACCAATTCTTAAAAACTTTACTGACATCATTTCCAAATCCTCTTTAGAGTTCACATTAAATCTCCATAACAAAAGCAATTTAAATAGAAAAGATGTAGAAACAATTCAAAAGTTGGTTGTTGAAAAAATTACAAATCCAATTGCCAAATTTCTAAAAAATAATGTCGAATATTCATTAAACTCAATAAGCGATATTTCAAACATTATATCTGACCCATTTAAATTATGTTCTTCGGAATATCATTTAAGTAAATGGCTATTGGAAAATGATTATACAAAAGAAATACTACAGTTCTCTATAAATAATGAAATTGGAGTAGTTCAACGTAACGGAGAAGCAATTTATGACGAAAAGTGTACAAAGGGCGCACTATTACCTTTAGGGTATCAGATGAGAAAGCTATTTGAGGAAAAGAACTTATTGAATTATTATTTAAAAACATATGGATTTGATAAAAGCGGAAAAAATAATAATATTTCAAATTTCATGGATGGTGATCTGTGGAAAAAGAAAACATCTTCTTACTCAAATGAAATTTGTGTTCCATATTTCATGTATATTGATGATTTTGGGATTAACAATCCTCTTGGTTCTCATCCCCAGTCAATTTCCGGCATTTATTTTAATTTTCCTTGGATTGAAAACAGTTCGAAGTTAGATCAAATTTTTGTAGCAGGCTTTATAAAATCATTAGATTTAAAAAATTTTGGAAATGACCGGTGCCTTAAACACTTTGTTGATGAAATAAATGAATTAGAAATAAACGGTTTGTTTATTAAATCAGATCACGGTCCTCGAAAAGTTCATTTCATTTTGGGATTATTTTTGGGGGATAATCTTGGTTTGAATTCAGTTTCCGATTTCAGTAAATCTTTTTCGAGTAAATATTTTTGTCGTTTTTGTAAGGTAGATAAAGCTACAACTCAAACGCTTTGCGAAGAAAATCCAGAATATTTAAGAAAAATCGAAAACTATGAAATTGACCTTTTAAATAATTGTTTTGAGGTCTCAGGAATTGCTAAAAATTCAATTTTAAACCAAATTAAATCTTTTCATGTCGTGGAAAATTTCTCTGTTGATATGATGCATGATCTCTTCGAAGGCGTTTGCCATTACGATCTCTGCCATATATTTTCTTATTACATTAATGACTTGAAATTGTTTTCTTTAGACACATTAAATGTTCGCAAAGAATATTTTAATTATGGTAGTATAGAGGTTGGCAATATATCGGGTCCTATTAAAACAAATCATTTAAAAAAGTTTCGACTGAAAATGTCGGCAAGCGAAATGAAGTGTTTCGTACACTTCTTGCCCTTGATGATAGGAGACCTAGTACCAGAGAATGATGAAGTTTGGGACTTTTTGCTATGTTTGCTTCAAATAATTGACATATTGCTTTCTGATCACTTTATGCTTGATAGTATTTTTGCACTCAAGGAACTTATTAGAGATCACAATAAAAAATATTGCGAATTGTTTAAAGATTCTTTGAAGCCCAAACATCACTTTCTTACCCATTACCCTTCTATCATTCTTCATTCGGGTCCTCCAAAGCATTACTGGAGTTTCAGGTTTGAGGCCAAACACAAAGAGTTAAAATCGTATGCCCAATCTACGAATTCAAGAAAAAATATAACTCTTACTTTAGCAAAGAAGTGCCAACTAAAGTTTTCTCACTTTTTTTTTTCGACCGTTCCTGATTCACTTCAAGTAAATGAACATTTTAAGACAGCAATTACAACAGATATTGACTTATTTAAACTTAAGCTAGAACCCTACATTATACCTTCGTCTTATTCCAAAATTACTTTTAAGGGAAGATGCTATAAAAGAGGATATTTTTTAACGAAGTTCATACAGCAAAAAGTGTGCTTATTTAGGATTTCTCTGATAGTGATTTTTGAGGAGAGTAACCGCATACTATTTGTTGTTGACGAGATTTTAATTATGGGTTTTAGCTCTCATTTTTGCTCATACGAAATTGACTTGAATGAAACTGTAACAAGAAAAAATTTATTTTACGATATAAAAGAGTTCAGTGGGCCACCAATCAATGCTCATAAAATTATTAGTGGACAGCTTATGATACGCTTAAAAGAATATTTCTGATTTATTTTATCTATTACTTCTTTTTATGTTTAAAGTAACAGGACATTTGTATTCAAATTTTGGTCAATATATCATTAAGATTGATTAATAATTACTTAGTAATAAGTTCAATACTAAATTAAATAAGTTTAAATACCAAATAAGCGAAAAATATGGATGATTTATCGGAATACGTATTCTTTACTAATTCTCCAATACCGCAACAAATTGAGAACGCTGAGCAAATTCAGCAATCACAGGATGTTCAAATACTTTACAGTTCAGTTGAAATTCCACCAAATCAGAATGTTCCAAGAATTGATCAACCGGAGCTTTTAAGACTTCTTTCGAACTGGGGAGTTGAACTTCTGTATGAAAAATGTATAGGTAATTTTTGTGCGCTAATATTTTTGATTGCTATACTTATTTTTCACATTTTAGAAGAAGAAGTTGATTTGGATATTCTAAAAAATATGACATCGCGGCATGCAGAATTGTTAACTAAAGATTTTAAACTTGGAGTTTTGGTCAAATTTGAGAGCAATTTAAAAAAATGGCAAATAAATACCAACACTACAGTCTCTTCGAGTTTATCAGAGCATGCAGCAACTGAATTGTTTCCTAATATTCATAAAACATATACTTCGTCGCAAAGTTCCTTGGAATTTGTTAAAAACAAGGAACAGTTTATTAATCTAGAGGATTTACTGCAACAAAGCAGCCAGGGGAAATGTTTAATAGAGAAATATAAAAAGGGTATTGATCTTAACGATGGATGCAGAACTATTTTATTGGATATCATTATGAATTATTTAGTACAAAAAGAAATCAAAATGGGCATTCTGCTGGCTGAGAAAATTGCAGACGAAATTATTTCGGTTTTTCCCAAAGAGACAAAAGTATTTTCTAGACTAAAACATTGTGAAAATAACTCTAAAATATGCTTTTGTAATTTTAGACAGTTTATTTTTTCAAAGAAACCGGCAAAGCTCCAAAAGGAAAAATTTACTCGAAGTATTTCAATACTTTAAGAAGTTTAAAGAGCTGTGGTCTCTTAGGAAAAAGAGCATACGTTGACGCAGATGCAGGAACTTCCGGAAGTTTTCGGCGTGAGGGCTCTATATCTCTTGGTAAATAAATTCCATATTTTAAGAGTAAATTTATTTAAGTTTGTGTTTATATAGATCCAGAAGATGACATAGAAGAACATTTAGAGGCGATTAAAATGGATAACTGCAGCTGGCCTGAAATCGAGAAGCACTATTCAGCCACTTCAAAGTACCGCCTCTTAAATATTTCGGAGTCATCATCAACGGAAGAAATTTTAAACAATTGGAGACATTACAAAAGCCCTCTTGGATTTAAATTAGTAAGTAAACTTCATTGTTTTTAATAATTATAAAAAACAAAATTAATTTTGTTTACAATTTATGCATTGGGTACAAAACGGACATGAGAGCCTTTCACGCCCTTTTTTCATAAATAGCAGATAATTTCATAAATAAATCTCGAAACACAGTTTTTTTCTCTCACGCCCTTTTTTCACCAAATGCATCAATTATATTTCAGCTTAATGACAAACATTTTGTTTAGAATTATACAAGACAATATAATAATAAAAAAAATTTTATATACCTACACAGATTCATTATGATTTCAACATTCTGCATCCAAATTCAAAAAGCTTTGTTCAAAATTTTCCAAATCACTCCACTGAACTTTTTAAAATTATTGAACAAAGAATAAAGGATCACAGCAGTCTGTCTTTGTTGAGAGAGTGGAAACGGATTGAAAATCCATCAGAAAGTAAGTTTCACAATTTATAATTATTTCTTTTGTGTCTATGATAGAAATATTCAAGAATAAATTAACTAATATGAAAAGTTACATTAGTTAAGCTCTCTTCACTAACAATTGTAAAATGTGGTGTAGGGTATTTACCCGTCGGTTTATCCCAAATATAACGTTCTTATGCCGTGGTTATGCTAGCCAAACATGTTTGCCGAAAATTTTGTTGTTGTTATTGTTTTACGTATAAAATGAAAAATTAGCTTTTTCTCATTCTCTCGCTCTCGGACCGAACATTTTTGATTGCTGGTTAAATTACTGGTTTACATTAAATTACATTAAATTATTGGTTTTAAAATCAATGTTTTTAAAGGAGCAAGAGTAGTAAAAGTAGTAGTAGTGAAATAGTTAAATGATCAGTCAAAATGATATAAAGTTGAAATAATTGCTATATATCAGATTTCGGGTTTATTAACATATTTCTATGTTTTGGTTTCAGATGGACGCTATACAACAATCCTGTACTTGCTTCATGCTGTTCTGATACCCACTTCAAAAGTAGTGAAAATCGAAAATGGGAAGAAAATTTATATTAAGTATTCGATTAAGGATTCCCAGAACTCTTTTATTATTATTGGATCAACAGTGGAAGAAGCAGAAGCAGCATTACAACGAAAATTAGCAAAGAAAGAGGCAATTCAACCTTTGATTATGCTCACTGGAAGCATCATGCATCCAGAAAATATAATCCTTTATTTTGATGGGATAAAATTCAAATTTTTTTCAATTTTAGAAGCGGTTGATATTTGCTTCAAAATATTTATCATTTTTAATTTGGAATATCCACTTGCTTCTAAATTATCATGGATATTCATTGAAAAATTTTTTTATGCATTAGACATTACTTCTAAAAAAGTTCATCCAAATGTAAGCCTTTTGTGTTCTCAACTTGAACAACAGAGAGATTAGTTTTTAACTACAGATAATTTAAGTTGTACTGAATTTTATTTCTTAATTTTATATTTAAAAACTTAATAATTTAATTTATGACTTTAATTGTAATAAATTTTTAATTTTGAATAAATAATAATCTTCCCATCTTTTCATTTAACAGAATTTGTTATCAAATTCACTAAATTGCTGTTATACATGAGGGAATAATTGTTCACTTCATAAAAAAATTTTAGACTTCGCAGCCAAATAAATTGGTTTGATTGAAAAAATCTTATTTATCGAAAATCGGAGACGAAAAATGTTCAAATGATGACGATTTATTATTAAATAAATAAATATGTATTTTATTTTAAATTATTTAAAATGTATTAAAACTGTTGTCATCCACGGAGAAAATTATTTCTCATAATTAAGAATTTTTTCATATAGCGACTTAAATAATTCGGCTTAGTTAAGAGAAAAATCATATGTTTTCTAATTTAGAGTTGAAAATATTTTATATAAATAAAATACATATTTATTTATATAAAACATTTTACACTCCATATTTATTTATATAAAACATTTTACACTACAAATTAGAAAGCATATGATTTTTCTCTTAATTAAGCCGAATTATTTATGTTGCTATATGAAAAAATTCTTTATTATGAGAAATATTTTTCTCCGTGGAATAACAACAATTTTTGAATTTAATATATGTATAGGGTAAATCAACAAAATATTTTGTAAAATCAACAAAATATTTTGTGAAATTAACAAAATATTTTGTAAAATCAACAAAATATTTTGTAAAATTAACAAAATATTTTGTTAAATCAACATAATATATTGTCAAATCAAAAAAATTTTTTTAAAGCTATGACACATTTTTATCAATTTGACAAACATTTTCATCAATTTCACAAAAACGTTTATCAATTTGACAAAAATTTTATCAATTTGACAAAAATTTCATCATTTTGATAAATTTTGATCAAATAAACAATATTGAAGATTGTTGTTGGTACTCCGAATTGTTCATATTGATAATTGCTTTATCAATCTAAAAAAAATTTTATCAATTTGACAAAACATTTTTCAATTTGATAAATTATACATATATAAACATAGAGGTCATTTAGGAAAAAACTTTAATTTGATAAATTTTCATCAAATTAACAAAATCGATGATTTTTGTTGGTACTCTAAATTGTTAATATTGATAATTGATTTATCTATTTGAAAAAATGTTATCAATATGATAACTTTTTGTCGAATCAACAAAATCGATGATTCTTGTTGGTACTAAGAGTTGTTCATATTGATAATTGCTTTATGAATTTGACAAAAAATTTTATATTTTTGATAAATTTTTGTCAAAACAACAAAATTTGTTAATGGTTTTCGTGAACTGCATTTTTCATATTGATAATTGGTTTATTAAATTAACAAAATGGGTTTGTTGAATCAACAAAAGGATTTCAGGTTTTTATCAGATTGACAAAAATTTTTGTTGGACGTATAGTGACAAAAATATTGTCAAATCAACGTGGTTTTTATCAATATCACCTAGTTTTTATTTTGAGTGTAATGGATCCTACAGAAGTCTTCATTTAATCTACAGCTTAGGTCATCAAGAAGTCCAGTTCGTCTAGAAAGATAAAGCTGGACATCATCAGCATATGCATGTACAAATGCATACTTACGGACACTAAAATATCGTTTATAAAAATAAAGAATAGCAGTGGGCCAAGTATGGAGCCTTGTTGGACTCTACTGGAAACTAATCTATATTCTGAAATTTGCAGACCAACTTTGACACATTGTAACCTATTAGACAAGTTACTGAACATTAGATTAACAGCACTATCACAGAAACCAAAATAACATTTAAGCTTTTGACATAGTATGTTTAACTTTATCGAAGGCTTTAGAAAAGTCAAGTAGGCATGATAAAGTCATACATCCTGCATTATACTGAGGTTTGATATCATCAACCACCTTAGGGGTCGTCCATAAACTACGTTACCAATTTAGGGGGGGGGAGGGATTTTGAAATGCACTACGATAAGTAACGGTAGGGGAGGGAGGTGTTTAAATATTGTAACGTTACCAAAAATTAAAAAATCGACGAAAAACCTCTAATTAATAACACAATCATTTCAAAAATTTTTAACCGTACATGTTTATGTTTGATCGTCTAAATTGATGGTTAACTTTTGTTTCAACGATTTCTTCCACCGCCTTTTCACTCGACACAGGAACCTTTTGGTATTCCTTCACCATCTCAGCACACGTCTGAAAAATTTGGGGTTTTGCTTTTGCGACAGGCTTTGACGTTAAGGCCTGAATGTTCTTGATCAAAGGAGATACCGTATGACATGTACTGTCCTTCTCAGAAAGAAGAAATCGGTTCAAGGTCGTGTTCGTTTTAAAAACTTCTATGAATTGTCATAAGTTTGTATTATATCGTTTACAATAAATCGGAATAAAACATACTATTTAAATAAATCAATTTTCAGAAAGCATTTACACAAAAACACAGAACTTGGTGCAGCTCAGGTGCAGCCGCTAAGGGTACTCAGTCAAAGACCAGGTGAATTTCTTTGCGTTAGAAATGAGGATTCACCTGAATGGGTCGATATAGAATCCGATGAAAAATTCTATTTTGAAGAATCCTCAACAAAGCTACCAGCTTCTTCTATCCCAGTGATTGAGAGCATCGAATCTAGGATCGCAGATGGAATAGCTTTTATAGATGATATTAAGTATTGATTTTTTTCCAATTGTTCCTTTAATGTATCTAGTCATACTAGTCACTAATACTAGTGAAAATTGTCAGAGCTAGTCAAATTATATAATCATTCGAATGAATTAATTTCATATGTCACGTTACTTTATGGTGGGGGGGAGGGGTTTTGAAAAGCACTACGATTAGTAACGCAGGGGGAGGGGGGAGTAAAAAAAACCAGAAAATCAGTAACGTAGTTTATGGACGACCCCTTAACCACTGCAGTTTAACACCCATGCCCAGCTCGAAAACCGACTGAAATGGTGATAACAACTTCTTTTCAGATAGATAATTACTGATTTGTTGAGCCATAAGTTTCTCACATACCTTAGCCAATGGCGATAAAATGCTTATCGGCCTAAAATCATTAGCTCCAGAAGTGTTTTTCAGAAGCGGAAGTAACAGCTTAATGAACTTCAAAGGAATGCCATCTGCATTTGATTTAATGAGACTAACACATTTTCCAACTTCTAATTCATTCATTCATTGACTCCGTAAACTTGAAAAACTGTGGGATGGACGGATTACAGATAAACAGAGACGATGGCAGATTATCACTAGAACCAGCGGCAGAGTCAACAGAAAAATTATTAAGTATATCCGGATTTACATCATATTCACTGGAGTTAAGACTACGTATACCAAGTTTATTTATGTTATTCCACAGGGTTTTGGGTGGAAGAGATAGATTCAATTTGTCAGTGAAATAATGCGATTTAACTTGTCTGGTTTTAAGAACAGCCTCATTTCTGGCCAATCTGAATAATTCCCAGTTGTCAGGCGTTGGTCTTTTTTTCCATATTTTGTGAAGTTTATTTCTTATTTTTAAGTTCTTAAGCACATGTTGAGTAAACCATGGACACGAGACATTTTTAACTTTTAACCTACGAAGTGGTACATGTTTTTCGAACAGATATTTAATAGGAGTTACAAGGGAACTTAGTTTTACATTAACATCACTGTGAAGCCAACACTCATTAAAACACACCAGAGACATATCATAATAAAGCGACGAATAGTTGAGACGTTTAAAATCACGATACGAGAAGGTATCAGATACAACATTACGAGACAAAGTCACATTTACCGAACAAAAAATTAAATCATGATCAGAGACAAAAGACAGTTGATCAAACAGGGAGACAACAGAAAGATCCGAAACATTGAAATAATCAAGCAGACTAGGAGTACTATTGTTGCAGTACCGTGTGGGCATAATCATGGCAGAATAATGAGTTAGGGTAAGTAGTTTTGACAAGACCTATCGTTAATGTCAATATCATAATATATAGTGCTGCCATATCACAAATTAAAATCCAATGAAAAATCCATACTTTGTTTCTGATGAAATCCTTAACTAGCAATACTTCAAAACGGGGAAGTACAGGTTTTTTGTTTTAGTCAAGCTTGAAGCGGACTTACTCTGTGGAATATTTTTGTATGTTATAATCCAGCTTGAGCCTTAGGCCTTTTCCACACTTGGTCAACGCAATTCCAACACAACTTCAACGCAACAGCGAAAAAGTTGAAAAGCAATGCAACTATAAACCGAATGCATTCAGACTTGCTTCAAAAGTCATGCAACATATAATAATTGTTATTATATAATAACTCATGTTTTTCGACTTCTCGCACTAATTTAATATTTAACACTTGCTCATTCATCTTGCAAACTATTTCTTCTTCTTTTAGATTCTATTAGGAACTAATTAATTAGCTTATTCACCTTGATTAATATATAAAGCCTACTGCACTACATATACTTGAATTCACAAAACAAACAAACTCATGCAACACGTCGCCGATGAAAATTGCGGAAAGCAGCGTTGCGTTGACCAGGTTGAGAACGTGTCGAGAGCTTGTTGCGTGCAAGTTGCTTAATCTGAAGGTTCCGGTATAAATACACAGGCTAGCAACTTGAGTTGGAGTTGCGTTGACCAAGTGTGGAAAAGGCCTAACACTTAAAATTTATTCTTGGTTTTATAAGCGTGTATTTGTGGTTTTCATAGAGAATTTTGTATGATGTTACATATAGTTTAATAACTTTTAAAATTATAAAGATGGCAAAAAGAAGTTATGCAATTTGTTGGACAACGTGAAGTAAAGACATTTAATCTTATTTACCCTTCATAAAATTCCTTTTGCAAGTGTTTATCCCAGATATAATATTAATAGAGAAAACTGGCATCTCTAAAACACACTTTGACATTAACGATAGGTCTTGTCAAAGCTACTTACCCTACCTTATTATTCGCCATGGGCATAATATCACTGATCACAGATAATCAAAGTGCCGATGTCTTATCATACAAAAGTTGTTTACTAAGGTCATTTGAGAGAAGATTGATATTAAAATCACCACATGCCATCACAAAGTCATAGTCAACATTACAATTAGCTAAAGCAGAAAACAAAAGTTCAACAGAGAAACATTTATTTTTATTATACTCACAAGACACTAGTATTTTTGTATAACTGTCTGATAAATTCAATACCAGGACCACTAGATTGACTAACAACTTTAGCATTTAGACTAGTTTTATAGTAGACAGCAACACCTCCACCTCTTTGTTCACGCCGGTCATTCTTGTACATATTACAATTTTTGATACTACAAGTTGCTTTACTTATCTCATTGCATAACCAAGTCTCAGAAATGTAATGATTTAAAATAAGGAATCTTCAAAAATATATCTAATGTAATCTAATGTGGACATATTCAAACTGCGATCATTAAAATGAACAACATTCAAGCCACTGCGTTGTTTACACAGTACTTAAATCATTGTTTTTTGATTATTATCAGCGCCAGTAGATAAAGGCCTAGGCTCTAGCCTAGCGCAGAGAAAAAAATAAAAAGCTACCGGAGAGTTATGTTTACACAACTAAGAGAGGATTAGAAAGTATAAAAAGGTTTGGTAAGAAAATAATGAGATAAGTATAAACAGATTATGCATAAAAAAAGATAAAATAACAATATTATAATCATAACCATAACAATAACTATAAACTTAAATATACAAATTAATTGCATCTTAAACATCATCTAGCGACGTGTACAAAATTATTAAGTTCATCCAAACTACGAATGCGAACACCGTCAGAGTTTTTTTATCTAATGAAGATGGAGCCACGAAATGAGAAAGCATTATAAATGTGCTTTTCGCGTTTATAAACAATAGCTGCTTGCAGAAGTTTGCAACTTTCAGCATCAAGACTTTCATGAATAAATATGTTTTTATCCCATTCAAAACCAGCAGCTATAAGATTGACGGCTGACTTGGAGCGTCTACGATATTCTCCGAAAGCTTTAAGCACACGATTACGATCATGTGTCGAGAAGTACTTGATAATGACGAGAGAGTTACTCATATTCGACCTGATGCGAAAGATATCTCTGATTTGAGGTGGTTCGAAATCAATAAACAGACATATCTGATTGAATATAGCTTTTAAATTCTAATCATATGAAAACGGCAGCCCAAATAGCACGTTTGCTGTCACCCTTGTTTTGTTGTTGTATACTCTGTTTCTCCAGCTCAGCACAACGACGAGTTAGACCATTGAGTGATTTTTCAAGCGAGATTATTTTTCTGTCAAACTCACTGATGTCTTCTTTTATGCCGCTCACCTCAACCTCAATAAAATAAAAAATATTAAAAGAATAATAAAACGAAGCAAGCACTATTAAAAAAAGTTGTTATGTTATGTGCAACCTGGAACCAAGACATCTTCGGCGCATACGTTTCATCTTCTCCTGCCCTCGACTTCTGATCTTTCTTATCTTCGCAATTTCTGCGTAAGACGTCCTTATCGAGTTAATCTTTGCCTTTGCATCTGGAGCAGTCATGTACATTGCCTTTTTTTTATAAAGTGGATAATGCACATTCCAGAAGCAACTGTGGTTCTCGAATCCCTTTAGAAATTGTATGGTTCTGTCTCCACTCCACTTTTTGGCAATATATTCAATGTTTTTTAATAATTTATCTCAAAAATTATTGAACAGAAATTGAACCGCTTGGAAAATCATAAGAACGATAGAGAGGAGACAGAAATAAACAAAACAAAACGTCAAAAATTTTGATCAAGTTGCCAAATTGCGCAAGAAAAGTTGGGAGTCAACCAGCATTTTTTCGATTGCATGCAATTTCACAAATTGAGTGCAATCAAGTATTTACACTTTCCAAATTACGTGCAATGCCTATTTTGCGCAAGAAAAATTTACTGTGGAAACTCGCCTTTGTTCTATTTTTTCTGTTTTTACTCTTTAAAGTGCCTCTACACTATATGTTAAATACAGATGACATGTCAAAAAAATTACATACCGAATTTCATCTGTGTGTCAAAATTAAGTTTTTGTCAGACAGTTTTTTTTGTCTCCAAACTATCTGACACGTCATTTGAAAATAAAAAACAGCTTTTGAAATTTTTGTAAACCTTGTGAACCTCTAAAGTGTCCTCCTTTGGCCATTCAAACTAAGAATAAATTCATTATAAATCAATTTATTGAATAGATATCTTAAAATTTACCTTTTCTTCCATTTTCACAAAAAAATTTACCAATTGACATTTTGTACAAATGGAAAAACATACGAAATAAGAGACGTTTCTAATTCAAAAATTTACAGACGCAAATACAAACGACATTTCAAAACCACAGTTTCATATGTTCCACACTATCTGTAGCTAAAAACCATTCGTAATTTTTGACGTGTCATATGTATGAAACATATAGTGTAGCGGCACTTTTACTTTGTACGCAACATTTTGAATATATTTCAGTTAGTCTTGAATTAAATGATAAATAGAAATATTGTTATATTATATTTAGGATCGTTTTATTATGTTATAGCGGCAGAGTTTGACTTCGCTATAGGCTGCAGTGTTTGCCGACTTGAACTATGTCCAAGGCAAACAGAGACGTTTAAAATAAGCTAAACAAGGCAGAGATCTGCCACCTTGGCCATCTCGGCTCTTTTATAACATTTTAACAAAACTTACTTAATAGTCTTAATCTATGGTCATACTTCTCTAGTTAGTTAATATACTTATAACCTATGTTGCGTTTGGTTCTCGCATATTGAATTTGAATCATCGAAAGCATTCAAATTACATATTTTTGGTTTGACGAATGATAATTTGGCACGGTCAACAATATTGAGTGAGTAATGAAAATATTCGCATGCACTGAGTGCAGCACACGCCGATAATGCAGTGCTAACTTATTAGTCACTCAATATATTGCTGTTTATGACAACGAAACTTAGGGTCGGCAGTGTGTATAATGAGAGCACACTACAATATTAGTAACAGGTTATGGGCCCAGGTCCAAATTCCTGAAAGCCTACGTGTTAAATATTAAATCAATATTGAAGTAAAGACTTTATATAAAACAAGTGAAAAATGGAAAAAATGAGTTCGCTGTTCAACATAGAAAAATTGCACGAGTCCAATTAGGACTCTTGGAGTATTTTAATAAAGATTGTGCTGATACACCAAGAATTATGGTCGATAGTATCAGGAGAAGAAAAAAAGCCCACTGAAGAAGGCGCTATCGCAACATAGAAAGTAAAAGACGGAAAAGCTAAAGCAACAATAATTCTTAGCATAACGCCGATGCAAATTGGTCACGTTTAAAACTATGCAACTTCAAACTCGCCTTGGAATACTCTATGTGAGATCCATAGGCCTAAGGGACCAGTTAGAAAAGTAGCCCTATTTAAGCAGTTAATTGGAATGCGCATGAGTGTGGGTAAATGCGTTCAGCAATATGTTTGCAATTTCAGCTAGCTGGCAGAAAAAATGGCTGAAATAGGGGTAAGTCTACAGGAAGAGTTTCTTGTTATTATGCTACTTTTAAGTTTGCCAAAGACATACGAAAATTTGGTCGTCGCACTTGAATCTCGTGGTGAGCTACCAGCGCTTAATGCATTAAATTGGCAGAAGAAGGTGAACAACGTAAAGTAAATATTCCTGATAATGCAGACTGTAGTGTACAAGCATTTATGGCACGCGACAACAAAAACATGAAGAAAAAATATTTCGCTAAATATTTTCAAAGGAAAAAACGAAAGCAGTAAGCGATCCAATTTTAAGTGTTACAATTGCGGAAAGCGAGGTCACTTCGCAGCGGAGTGTAGAGATGAAAGACGAGAACATGAGGAGCAGCAAAACAACAATAGAAACGGTTTGTTTGCAGCGCTAATAAATAATGCTTTGCATGTTGACAGTTGGTGCGTTGACAGTGGCGCAACTTCACACTTATGTTGCAGCCACAATATATTCAATAAGTTCATATAGTATGAAGAATATGTTAACCTTGCTGGTGACAACAAAATGATAGCAAAAGGCAGAGGCAAAGTTTTTTAAAGAATGCAGAGTTTGACGTAACACTGGTTGATGTTTTGTTCGTACCTGGTTTGCAGTGCAACTTCATATCAGTTGCAAAAGCAGTTCAAAGCGGCTACATAGTAGAATTTAAAAAGAAGCAAGCAACGATCATAGATAAGCATGGTGGTACAATTTTATGTGCTTATCATGTCAGTGATCTATTTTTGTTTGAATTAAATAAAAACAAATTGTTTTTTTGCAAGAAACTTAACTGATGGAGCTATGAAATGGCATAAAAGGTAGGGCCACCTAAATTTTGCAAGTCTGCGAGAGTTATCAAATAAACAATTAGTACGAGGGCTAAGTGTCAAAGTGCTGACAGACATCAGTTGCTCAGTCTGTACGAAAAGCTAATGCAGCCAGAAGCCTTTTAGTAGCGCATAACGTCGTGCAGCGGAATTATTGGATATTGAACACACAGACGTGTGTGGCCAGAAGAATAATGAATCCATTGGTGGTGTAAGATACATATTGACTTTTATTATTTCTTAAAAAGTATGGAACAAGTATTTGAAAAATTTTAAGTTCTTAAAACTATGGCTAAGCGTCAAACTGGAAAAAAGCTAAAAATATTACGGAGCGACAACGGGAAAGAATTTGTCAATAAAGCTTTTGATATCCACTTAACTGAAAATGGTAGTTTACGACAGCTGACGGTGCCGTACACACGGTGGTGCATTTGAGAACATTTGGTGCAATAGCGGTTGCGTTGGATATGCGGCAGCACAACAAGTTTAAGCCAAGAGGTAAGGAATATAATATCATGGTCGGATATTCCGACGAATCCAAATCATATCGATTATATAATAAACGAATGGAGCAGCTTATTGCGAGTAGAGATGTCTATTTCGTTGAAACTGCTCATATAAAAAAACATGCCATGATGGAAAGCAGATCAAGATCTTTTTGTTGAAGAAGCCAAAAAATAGAAGATACAATAAAAAATACTGATGTACGCGTTTTCAGATCCAAGAAGACATAATATATTAAATTTTATGTGTCGAAATAATATTTCAACAGTCGATACAGTGGACGAAGTTTTATCTGGTTCGCAGGCAGATGATTGGTGGGCCGCCATGAATAACGAATATGAAGCTTTAATAAAAAACGTTACCTGGCAAATAACTGAATTACCTAAAGGTGCAAAAATTGTCAAAAATAAATGGGTGTTCACAGTGAAAATGGATAAAGGCTGTTTGTCAAAGGGAAACTTTTCAGTCGTGGTTGGATAGAAAATATCAGGTTGAATAAAATTTGTGTGTGTTCAAATTAATTTGTGTTTTTTGCTGTGTCAAATGGATGATGAAATTTTGACAATTACAAATTTTGGAGTTTCACATTTCGGTTGTGTTTTAGCGCAAATATTTTATTTAATTTGCATTTTATTCAATTTGCGACATATTTAGTTCGAGTGCTTGTATTTGCAACTCATTTCGTAAACTTGTAATATTATTAAACTTAAAAAATAACAAAACAATTAAGAAAGTGCTTGAGTTTTTGTGTACGTGTGTGTGGGTCAACGATCTCTCGGTGCATCAGCAAGTGCAGCAAAGTTAAATTGGCTTTCTTTGCTGACAAACGTCCTCCAAGTGCCACCACCAGCAAGTGCAGTGCAAAATTTGTTGCTAGCCAACATCCTCCAAGTGCCATCACCAGCAGCACAAGCAAGTGCAGCGCAAATTTCCTGATTCTTTTACTTACCAACGTTCTCCGAGAGTCGCCACGAGCAGCACCAGCAAGTGCAGCACAATTCAATTGACTGGTCAATTCTCCAATATTTCAGAAGCAGCATGTCTCAAGCGCAGACGCAAATTTCTGCCATTATACTCCGGCGTGAATTAAATAAATTAAAAGAGGAGAATTTGCGCTTCATTTGCTTGTGCTGCTGTGATGGCACTTGGAGGATGTTGGCTAGTAAGAAATTTGCGCTGCACTTGCTTGTGCTGCTGCTGGTGGCACTTGGAAGATGTTGGCTAGCAAAAACACACACGCACACAAAAACTCAAGCACTTTCGTTTTATTTTTATTATTTTGTTATTTTGTTATTTTTTAAGTTTTTTAAGTTCACATATTGCAATTTTAGGAAATAAGTTACAAGTACAAGCACTCGAACTAAATGTCGCGGAAATTGACGTGTTGTTTTTTTCTTTATTTTTGAGTGTGTCAAAAATTCGCTTTCGGGGCCCCTGGGGCTAGCACAAATTTTGACAATTATATTCACCTCACAAATGCCAAAAATTGCTCTACCAACTGTCAAAATTTGATCATCCGACTGAAAAGTTTCCGATTGACACACGGCCAAAGGTGGCAATATAGAACTATTTAAAGTCCGACTAGTTGCTAAAGGCTGTACGCAGACCTACGGTGTGGATTACACCGAAACTTTTTTCGCCTGTGGTACGGTTCAATACGGTAAGAATGATTTTTGCTATTGCAGAAGAATATGGTCTACACCAAATGGATGTGTCGACTGCGTATTTGCATAGTGAGTTAAGTGATGAAATTTGTATGTCACAACCTGAAAAATTTATAAATAAGGAATTTCTTAATCATGTTTTGAAACTTAATAAGGCTTTATACGGTCTCAAGCAGTCTGGGAGGCAGTGGAATTTTAAATTAGACACCATTTTGAAAGCAATCCGTTTCCAACAATGTGAAAGTGAACCATGTGTATGCGTTAAGCACAATGAAAAACAGATTTGTATCATTGTCATTTATGTAGATGATCTGCTGATTGCATGTGTGGACAAAGGCGAATTGCTGAAAATAAAAAATAGATTGTGAGGGAAGTACAAGTTGTCGACAAGGGGCCCGTTCATCATTTCCTAAGCATGGAGGTGGAAAGAGAAGGTGAGACAGGATCTATTTCAATTAGCCAAAAAACCTATATAAAGAAAATGCTGGAGAAATACGATATGAAAATTTGTCGACCAATAGCAACACCAAAAACAGCCAAAAAAGCAATATAAAGAAAATGCTGGAGAAATACGATATGAAAAATTGTCGACCAATAGCAACACCATTAGACCCTCAACATTAGGTCAATTGTAATAACGACAAATGTACGAGAGTTGATCCAACTTACCAAAGGTAAGCTTATGTATTTGGCTATAAGTACACGGCCAGATATTTTGCATTCAGTATGCAAACTTTCGCAACGTAATACCGATCCTCACAGTGAACATTTGGCAGCAGCAAAACGTATATAAAGATATTTCTGTAGAACGTAAAATTGCCAATTGCATTATTATAAGACTGGCAAGCCACTTGAATGTTATGCTGATGCAGCCTGGGGTCACACCAAAACACCAAAATGGACACATCAGAAAGTAATTTTTATTTTTATTTTGCAACGCTTTTTTAAATACAATCGTTAGATTCTATGAAAAAAGATGAACTAATGTGATAAAATGAAATTTAGAGAGATAGTGGACATTAAAGTCAGTTGGATTTTCGATTTTATGCCGAAGAAAACCAAAAAAAAATTTTGGGCCTATTTTATAAGAAAAAAATCAACCAGACCAAAATCTAATTTATGTTTTTATCTTTTTATTGCTTTAATGATTATATAAGAGGGTTCAAAAAACAAAGATCTAAAGGGTTGAAAAACCTTCCAGAGATTAAAAAAAATTTTATGCAGAACAGGAGCAAAACAATTTTTCTTTGTAAAAACTTGAAAACTTAAGTATCGCAGGTAAAAATCAAAGGTTTGTTTTTTCATCTTTTTAGGACCTTAATGATAGGAATTTTACATCAAAAAATTATTTTGTTCTTAGTTTAGCGTAGCCATACATTACTCAATGCATCGCCAACAACCGCTGAAGATATTTTGGTTATTTCTTATTAATTTTCTTACCTATTTGTAAAATTTTCCGTATTTAATTGCATTTCTTCATACTAAAATACATTTTTTCAAACTTTAGATTCAATTTTTTCAAAATATTTTTATGGCTTGTCGTGTTCTTGCAATAAGCCTTTTAATTATAAGTGGGTTGTTGGCAGAATTTTAATATTTGTTTGTTATTTTCTCACTTAGAACAATTTAAAATAAGTACTGTAATAATAAAAGTAATATCTGTTATAGTACTTAAGAAATTTCTACTTTGCACTGCTTAAGCATGAATAGTCTCATACGCTGTGTGTCAAATGGAAACTTTTTAGTCGTGGTTGGATAGAAAATACCAAGTTGAATAAAATTTGTGTGTGTTGAAATAAATTTGTCATTTTTGCTGTGTCAAATGGACGATGAAATTTGACAATGACAAATTTTGACGTTTCATATTTCGGTCGTGTTTTAGCGCAAATATTTTATTTAATTTGCATTCTATTCAATTTGCTACACATTTAATTCGAGTGCTTGTACTTGCAACTTATTTCGTAAACTTAAAAAACTTAAAAATAACAAAATAATAAAAATAAAAAAACGAAAGTGCTTAAGCTTGTGTGTGTGTGTGAGCCAACGATCTCCCGGTGCATCAGCAAGGCAGCGAAGTTAAATTGGCTTTCTTTGCTGACGAACGTCCTCCAAGTGCCACCACCAGAATCACAAGCAAGTGCAGTGCAAAATTTCTTGTTTGCCAACATCCTCCAAGTGCCATCACCAGCTGCACAAGCAAGTGGAGCGCAAATTTCCTGATGCTTTTGCTTGCCAACGTTCTCCGAGAGTCGCCACGAGCAGCACCAGCAAGTGCAGCACAATTCAATTGACTGGTCAACTCTCCAATATTTCAGAACCACCATTTCAGCATGTCTCAAGCGCAGAGGCAAATTTCTTACATTATTCTCCGGCGTGAATTAAATAAATTGAAAGCGGATAATTTGCGCTTCATTTGTGCTGCTGGTGGTGGCACTTGGAGGATGTTGGCTAGCAAGAAATTTTGCACTGCTTTTGCTTGTGCTGCTGTTCGTCAGCAAAGAAAGCCAATTTAACTTTGCTGGACTTGCTGATGTACCCTGGGATCGTTGGCTCACACACACGCAAACACAAACTCAAGCACTTTAGTTTTTTAATTTTTATTATTTTGTTATTTTTCGGTTTTTTATGTTTATAATATTACAACTTTACGAAATAAGCTGCAAGTATAAGCACTCGAATTAAATACGTCGCTGAAATTTATGTGTTGTTTTTTTCTTTATTTTTGAGTGTGTCAAAAATTCGCTTTCGATTAGCCCCCAGGGGCTACTACAAATTTTGACAGTTATATTCACCTCACAAATGCCAAAAATTGCTCTACCAACTGTCAAAATTTGATCATCCGACTGAAAAGTTTCCGATTGACACACAGCCATAGCGTAGAAACTTTTGATTTTACCTTAAAATGGTAAGGGCATTTTTGAAGATAGCTATCTGATCTACAATTTTATTGCAAGCATATTTCATGGTTGACATAGAGAAGCGGATATATTGGCGAATGACCGATTTCGGTGATTTTTGAACCAGAATATCTTCTAACTCGTAAATGGTATCATGGGGAACTCATGAAAGGTTGTGAATTATTACTTAATGAAGAGGTTGGCATCAAAAAAATTGGAACGTACATTTTCGATTTAAGATTAAGAAAAAAAAAATCAGTGAAAAAAAATTCCAATTATATATTAAACCTTTGGGCAAAGTCAGAAGTTATGTCGCAGTAAAAAAACTAATGATGCAGAAAAATTTGTTTTGACGAGGAGTTTTCAAAAGTATATGAAACAGATGAAGATTTTTTCCTCCATACATTTTGTTCCACTCTAATGTAACTATCTATACGTTTTAATTTCAAAAAAGTTTTATTTGTGTTGTTAAGATATTTTTCTCACATAGAAATAATTTTTTTCTATTATTTGCTAAAGTTTTTTTATTTAATTTTAAAAGCTAATTTGCAAATATAGAGATTGTTTCGGCTTTTCTTTTTAAAAAAGTTTATAAAAATCAAACTCACAATCAGTAAAAAAATCCAAAAGTTGATATTCCAACGAAAATTTTGGGTTCTTCGAAAAAAAAATTTAAAAGTTATTTAAAGCGATCTCATTTAAATAAGTTCGGTTACATATATCCAAATCGAAAGTCTACAATATTGAATTACAGCTTTAAGACGATTATTTACATTTGTTCTTATCCCTTTCAGACCTGACGATAACCTACCATTTTTTATGATTTTGATATGATTTTGATATTTCAATATCCTTCTAGGATTTTCAAGAACCTAAAATTAATACTTAAATTAGTAAACAAAATAACAACTTCTACAGCTCATTTAAAAATTAAATATGAATCGAGAACTATGTAAAAATTTAAGAAACGGCAAAACGAACCGCAAACAATATGAAAGGCAAGCGTAGACAATAATCAGCGCAAACGATGCATAAAACTTTGTTTAAAATTTGTGAAATAGAAATTAAGATATTGATATTGAAAGCTACCCGCACAATCGATGCATCCCGGTCTGAAAGAGTTAAAATAAAAAACTGATGAACTTGTTGTTTTCTTCAAATAATCCTTGTTAGCAGGGACCGAAAATAACGATTATTTTTGAAATTTTAGATCAAAAGATCATGTATAAAAAGATGTTGTATAATTCTTTTAAATAAAGCAATGTGACGCTAGGGAACTAGAAATTATATTTTTTACACAATTTTTTTCATGATTTTTGTCATGATTTTTAAGATAAAAATCGCCTCAAACCAATTATTGTTTTATCGATATTTCTCGATCAGAAATAAAAGTGATTTTTGGTCGTTATTTTTTTCAGTCAGAAATAAAAGTTATTTCGTGGTCAAAATTTTTCAATCAGAAATAAAAGTTATTTCGTGGTCGTTATTTTTTTCAATCAGAATAAGAAGTTATTTCTTGGTCATTATTTTTTTGATCAGAAATAGCTGTGATTTTTTTAACGTTATTGTTTCGATCAGAAATAAAAGTTATTTCTTGACCGTTACTTTTTCGATCAGAAATAAAAGTTATGTCTTGCCCATTATTTTTTCGATCAGAAATAAGTTATTTTTTATCGATTTTTATCGATTAGACTCATGCTTTTCTTTTTTTTTCTCAACTCAACTCTTCTTATAACATAATCTCTTTTAGCGAAATTACAATGCAGCCGTTGCAACGGAACAAAGCAAATGAATCTGATTGTCTTATTGGGAAACAAACGAAATACAAACAAGGAAAAAGTCAAACTGCTGTCAAAACAAACCAACCACTGTCCTTACTTTTTGTGTAAGGGGAAAACGTGAGAAAACCACCATGTTATATGATTTTTTTTAAAACTTTTTTGAAAGTATATTACTTTATTGTTTATACGTGTTTTTAAAATTATATTTATTTTTTACAGTTTTATTCTGGCAAAGCAACAATTGTTACCCAGTACTTTGTTGTACTTTCAAACAACACTTTAAGCTTTTAAAAATAATAAATTTTAATAAAAATTGTCACCTGCTTTTCATTGAAAAATTATGTTTTTTTGAGCTTTAAATTTTGTTTTTAAAACAAAAATTACAACCAACACTTAAAAATATTAATAATGCTGGGTAACAATGGTTACTTTGCCTGACTAAGGCTGTTAGAAATAAACCAAATTTGCATAAAAAATATTAGGACTTTTTGAAATCTTTACGCCTTATATATTTATATATAAATAAATTGAGACTAAGTTTTTATAACAAAGTGCATTAACTACATTTGTTGAGTCCTGCTAACTTGCTAAACTTAACAGAACACTAAAATTTCTGTTTATTTTTCTTTTGTGTTATAAAACAGAAAACTAATAATATCAAATCAAATTTTGTATTATACAAGCACTAATTATACTTTAAAATTTAAAATTTCGTTATAATTTTTAAACTTTTGTCACCATATTCAAATTTTAAGTGTAATTCATAATTTTTATTGCTACTTTTCTTAATATTCAAATTGAGATTAGCTCCCAGCACTCTCACAATATAAAATTTTAAGATTAGAGAAAATCTAATGGAAATTATTTCAATTAAAAAATAATTTTTTCTACTGTTAAAAAATCGATTAAAAAATAACTTTTATTTCTGATCGATAAAAAATAACGGTTAAAAATAACTTTTATTTGTTACACAAAAAATAACGACTTTTATTTCTGATTGAAAAAATAACGACCACGAAATAACTGTTATTTTTGATCGAAAAATAATGACAAAGAAATAATTAATTGGAAAAAAATAACGACCAAGAAATAACTTTTATTTCTGATCAAAAAAAAATAATCAAGAAATAATTGTAATGATATGGTTGATTGATAGCAATATTCGTTATTAGCGGTCCTTGCTTTTTAGAATTCTCAAGAAACCTTATGAATTGTTGCTCTTTTTCTGGTAGGCCTATGCCATCCCTGGTATTAATTTTTACCAGTCTTGAATTTTCTTTGAACGTATCTCACTTATTTGTAAATTTTTAAAATATATTTTGATTAATTTAAAAAGCTTTAAAAAAAGATTATATCTATAATTATTGACATAATGTCATACCTCCTTACCGAAATTGCTCTAGAAATGTTAGGTTATAAATTTTATGGCATTGACGGAAAGCAAGGAGCAACAAATTTTCAAAGTAATGGGCAGCAGAATTGCAATAATAATGGTGAAGAAACTTCTGAAAACGAGGAGTCACTGGAAAATATTCTTTACATAGAACACATTTCAAGCAGTCCGAGAATCGATAATTTGCCTGAGCAATATGAAAGCAGTAATGCTACTCCCGTTAACCAATCATTTATTGAGAGCAACTCAATAGATGGTGAGCAAATAAATGAACAAGACAGTACAGACATCGATCAGCAACAAAACACAAAGCGACTCCTTCCAAATGCGCTAAGTAGGCTACTGGAGCATGAATACGAAAAAATACGCACACAAATTATCAGAAATAAAGATCTATATCTTCAATCCAATACAGAGCTTCTTAAAAGAATTGACCAACGTGGTAATGCGGCTGTTCATGATACTTTATCTCCATTTAATAAGCTGGAACGAGCCAATCTGCAAAGAGAATTGGAAACCATGCACGCATTCCGCAAAAAGATTGAAAGAAGCTTGTTCAAAATTAATGCCGAAAACTATGAAAAGTATAAAAGAACTTTTGTGGGTCAATCGACAGCTGAGAATCCTTAGAAACTGCTTAAAAAAACTGGCTTGGATATACATTAATAAATAAAGTTTAAGTTGTTAGTTTATCTCACTATAATATATTCAGAAAATTAATTAAAAACAACTTTTTTAAAAAAATAATGAAAAACCATGAATTTGAGGAGAAACTTGTTTTCCGTGCAGCAACAACTCTGAAGAAAACGACAAGAAAATTACACATTTCCCCTACGTGTAAAAATTTGAAAGTTTCTGCCATATTGCAATTATATAGGTGTTGCACGAGACAGTACTGTTAAGACAGTCAAAAGTACGAATTAGTTGTCAAATTTTATGCCTGAATTAGCGCCCAGTTGCTCGTTTCTGTAACTATTCTCTACGGATTATTTCCCTACTGGTGAATGTGACGGACTGACGTCATTCTCTATTACTGTGTTTCTGTTAGTGTGATGAGCAGAGTTTGGTCGCTCGCTTCGGAGTGGGTGCCTCATCTACTTTAGCTACTTGTGCTAATGGCGCGGTTTGATGGATTATTTTGCGGTTTTGAGCTGTTGGATCGCGCACGCTTTGGCTTTGGAAAGAATGCGGTGCGTTCTTGATGGTAGCATTAAGAGGCTGCAGCGCGAGCTTTCTTGCTTCTGCCACTTCAAAGCCTTTGCTTAGCAGGATTTTTAGACTTTTGCGTCCGACTCCTGAAAGCATTTTTTGTGTCACCCCAGGAGTTGTTTCTATCCGTTATCGGCTGAGAAGCACCTGAGGATCCCAGATCCTCGTCAAGCTTCGTGACATCCATATGTTCAGCAGCGCCAATTAGACTAGTGTCCACTAAGGTTGTAGCTGCAAGTAATGGAGTTTTTTGTATTGTCCACGAGTACGGGGGAACGAAAGTCGACCAAGGCCTAGCCCAAATCGCCTTAGCAAGGCTAGTTGAAACCAGAGTCAGGGTTGCGAACTTTTAGAGCCTCCATGCCCGGAGCTTTTTTAATATAATTTTTTTTTAACCTCAAATAAAAATTATTTTATTTTTATGTATGTTTTAGAATAAAACCTTTTTTATTTTTATTAGGAACAATGTAAATTTTAGGAACATAAAAAAATCATGTATTAATTTTAGTTAAGGACTGCGAACGAAAAATTTTCCACTACATCTCGGTAACTTTTGCAAAAATAATTCAAATTCAAAAATTTAAACGTAGTTTAAGTTTATTTTTTTTTTGTCATTAAATACATTATTTTACTAGTAATTTTAATAATGGCAAGCACGATGAAAGTGCGAAAAAAAATTGTTAAAGTTTTTCAAGACAATCCTAAAGTGGACCGAGCTGAAAAGTTCGCCAAAAACTGTTTCTAGAGTTATTAAAAAATTTGAAAAAGACTTGAACTTCACTCGTACGACAGGTTCTATCAGAAAAAAAGTGTTTGGCAATCAGGAAACAGCAAAACAAATCAGTGCCTTGTTTGAAAAGAAACCATATATTTGAACAACAAAAGTGACCCAAAAAGTAAATTGCTCCGAGAATTATGTACGCAAAGTTAAAAATTAAGCTGGGTTGAAAACTTTTAGAAGTTCCAGACAGGAATGCCAAAAAGAACAAGGAGGCTAAGCAACGTGCCGGGCCAAATGGTATAAGTTGGCAACCCTGACCAGAGCAACACCTCACGAACCCAACACTATTAGAACTCGTCGCCAAATTGCCACCGTCAAAGCAGTATGAATGGAGTAGACATGCCGCCAGCGTCGTTCCATTTCCTACTGTTGAAACTTTTTCCAACTGGATTAGTGATCTCGCTAGAGTTGTTAGTTTTATGCCGTTAAATTCCACAACTAGATCCTATCCACAGACGCAAACTCAGTCGCGTTAAGGTAACGCTACTGCGAGAGGTAATCAACAGCCAGTCACAGGGTACGCCGCCAAAAGAGTGATGCAAAACAGTCAAATGGTAACCGAAGAACAGCCAAAATTAGTATGCTTGCAGTGTAAGGATAATCACAAGCTAACCAATTGTCAAGCATTTGGTTCGCTTAGTACTGATGATAAGTGGGACATGGTAAAGCGTAGTAGACTTTGCTTTGCTTGCCTAAAAAATGGACACTGCATGTTGAGCTGTCGAAGCAGAAGAGCCTGCGGTGTCAACGGATGCAAGCTCATACACCACCAGCTCCTGCATGAGGAGCTAAAGCCAGCGCAAGACACAGAGCCAAAAAAACATGTTTTTAATTGCCGCCAAGTTCAATGTTCCTTTTTATTTAAAGTTATGCCAGTTGAACTGTCTGGGCCACTAGGAAAAATTTTTGTATACGCTATGCTGGATGAAGGGTCTTCTGTGTCCTTGCTGGAGGAGCATGTTGCAGATTCTTTAGGGTTGAAAGGTCAAGCCATGCCTCTCACTCTTCAATGGTACGGTGGCAAAAATGTTACTAAGCAGTCAAAAAGTGTAGCTGTAAACATAAGAGCTTGTGGTCTGGGTCTACGTGAGGAGTTTAATTTGAGGAACATAAGAACAGTTAATGATTTGAACTTGCCTGTGCAAACTTTTAATAAACCTAAGTACGACTATTTGAAGATGCTCCCAATCGCCGATTACAAAGATGCCAAGCCAGTGCTACTTTTAGGTCAGGACAATTGTATTCTTGGAGTGATGAAGAAATAAGTCGAGTCAAAGCTGAGTGATCCAGTAGCAGCGTTGACCATGCTAGGATTGGTAGCTTTTGAAAACGCACCATGTGTTCTACAAGTACGTGAAGCATCGTCACTGAAGTCTTTGCACAGGTTTGTTGAAAAATATTTTTGTATTGATAGTTTTGGTGTCAAAGCGACTGCCGCTCTTGAGTCTGAAGAGAACGCTCGTACCAGACGAATATTAGCAGAAAGAACAGTGAAAAGATGCCAGCAGTACGAAACTGGTCTGCTTTGGCGTAAAGATGAAAATGTGCTGCCAAATAGTTTTTCCATGGCCAAGTCAAGATTAATTAACCTTGAAAAGAAAATGCATCGAAATCCAATTTTTCGAAAGAATATAAACAAGGAATTGAAGAGTATATTAACAAGGGTTATGCGGAGCTGTTAAGTGAAGAGAGAGAGAGCTGCATGTGAAGGTCCTTCTACTTGGTACCTGCCACATTTTGGTGGTTTAATCCTCATAAGCCGGACAAATTGAGAGTCGTGTTTGATGCTGCCTCCGCGTCATCGAATGTTTCCTTGAACATCGCATTATTGAAAGGGCCTGAGCACGCAAAACCGTTATTAATAATCATCCTTAAATTTCTTCAAGGTGTGGTTGCCGTTTCGGGAGATGTCAAAGAAATGTTTTCACAGGTGCGTATTAGATCAGGCGCTCAAGACTCAACGTTTTTTATGGGGGGACAGAAACTCAGCCGAGCCTGAACGAGTATACACAATGGTTTCCATGATTTTTGGAGCAATCTGCTCTCCATGCTGCGCAGAGTACGTGAAAAATATAAATGCTGCTGATCATGCCACCATCATGCCGAGAGGCGCTAAGGTAACAATTCAAAATATTTATGTCGACGATCTGGTAGTTAGCTTCGATAAGGAAAGAGAAGCTGAGGAAGTGACATTAGAAGCTATTAAAATTAATGCCACCACTGGTTTCAAACTGCGCAATTTCATTTCGAATTGTAAGCCACTCCAGTTAAAGTTAACCAGCACCGATCGTGCTATGCTAGATGTCTTCAATATGGAACGCCAGGGTACTGAAAAAGTGCTGGGGATGTTTTGGAATGCATCCAATGATTCGTTTGAGTTTAATTTAAAATTTTTCAAAATTAATAAGGATGTTTTATATGGTAAAAGGCCACCCACCAAATGAGAAACATTATCAATCGCCATGTCCATATTTGACCCTTTTGGGTCACCTTTTGGACTCACCTATACTGTCAACAGCTAGCGAGGTGCAGCTGCACATCTTTGCTGACGCAAGCTCCAGCGCGTACGCCGCCGTCGCCTATCTTCGGATAAAAAAGGGAAGCACAATTGATGTCGCCTTCGTTGTGGGCAAAACAAGATGCGCTCCGCCTAAAGGAATGACTATTCTACGGGTAGAACTACAAGCAGCGGCTCTTGCCAGTCGTCTCAACGTGTCAATCAGAGAATGCCATGATTTCCAGATAAACAAAACAATATTTTGGAGTGACTCTAAAACAGTGCTACACTAAAGTGCTAAATGGATTCGCTCAACTGCCCGTGACTACAAGCAATTTGTTGCTTTCCGAATTGCGGAGATTCTGGAGACTTCAACCACGGATCAGTGGTGCTGGTTAACCACAGATTTAAACGCAGCCGATGATGGTACCACAGCCAAGCAACGACCAGTTTTTGAATCACCGTCAAGATGGACAACGGGGCCAGAATTTCTACGACACAATGAAGAGTACTAGCCAAAAGAAGTACATTCTTTGGTCTCGGAGCACTACAACGAGGAAGATAGACCAAAAATTATTCCTCTGACGCAGACTCAGGGTGAGAAACTTATAAACTTTTCTAAATATTCTTCGTATTTAAAGATGAAGCGGGTCGTTGTCTGGATATTTCGTTTCGTAACAAAAGCCAGAAAGAAAGACTACGAATCGTCACAAAAGGGAGAGCTCACAGCTGCTTATTGCTGAATTTTTCATATGCCGTCAAGTCCAGGGTGAAGTCCTTGCCCGCGAAATTGCCGAAAATGTACCGAAATCGAGTGTCATATATGCCTTGACACCACACCTAGACGAAGAACTTTTAACGGTCAAAGGAAGGCTGGAGAATGCCTTCTGTCTTCCAGTCACAGCCAGACGCCTGATAATACTGCCGGGCAAACATTACGTGAGCCGTTTGATTTTGAGGTATTTTCACGAAGAAGCACATCATCAAAATGATCACATTACCATCAATGAAATGCGTCAGAAATTTTGGATGCCAAATGCTCGCACGCTGCTCTAATCAATCAAGAATGCATTTCCAGTTTGCATCTATCAAAAAGCCAAACCCGAAACACCATTAATGAGCCAACTGCCAATCGATAGAGTAACGCCGCTTGTAAGGCCATTTAGTTAAACCGGCGTAGACTACTGTGGTTCGTTCCAAATTTCGATCGGAAGAAGAAGAGAAAAGCGCTGGATCACCCTTTATACATGCTTAATAACGCGTGCAGTGCATTTAGAAGTCGCTGAAGATCTGTCTACTGACGCGTTTTTAGTTTGCTTCAGAAATTTTGTGAATCGTCGAGGAAAACTTTGAAGCGATAATGGGACAAATTTCGTCGGGGTCCAAAAAGTTTTGAACCAAGAGAGCAGCCTATTTGATTTTGACCAAATTCAGCGCCACATGGCAAAAATAATATTGATTGGGTTTTTAATTGCCCAGCCAACCCGAGTGCAGGCGGTTGCTGGAAGCGACTCGTCAAATGCGTCAAGCTTTTGCTATATAAAATTATAAAAGAAGAAGCACCGAAGCTGGAAACTTTTCGCAGTGTGATAATAGAGGCCGAAAACATTATAAATAGCCGTCCGTTGACGCCTAACCACTTTCTGTTGGGTTGCCTAAATTCAACACAGACACCATCGCTAGAAGAAGACAAAATATGCACGCTCAAACAGTGGAGGATATCTCAGTACATAAAAGACCATTTTTGGAAGAGGTGGACGGAATATCTGCCACAACTGCTGCGGTGAACAAAATGGAAAGAGGAAAGTTACCCCACTGCAACCAGGACAGCTCGTCGTTATCTGTGATCCAAGTCAAGCACGAGGACAGTGGCGCAAAGGAAGAATTACGAAAGTATTTACTGCCGCTGATGGACAAGTACAAGCGCAGAGATTCAAACATCCCAAGGAGTCATACGCCATCCAGCCAACAAGCTAGCCGCTTTGAACTTTAGTGAATCCCAGCCGGAACCCCAGCAGGGATCCACGGGCGTGGAATGTTGCCGCACGATGACAACACGTATCAAAAACAGTAAGATGTCCTTTTACAACCGTGAGCACGAAAGGGTGACAAGCAAAAGTTCGAGTTTGTTGATTTTCATAGTTGAATAAGTAGCGGCGAAATAACATCAATTTTTAAACAACGAATAGCTTACAAACAACTACCATAACCAGTAAAAAAACCAAGCAAAAGCCAACAGATAATCATCCACTATCCTTTTCATTTACTTACATTTGAAAAAATAACTTTAATTGAATACATAAAACAAGTTTCTTTGTACACATTTATCTATTTAAATAAAATCAATTTAAAAAGCATATTTGCCGCTGCCGCCTTTACACTACGTTTTATTATTATTTAACAATTCCTCGGACTTACAGCAATATTTTTATTATTCGATTGTCATTGAGACGCCAATTTACATGGACGAATTCATCCATTTACGAAGAAGTGCACGAAGAAATAAAAGACAACTGCCAGCCAAATTCGGAATCTACAAAATGTCTACCAAAAAAGATCACACAGATATTGAAGACGACGAATACTTGAATACTACCGCGATGGAGCAACAAAATTTGCAAGTGGAAACAGCCGTGATGAGACGACCAGAATTCCGTTATCACTTATCAACCGGTTACCCTTATCAGGAGGTTAAAGACTATTTGACTTTGGATCGGCTCTACAACCAACCAAAAAATTCCAAAATGCTAAAAATGCGAAAAAAACTATAGAAAACGACTATTTATAAGATTTCATGGAATCTGAAGTTTGTAACTTTTTTGGCTTGAGAAATATTTGACTTCAAAGTCGTTTCGGGTACCCTGGTACCCGTGTCAGGAGGGTTAGGGCTAAAAAAGCAAAGTTAAGAACCAGCACGCAAAAGTAAGAATATATTTGCGACTAATTTAAAGTCTATTTGCTACTAGTTAGTACAAATAGGCATGTTTTATTTTTTCTTTTTTATAATCCGATTAAAAAATATTTTGGCTATTTTTTTAATTTTTGGCTATTTTTATTTTAGATTCTAGTTACAAAAAAAAATTTGCGCCGCCAACATTGATTCTATCGTAATCTAAAAGAGAAATATTAAATGCATTCAACTCGCGTCGTTTCATCACCGAGGTCGTGAAGTGTGACTAGCCAACGGTAATTGTGTTCGTCAGAGATAAAGAGATGGGAAACTATGTTAGAGAGAAACAACATTATATCTGATTGTTGTCTAATTTTAGTCAATACTATCATAAAATGTATAACTGTGCTAGTAAAATCTCGAGGAAAGTCACCACTACTGCGATATTTCATATGTTAACTCACCACTCCGCCGATATTTTTGTGGTTCAGAAATTCTCATCAGAGGGTGTGTGCCAATAGACTTTTCACTCGTGGTAGAATAGAAAATTCCGAGTTGAAGAAAACTTATATCTGTTGAAATGGAATTGTCTTTTTTGCTGTGCCAAATGGAGCATGAAAGGTTTATTCGGAAATTTGGACGTCTTCTTAGCGAATAAGCCCCCAGTTGCCTTAATATCATACTTTTTCATAATACGAGATTTCTTAAAACCCATTTGACTAATACCTTTTCTTCTACTTATTTTATTATTAAAAACTATATTATGAGTTTTAAAAAAATTTAACTGTTTTTCGTTAAATAACATTATAAAATCCAAAATTGTGTAAACATTATTAACTTGCAAAAAAAATAATTTTTATTCATGATCGATTGTAATACGAAAGAAAATATTGACTCATACTCAGTAGATCAAGGTAGTGAGTTCGCCATTTTTAATTTTTATACAAAAACATGTATTTTTTACATGATTTTTGAATTTGTAGATTTTTTGGAATTTTTCGAAAAAACTGCATACATTTTAATTTTATATCAAATCGAATAGTTTTTAGCCTATGGCGTTAAAAAACTTTTATAAATTACATATATTCTATTTATTATAGTATATTTTCTTAATAATATAATATACTACCTTTATGGTTAGAAATCTTGGAATAAATTTTAATACAAACATTAAAAAGTATTAAATTTTGTAAGATTTGTAAAAAGTATTAGTAAAAATTGATTACGAAATTCGTAAATATATATTGTTTTACATTTTAATACAGTTAAAATATTAAAACGATAGGTATAAAGTAACTTAAGCTCAAATTTTGGCACTCGTTTTGTTTTGAGTTCTAGATAGTTTAAGGGAAAATATTTTGCCACACCCTCTTTTACCGCCTACAAATCAACAAAAATGCTATATTTTGGTCGGTTTTGGTTGTATTAGACTAAAATTTTGTAATTTAGTTTATATAAGTACGTTCGGCAACTATACTCAAAATGGTGAAAACATCAAATGTTTTTTTCCGGCAGGACAACGTCTTCCGGAGAATATCTTTATACAATAAATTCTTCTGTACATGGCTTTCTCACTGAATTCCTCCTAAACAGTTAGAGCTTTTTTGAAGAAATTTGGTGTTTGTATTTTGTTATTTCAAGTAAATTTTATTTAATAAAAGCATATTTGTTGAAAAAAAAATTTTCAAGTCCTGACTAATAATAATTTCACCAGCCGAATCATCATAATTTCGTCTTTTTATTGGTCTAATGAAGTATCTAAAAATTATGGTTGTGATCCAAAGTAGCAAGCAAAATATTGCTACAAAGAAAATGTCCAGATAGAAACAAACTAAATTCGGCACTACAAGAAGATGGAAAAAAAAACACACATACATATAAATAATAACCTGTAAAATTTGTATCAAATATAACTTTTATTCTCGTTTGTTAAATCTACAATATTTCTTTGTTTTATTTTAAATTTATAAAATTCTGCTAGACCAATTCTATTTTATTGCTACATTTTTTTTATTATCCAATAATTATTTCATTAGCCGAATTAGAATTCTGTCTTTCTATTTAGCTAATAATGGTATTCCTTTAAAAGTTTAAATTTCCATTTTGTAAACATGTAAACTTCAGAGCTCTTGTTAGGGGAATGCACTCCTTTTCATTCTGTTTGATTTTCCGCGCACATGTCAATAACAATATAAAATTTAAACATTTATGATGCCTAAGCAAAGTGAAAAGAAAAAATTGATTAAATATTTAAAACAACATGCATTTTAGCAGTTATTAATTGAGTATATAATAGAATCAATTCAAGTTTGAAAGCTGATAGTTTAAGCAAACATGTTTACATAAATTACGCATAGAAATTGTAGCTTAAACCATGATAAAACTACCAGGTACTATTAATCGCTACTTTTACTCGTTACTTTAGGCATATAGTGTCGAATAAAAGTACTGCAAACACACCAAGAAGTAAAAGGGGATTTTTACCCAGATGTCTACATATGAACATTAACAGGTGACGAAATTGACGAACTGCACGAGGACGCCTTAGAGTACGTTGCAGGCTACATAATAAAAAGGCTACATTTTGAAAGTTTTCAAAGTAAAGACTGCTCCTTTACATGGGTGGATGAAGTCTCGCAGGGAGGGCTGCAAAAGCCATCAGCTGCATGTAGCATGTAACGATCTGTTGTCAAAATTATTTTGGAAAGATGATAAGCGACGGAAGCACGCTTTGATTTCCGGCTCTGGCTCGTCGGCTAGTGGGGGTGGAAGATCTTGTAGCCTATCAACTAAGAACATTTACTACAGCAATGCCAACTTTAAGTTGCGTGCAGGGGAAAGGTTTAAGGTATGGATGCATAGAACTTAAAAAAAAAAGAGATAGATAAAGAAAGTCAGGAGAATAGATAAAGAACGAAACGAAAGTTTGTGCTCGATATAATGTTGTTGTTGAGCATTGGTGACCTTGACTCAACTTTTGCCCTCCCATCCATGATCATCTTAAACACAGAAAATCCTAAAAATATATACAAAAGATGATCCCAAAATTTATCTCACAACTAACTCACAACGCCTGCATGAAATCAAATATTTTTAAATTTACAGGCGCATATTTAAAACAATTCGTTGTTTTTATTTAAACAAAAATTCATATAAAAATCATCTTAAATTAAAAAAAAAATTTATAACTGAATTCGAATAAGCTACAATTACAGCAAAAACAATATGAAGGGTTTAACTAAATGATAAAAACATTAAAATTAATTAATAATTAATAAGTAGTATTTAAATTATTAATAAGAAAAAAAACAAGTGTTTTGGTTTTATATTAGATTAAAGAAACAAAATGAACGTTAAAAGTGCTTACATTATTTTTTTTTTTTCTAACAAAATTTCTAACAAAATCTTAGTCCAAGCTCAATACAAAAATAACTCTAGTATAGTAACTTTGTTTTGTTTTGTTGTTTTTTTTTCTTAAATTAGATCAAGCTTAAAAAAATGTGTTTTGTTTCATTTACTTTCTTTGTTACTTTATTAATATGTTTGTTGTTGTTGTTTATTTTTCATTAATAAATAAAGAAAAAAGTTTTGTTTTTTTTCGATAAATAAAAATAAGAAAAAGAGACTTACTTTGTTAACTGCATTGTTCCCTCGATGAAAGATCTTTCATTTTGGTGAGCAATGTAAACTGCATTACTTTACGTTGTCGAGCTAAAATAATAGAAAGGTTTTTTTTTTGTTTTGTTTTCTTTTTGTTATACTAAATTTTACTCAAAAACACGACGATAGCTCGCGTTAACATTGTTGCACGAAATTTTGTTGCTTTTTAACATTGCTGTAAGAGCTTTGTTACCAATTTTGTTAACAGTGTCTTAGTGACACGCTCACTGAGTTGAATTTAAAGCCAGCAACATTGTTGCGTGGTTTATTATACTTCTAGATTAGGTGAATATGTTATATACCTATTTTTTTTTGTTTTTATGTATAATACTACGTTGATCAATACAACAACAACAAAATCACTTACACTTCAATTTACTGCATAGATTTAAGTAGATTTCTTTTAATGATTAAGATTTGTTTAAAGCTCTTTTTTTTCATTTTTTTCTAACTACTTAGATTATGTACAAATTTAGATAAGTTTATTTTAGCATTAATTTTAAGTTTAAGTTAATTTTTAATAATTACTTAAGTTATATTAGAATTTAGAATAGTTTATTTTAGCATTGATTTTAGGTTTAAGTTCACTGTTGCTTTTTATATTTAAGTTAGATTTACTAAAATATTTATTTACTTTAAGATTCTAAGTGTCACTTGAAGGTTATTTTAGTGGTGAGATTGGCACGATCACTTGTTATACATATGTATACATTTAACTTTTAAGTGCCACTCTCTTTTTTTTTTTTTGTTTTAGCTTATTAAGTTTTGTATTGTTAGTTCATTTATATATTTTTAATTCTAAATCATTTCTTTTGAAAATTTTTCACCTTTCTATCACAATTTCTTTGTTTTTTTTTTTTCTTCAACACTATTACCACGATCGCTATTACTAAAACCGCGTTGTAATTATGCTGCCCAAGCTGATGACCGTCGAGTACTAACTTCGTGCTTTTATGACCCTCTCCTTTCTACATATTTTTATGCAAGAATCTGCTTATGTGCAAGGTGAAAGCTTTCGTGACAATTTGCTCTTTAGCTTTTGCACAAATTTTTCTATGGTGCCAAATCTAGAGAGATTTAAATGTATATATATATATATGTATGTTTGTATATGGTTTTAATTGAAATTTAATTGATTGTTTAATAAAATTTACCCTTTTAGGAGATGGCACCAGCAAATGAAATTTTATTAACAAATTTAATCAAGAATCTTCTCGCCAATTCAAAATTCCACCTGTGTGGTTTTTATAAAAAAATTAAAGTTAAGCCTATGTAAAGAACTTTAATAGAACCTAAAAAAACTTACTTTTTTTCCTTTGCGCTCAAAATATCCGTGTTTTTGATCGATACTTGATTATATATTCGAACAATCATTACCAATATCGAAACATTTAATTGAGTTAAACTCACAACCAAATATTTTTAGTTTTCACTTCACCGACTTAACACTTAGTTTTATTAAATGAAAAGAAATAAATATTTCGAAGAAGTCGATTTTTCTATGACTTTCTTTGAAGACGGCTGATCAGGAAAAGAACGCTTTTGTCTTCCGATTAGACCACGAGTTCTTAGCTAACAGCATACCTCATAAAAAAATATGCCGTAATAGCGTAAGATTTCCAAGAAATATTTTTAAGAATTGGTAGCAAAAAGGAAGCTAAAAATATTCATATTGCTGTGGTGAATTTATTTTCACGCCTAGATGGAGCTGGTTTGTTTTAAAAATCATAAAATCTGAAATACCGGATATAACTAATTTTTCTTTGTTTTTGGCTACAAGCGCCGGTACATGCATTTATGGAAAAAAAATAAAAGATTTGGAGGCGATCTTTAATCAAGCCAATGGTAGGAACATTTAGTGCAAGGAGTACAGAAAAAAAACTCGTTGAATTGTGTTCACCAAACGAACTTCCCGAACCTGTGAAAGAGCTCTTAATAAAATATAGAATGCATTTTCGGATAAAAAATTTTCTGATTTGTTGATAAACCGTTGATGAACGAATTTCCTTTTAAAATTTCCAAAATGTTCTTGAGCTTTGTCTTAAAAATTAAAGCTCCCTTTTCCGATTCCGCGTGAAAAATTATTCATGATAGAGCTGATTGTATTACGCTAAACGATACAAAGGCTTTATAGAATTTGAACTTTTTAAAGTCAGACATTAGAACATTAAAGTCATGCCACTAACATCAAGTGCAAGGATAAGATAAATATTTAAATTTGATATTCGTATTAAGTTTTGTAAAATTACACCAACAAAATGCATAATATTTATTCCCAAAAGCATTTTTACTCAAAGCTACTGGCTGCATTGTAAGATTATTTAATAAAAATTATTATAATGTAGTGTTTTGCATAAATTTTTTTATGCTTTCCTACAGTAAAATGATGATTTCCATTTATATTTCCAAACAAAAATACACAAAAAAATTAGCTGATTTTAAAAAGACAACACTTTATTAAAGGTTCGTTCACAATAACTTTTAAATATTGGATATTTTATAAAAACTAATTACATATACACCACATTGTGAATACCCCTATCGTTTGCAGATTTCTGATTTGAAATAATAATAATAATAATTACCAGTTAGTATTAATCGCTACTTTTTCTCGTTGCTGTGGGCATATAGTGTCAAATAAAAGTATTGCAATCACACCAAGAAGTAAAAGGAGATTTTTATATCTTTACTTTTGCCTTGATCGCTACATTTGCATATGAAGTCGGTAATTTTTTTCCTACTAGTTACTACTGTTAAATTTAAGAAGTTTAAAACATAGGAGTCCTTATTTTTATCAAATTTTTTAATTCATTTATTAATCAGTCAAACGTTAAAACTTTAAAACATATTCTTCATATTGTTTTTCTTATGCAGAAACCTACCAGTTAATTTTTGATGCAATGAAGCAAAAGATTTGCTATTTATCAATGTTTATTACGTGGGTTATATCAAATTCAAAGACAAGATAAATAATTGTTTGTAGTTTCCTCATTTCCAATAATTCAAGAAGCAACATTGTTTGCACCTACTCGCTTCATTTTGACACTATATGCCCAAAATGACAGTTTATCCCTAGCTGATTTTTAGCGAATAATAATACCTGGTAATTCTATCATGGCTTAAACCTTGTAAAAAATGTCCCATACAAAATTTGCTTAAATTCCCCAATTGTTGAAAGTTAAGCAGTTTAAGAAGCGTTAAGGGAATACCATTAATGAAATTTCTAAAATTCCTTCTCTGCAGCAGCAGCCAAAATATAGCTACAACAATACACAACAAAAATGTCCAGCTGGAAACAAAATAAATTCGGCAACCATGCACATGCAAATAAGAAGCTGTAAAATTTTATTTTCATTTATAAAATTTGCAATATTTCTTCAGATATTCACATAAGAAGAAACAGGCAAGCACATTAAAAAATACTGATATTTTTGCTCCTTTGTGCATGCAGCCAAAATGATCAAAATAAACTCGCACTTCTGAATAGGGATGCAAACGATGCACCGATAGTATCGTCATCGACGATATATCGTTCATAAACATCGATGTCAACATCTATGCTCTTATGAGCGATTGGAATTTTAATTCAACCACAATTGGAATTTTAATGCGCCTTCTAGAATATTAAGAAATTTTGATCCTTTTTATTTGGAAATGCATCGTTCTAATTATGCAGCTGATGCATCAATCAATGGTGCTTTAGTATTGTTTAATTCTATAAACTCTATTCATGATTTAGATTTTTCTGTCTCAAAAAATCAAATGAGATATATGTTTAATTCTATTTTTTAAAAAAACTTAAAATTACTATGTATAAGGTTTTTATATCTTTTAGTCTGTAAGTAATATTATTGCATAGACTATTAATTTTAATAAATAAATAAATAAATATAAATGATATTTCTGCAATTGGAATAATTAATGAAAGTATAGATTTCACTTTAAATTCGAGTTCTGCCACATCGTTAATACCTGAATGTTACCGTAAAGCTAGCCCTAATGTACATGGAGGCTGATTTTCGTTTTAATATTTTGTTTTTGTTAAGTGTATATATGTAAATATTTTTTTTTAATTTTAATTCTTTTAATTTGTTTTAAGTTTCATTAGATTTCAAATTAAGGTTATTTAAAAAATGTTGTTTGAGCAAACATTTGATTTAATTTTGTCATTTTCCTTGCCTCTGCATGCTTTCCTGTCTTTATAATAGAATTATTTTTGCTGTTCTGTGTTCTCTTTCTTGTCACTTCTGCTTATTTAATTCCCAGTGGCGAAAGTTGTCTTTAAAGACGTAGTCTTTGTAGCCGTCGTTGAAGACAACGAAGTAAAAATATGGACCTGGATGAATACAAGCAAAATATATTTGAGTTGAAAATAGAACATTTTTTGTTGAAGTTTCAAAAAATGAAAATATTGCATCTGAAAATTTTGGATTGAGCAAAATTTTAAAGTTTGTTACAAAAAATTTTTTGCATCGTTGTTCAATTCAATTTTAAATATATAAAAAATATTTCAAATAAAAAACGACAGCAAAACAAAATGAGTATTGTAAATAATCAACTGCGTTATCTTAAAAATGGAAACGCCCTTTCCATTGATTCCGCAGGAAATATTATTCATGATAGGGCTGATTGAGTAAAAGGTTGTATTTTATTTGCAAATGCTGCCAAGCATTGAATTTTGACTAATAACTTTCATTGCATTTTTAACTTAATTTATTTAATGAACATAAAACTATTCGAAAATAAATGTTTGCTTATAATCAAGAATTTCTGTATAGATAATTTATTCTGATTCCAAAAAACAAAACAGATCAAGGAGAGGTTTTGAGCGAATGCGTGCATTTAGTATGACAAGGATCCATTCCTTCGCCGACGTCATGAATCCTACCCGTCGTCAAGGACTCGGATCGCATCCGTCGTAGACGACAGAACAAAGTATTGTCTTGCAAGTCGCTGTGCTAATTTATATGAAAAAGGTCTTCGAGTACAGCTATGGAAGTGGATCGATCCGTCGTAGGAGGATCAAAATACCGTACAGCGGCCAATTACATATGTTACTAATATGTTTTTCCTTATCACACCCATTCTTTGAGTAGTGTTACGCAACCTCGCAAGTTATTGCATCAGTCTGAGCCATAGTTTCGCTGCAAGTTAATGTGACGTGATTTTGCGCTTCTTCAAATTCTGGGGACTGTTGATATGTGTATATTTTTTTTTTTTTTTTTTTTTTTTTTTTTTAGTAATTAGTAACTTTATTCACAACCCATTTTTTAAATGTTTACATATGAAATTTTGTTCTATATAATTTATATGGTGTATACGTAAAAAAATTAATTTAGTTTTTGTTGTTAATAACATGCTACTAGAATCCTCAGACGGAATATTATTCCCTGTATAAGAGGATATACAATTAAGTTTAAAAGATTAAATAAGCAAATAAATATTTTATATAATTATAAAAATATCACATTTATGAGATCATGCTTAACTATTTATCTTAGATTCATTATATATATTTTTAATTTTTGTTTAAAGATATTAATATTTCTTGCATTTTTTATTTCATCCGGTAAGGTATTGTACTGTCTTATTGCGCTGTGCGTCAGACTATTTAGTTGTTTAGTTGTTCTTGCTTGTGGTATGTTGAAGTTGTGCTTATGTCGTGTGTTGTGTTGATGAATTGTGTTTCTTGTGGTTAGAACCATGTTTGTTTTAAATATGTTGTTTTTGATTTTGTAAATATATTTACATTTTTCTGCATAGATCAGTTGGTTGATGTCCATTTGTTTAGTTGTTTTGTATAGTTCTTTTGTTGAAGTGAATGTGCTTTTATTGAAAAGAACTCTGAGTGATTTGTTCATCAATCTTCCAATTTGTTCAATCTGAAATTTTGTGCATTGGCTCCAGCTGCATATATTATATCTAATTTTTGACATTATGTGTCCAGTATATATTAGTTTCGCTGCTTTTTCATCTATTGATCCAAGTCTTCTGATTGCCCCTATTATTGGTGTTATTGAATTTTTTATTGATTTGATGTGGTTTTCATAATCAAGCCTTTCATCTATGATCATCCCTAAGTATTTTGTGTGTTGCATTCTTTGTATTTCGATGTTGTTGATTTTTACTTCGATGTTAATTCCCATTTTGTTATGTGGTCGGAATACTATGTAATTTGTTTTTTGTATATTAATACTCAATCTGTTTCCGCAAGCCCAGTCATAGTACATTTTCATGTCGTGATTGATGTTTTCTTCTAGTTCCTCTGCTGTCCTAGCTGTTGTTAAAAAGTTTGTATCATCAGCATAGATGTTGTATATTGATTTAAATCTACAGTTCCTTATGTTATTTATGTAGAGTAAGTACAGCCGGGGTCCTAGAATCGATCCCTGTGGAACACCAATTTTGGTTATGAGCTCACTACTGTATTCGCCATCTATTTTAACGACATGAGACCTGTTGTTTAGATACGTTTGTATAAGTTTATTTGCCGTTCCTCGTATGCCCATATCGTTCATCATATTTAGTAACCTTTCATGCTCGACAAGATCAAATGCTTTCGATAAATCAATAAATGTGGCCGCAACTATTTTTTTTCATCCAACGCATCATATATTTTTTCCATGGAGGCTGTGATTGCGGACTCCGTTCCACTGCTAGCCAAGAAACCAAACTGGTTGCTATCGAACCGGATTGTAGAGTTTATGAAATTTTCTATTCTGCTATCAATCGCCTTTTCGAACACTTTACTGACTGCACTAAGCACAGAAATTGGTCTATAGTTTTCACAGTTATCTTTTCTTCCTTTTTTATGTATAGGCGTTATGATAGCTTTTTTAAGGCAATTTGGGAAGATCCCTGTTGTAAAAGATTTGTTTACCATTTTAGCCAAGATTTTTGATATTGCTGGTGAGAGTAATTTTAGGTCCTTAACCGATATATTGTCTGCGCCTTTCGCTGCATTACTGTTAAGGTTAGTAATAATGTTGTGTATTTCTTGTTGTGTAATAGGTTTAAGAAAAATAGATTTTTGATTATATATATTTGGTGGCGTAGGAGCATTTGCTATATTTATTGCTATATTTGTTGCTGCTTCATTGAAAAATTTGTTAAAGTTGTTTGCAGTGTTGATTTTGCCTATGGTGTTTCGATCATGGTTATTGTTTGAGCTCTGTGTTTCTTCTTTATTCTTTATTGTTGTGTTTATTATATTCCATAACTTTCTTAAATTGTTACCATATTTTTCTATTTGTTCATTTATGTGTTTTTTTTTTTTTTTTACTTTTTATAAGTAGCTCTACTTCTTTCTGTATTTTTTTTATATTCCGCCTTGCTATTAAGATCGTCCGGGTAACGTTTGCATTTTTTATATAGTTTCTGTCTGTATTTCAGTTTTTTTTGTAGTTCAGCTGTGATCCAGTTATTGGCACGAGTTCTAATTTTGATGGTTTTAGTGCATGCTGCTTTGGAAATTTGTATAATTTGTAAAAGTTCATCTGTGTCCATATCTGGATTTTCATTTACCTCTTTTCTTACTTTTTCTATCATTTTTTGATGATTTATTTTTGGTATAAGCTGTGTTTTCATGGGTTTTTTTACTTTGTTTTATTGCAGTTATTGTGGCAGATGTATATTTGTGATCGGAAATTTCCGTGTCTTCCAGTTTGTAGTATATTTCATGTGTTGTATCAATGTTAGTGATAATGTGGTCAATAAGTGTATTTGAGGTGGCTGTTTGTCTTGTTGGTAATGAGTTGTTAACAAAAGTATACCCGTTGGTTTGTACTAAATCTGTGTACTTGATCACTGAATTAGTTTGTTCTAGTAAGTTTAAATTAACATCTGCAAGAAATATACTATTTTTTGCTCTAAACAATTTTTGTTCAATGAAATCGATAAATGTGTTACAGTTTTCGTTAGGTGCCTTATAAAATATTCCAATTGTTATAGGAATTTTTAAATTTTGTATTTCCACAACTGTTAGATTGTATTTTTCTTCATATATGATTTCGTTGTATGCGAAGCAATTTTTTATAAATATAACAGTACCACCTCCTCTTTTTTCCTTTCTGCAATTATGTATGGATGTATAATTCGGAATATTGTATGTTTTTATCTCGTTTTCATATAGCCATGTTTCTGTAACTATGATTATGTCGATGTTTTTCAAGTTATTGACTATAATTTCCAGATCATATAGTTTATTTCGCAAACTGCAAATATTAACATAAAAAATATTTAAGTTTGTGCGATTATTGGTAGTTAATTCTATCTCTTTCACCCTTTAATTTTGCCAAATGTACATTACAATTTTGTGCCCCAACTTTATGATCGCACATAAAAGCTGCTCCATTTCTATTCGCTCTCATGCAGTTTATGCAGTTTAAGCATGCTTTTCTGCACACACGCCGCAAACTTCCTCTCCTTCGCATTTAGTGCTTGTGTGGTGATATTTTTGGCATTTATAGCATCGGGTAACTGAAATATATTCCGTGATGTATCGTGATCTGTAGTTAAGCATAACGTATCGGTTAACAATTTTTGATAGGGTATTTCCAGATACTTCAATAATATAGTTCCATAAGTTTGTTTTTTTGTTTATGTACTTATGAAGCAATTTGATTGTATCGTTACCATCTATAAAATGATTAGTTGCCACCAGCTCCTCTACTAAATCCTCTTGGTTATACTCACAGTCTATATTTGAAATCATTATTTTGGGTTGCCTTGATGTTGGTACCGTTATTTTATAATCTTCACTAAATTGTTGTTTAATTTCTGTTTCTAGTTTATCACGTTCCTTAGTATCCAGTGTGTTGACAATAATTCCACCTCCATTTATATGTCTTATTGATGATATTCCAATTTTTATTTTTGCTGGTACAATTTTTGCTTTTATTTGGGTTTCAGTTTCTTTACTATCTTGTTTTTGCTTGGTTGGTAAGATAATGATGCTGTTTTGAGTTTTTGGTCTGCTGGGTTGCTGATTATTGATGCTCGCCGCCAACACTCCTGCATATGTTTGTGTGGGCTGTGTGCTGTTGTTCCTTTCTTGGTTTTTTTCAATATTGTTGAGTGCATTGTTTATCTTGTTTATGTTTTCTTTAATGCTTTCATTACTTTGTTTTATTTCTTCATTTCTAGCGCAAATATTTTCTAAATTTGATTCGCCTTTTAACCATTGTTTAAACTTTTTTTTGTCTGTTTCACAGACCCAAAGACATTTGTTTTTTAGATTTCCAATTGCTTTATAATCTTCATCGGTGTAATTTATGCAATCTATGTGCCACCATGATTGACATAAGCCTTCACATTTTAACCCCCTATTTTCCACTTTTTTCCTACATTTTTTGCAAAAAGTTTTATTTTTATCATTTTCATTGTCTTCTTCCATATTTTCACATAAAGCTTTCAACTAATTGGAGTGAGTGCGATGGCTATTTTGCTATATGCGCGCCTTAGCTTGCTCACCTAGTTTTAGCAAAATAAAAATTTTAACACAAATTTGTTATAGTAGAATTATGATTTTATTCTAATTGAAATCTATTTTTATTATATCGGGATGATCACCAGACCTTTAAATAACAATTGTTTAGTTTTTTGTTTTTTTTATTGCTTATTTATTCGGTTTTGTTTATTTTATATTTCTCCGCTTTTTTGTACGTACACATTAGTTGAATTCGATGACTCACTTGCAAATAAAACATGATTAAAATTCTATTTGTTAAAAATTTCGTTTTATTTGTATATAAAATATCTTTATTCATACTGTATGGACCCTTCTAATTATGTACGGAATTCAACGAACAATGCACGAAATTAGACACAAGTGTCGGGTAATTTCGTACACACAACATTTAATAATTTCTTTTTTTTCACTAATAGTGATAATATTTAAACGTGCTTTATTTATATAAAACTAAACTGATTACAGTAAGACTTGAAACGTAAAATTTTGTCTTGTATTGAATAGATTCAAAGAAAATTATGAATAAAGTTAGGTGTACGAAATAACCCTCCTTTCCCCTATAAGACGGAGTGAGTGTCTTGAAGACGCCTTCAAAGACGGATCGATCCGTTCGCCACTAGGTTGTTATTGTCCTGAAGTCTCAATAAAAGTTACTTACTTACTTACTTACTTACTTGAAAATAATCAGATGCACGCAAATTCCATTAAACAGATTTCGATGTGACACGTTTTAAGCCATGCACATAAAAACCAACTAAACTATCGGCAGACTTACAGTCTGTAATGTGTGGAGTCTCTTAGCGTAAGCAATGTGTGACTTCATATTGCTTTGGTTGAACGTGTAAAACAGTTGTAGGGCGAATATACCTATTTGACGTTTTCTTGAAATGAGGTACGTTCACTTTCTGTCAAAAATCAATTCTGAAGGGCCTCTTTGTCAGTTTATTTCTCTTTTTATTTATAGCTAAAGGTTACGTGCACAAAAAATTTATTGGAAAAAATAACATAAAAAGTTGTAGTTTTTGTGGAAATTTGTCGTTTTTGCTTAAGTTTGTCGGGTTTCGGACTGGCGCCTTCAATTGAAATAAAGTTTTGTTAAATATTTCAATACATATTCATTAGGACCTTGCATAATGAAAATTTGGACGTCAGAGCACACATTCAATCATCCATGGGAAACAGTGACGCAGGCTGCATGGCGTAAATACCCCAACCCTATGACCCCAGCTGTAATTGGCACAGACGTTGTTGAACGTAAAGTTGTTGATGGAGTCCTGCACACACACAGACTAGTTCAGTCTAAATGGTACTTTCCGAAGTGGACACATTCTTTGATTGGAACTGCCAAAACCTGCTTCGCCAGTGAGAAGTCTACAGTGGACCCCTCAAGGAAGCAGATGATGCTCAAAACGATAAACCTCACATTCTGCCGTCACATATCTGTAGACGAAGTGATTTACTACGTTCCACATCCCACAGATCCCGCAAAGACCCTGCTGAAGCAAGAGGCTTCTGTTAGTGTCCAGGGTGTGCCGTTAAGTCATTATATGGAAGACATTCTTACTTCTACTATTAGCACAAATGCCAGTAAAGGGCGCCAGGGCCTTGAATGGGTAATAACTAAAATAAACTCAGAAGTGAAAGGTATCGCAGAAACAGCTGCCAAGAGTACGGATGACTTGATCATGACAACAAAGAGATCCATCGATGACATGACTGAAAGTGCAAGAAAAAGTATGGACGAAATAAGTGCGCAGGCTGCTAAACATATGCCATTTTAAGCGAGCCCCTAACCAAAATTGTTTTCTATTTATGTATTTAAAACGATGTGATTCGAACTTTTTTGTTATTGTCAAGCTTGCATAAAACCTATTGTTTAAGAAATGAAAATTTCAATAAAGCCAATAATGCAAAAATACACAAAAAAAACATATACAACTTGTGGAGTCAATCGTTTATATAATATAAATGTGAACAATTAATATTAATAGTTAAATATCTGCATAATATAGTAAACAATTGAGCTATAAAAATGCATTTTAAATTTTATTTAATAGCTAGTAGTGCTAATATTAATTTTCGCTGAATATAATTGTGGTATTTTAAAAACGAAATAAATCCAGTGCTATGTGAACAGTGCTAACAAATATAATTTGAACGCTGGATACAGTCATTCGAGAAATAAGACAAGATATTTCTTTTACTAAAGAGATAAGAGCTAAAAATCGGATTCAAAGCTTGGAAATTTTTTGAAAGATTAAAGTTCTCATCCACGGTTGCCACCTTAAACTCCCACGAAAAAACCTTTTTCCCACAATATCAAAAATTAACCACGAAAATTCCAATGGTATAAAATTGAAAAAGAATCCCATCTCAATTAAGAAAAAAACACAAAAACTCTCACGGATATTTAAAATTACCACGAAAACCCCACGCAAATAAAAAAACCACGATAAATCAAATTTGTATTAAAAACAAAAAAAATCTCTCTTCTATTAAAAATTACCACAGTAAATAATACAGACAACAAATTTTCAAAAGTTAAACAAAAAATTAAAAAGAACTAGTATATTTTGTCGTCTGTGTTTTTATTAGTCTTTTTGTAATAATATTTAATAAAAAATATTTGTTTAATCCACCTTAAACCTGTATAAAGTTTACAAAAAGAGTTCCAAATTAGTTTTTAGTCTTCAAAAAGCAAAACACAATCACGAAATTCTAATCTTTTTAACATCTATTGCTCAGCACGCACCGCATCAATATCAAAATTCTATTCGACTGAAAATTCAATGACAACGAACATTTCGACAGGGTTTGACGTTCAATAATCGTTGTTCGACAACCAGCGAAGATTACGTCGAAAGACAACTCGTAATAAGGGCCAATCACAAATCAATTTTAAGATATACCAATTTTGTATATTGATAAAAAAAGAAAAAATTAACTGAAAAATATTTTCCCGATGCATGTAATTATGTCAAGAGTGAAAAAACTTCCCACCAAACCAAAGTAACCAAAATCTTAACGAATTCGTTGCGAAAATCAAATAGATGGGTTGAGACTATTTTAACAATGAACAAAATATGAAAAATATACACTTATATGTATATATATTTATACATATTTTAACTGAAAAATAAAAATAAATCCTTTAAAACAAAAAATAAATCTCACAAAACAAAAAAAAAATTCCCATTGAATTAAAGAAACCACACTTAATAATAAAAAAAATCCATGCAACACTAATAACATGGTGCAACACTTGGTTCGGGTCAACTTAGATTTTCGAGCTTCAGGGGGTTTATTTTTTAGGTAGACGAACTACCCACACGGGGTAAATGCGAACTGCCGGTCCTGACTCCAAAAATCTTATTTTTGATATTTTAAAAACTTATTTTGTTCAATTGGCTCTTGAAGTTTAATATCTCATTGAATTTGTGTAAATAAATTTGATCTTGTTGAAGATTTAAAGCTTAATTTAAGGTTTTTCAAAGCGTTGACAATAATATCCGAACCTTTCTGGAACAAACCATATAAAACAAAATCCATTTTTTAAAGTGCTTAAGCGATTTAAAACATAGTTTAAAAAAATGCAAAACAAAAACTCAATTTTTCGAGGTTTATAAGGCATCTCACAATACATTCTGTTATCATTTTTGTTATTCCAAAACTTTTACATGAGTGAAATCTTTATCTCTTTGGAAAATTTTAGTACGCATTGAGTAAAAAAAATTCCAATAAAAACGCGTCTTTTTACCAAAAAGTATCTTTTATCAATTTCTGCTTAAATGAATACGCTGCTATGAATTCACTTTAATCTGAAAAATTTGTATAGACTATTTCAAAGAGCTACACTCATTTAAGAGACTCCCAAATGACAGATTATTTTCTCTTTTCAATTCGCTCCTGCTTTTTTTGCCGAAGGTAGTTTAAAAAATTTGCACTATCCCTCAAGTAAAGTCAACTTTTAATGCTTAAAAATTGTGTGATCTGGATTTATACCTACACTAAGCGAAAAATTGCATTTTAAAATCAAGTCTAAGCGCTTTCAATTAAAAAATGTTCATTTTTGATTCATTGTTTTCATTTTGAAATTGTTCACTTTTAAAACAAAAATTTTCAATTTGAAGTTAAAGCAGATATAGAAAAAAAAAATAACTGTATTTGATTTTTTGCGTATCCATTGCATCATGTCGTTAAGTCTACAATAATCGTGTGTGCGTTCACTTGAAGGGTAAGCTATTTAAAAATAGTTGAATTCAGAATCTGATATGTCTGATAAACTATTGTTTCTTTCATATTTAATAAATGAATTTATAAACAAAACAATTATAAATTTCAATTAATTTGTCTTCTTTCAATGTGTGTGTCATGGGGTAAAGCTTTTAAAAGGTTAGAAAGAACAATTGTAAATAAAAATTGTACGCTTTTGAAATAAAAAAAGCTTTTTTAAAACAAAAATGTGTATTTTTATATCAAAAATGTGAATTTTAAAATCAAAATTATGTATTTTAAAATCAATATTTATAATTTCATATCAATCACAAATCATTTTTAAAACTGTTGTTTTCCAACTTAAATTTAAAAATTAACTTTAAAAAAATTTATATTTTCAAATTAAAAAGAAAACAACTAAACTAACAGTGACCCATTTTTGAAATAAAAGTTAAAAGACTTATAATAATCTTAGTTTATTTTTTAATTCAAGTTGGAGTTTTTGATTTTACAATGTTTTTAATCTAGGTGTAGATATAACGGCAAATCTGATTGAATTTAAATTTAAATGATTTTTTAAAACTTTGAATGAAAATGGAGTTTTTAAATTTTATGAAAGGATAATTTTTTAAAACTAGAATAATTTTTATAAAAATTTTCATTATTTGTCATATTTATACCTCATTTATAAACGATGGACGATGTCGTAATTCTACAGGTACCTTTCACTTTCAGGACACTGAGAGGCAAGTTAAGCCCGTCATGGAGGCGTCAATGGCTGCTATTTAATAATGTTTTCTATTTTGGAGGGTCGCTCAAAAAGACCGAAATTCGAAACAAAAAGCCATTTTTAGTACTTTACAAGATCTCAGATATATTATTGTTGTTATTTTGTTAACAGAGACAATTCCAAAATCTACTTAACTTTTCCATTAAACTAAAACGCAACAGTTTTAAAAAAACTTTAAAAAAAAAACAAAAAATTGTAATAAAATTAAATTGCAAGTACACTCTAAAAAAGAAATGTAAATTTACTAAAATTATTATAGTAATTTTTTGTTTAAATTCTAACTGATGTGTGATTTTACTATAAATCTTGCATTAATTTTTGAGTGTTGACCAATTTACACAATTCTTACTAAAATTAAACAATAAATATTTAGGGTATTCACAGTTTCCTTTTAAAGTTAATATATGGTAACTCTAAAAAGATAACACATTTAAAGTGTGAGCACCTCTATACATATTTTATTTCAAAATTGACACAATCGCATTCTACATTTTGTGATATGTTGTAAACAACAATGCCTTGGATGAGCGGAAAGGAAAAATTATTAAATGCTTTATGCTATATAACGCTACAGCTAATAGCGCAAGATTCGAGAAAGTTAATGTTCCATTTTCCAACCGATGCCAGTTTACCACAAAAGGCAAACATGTATTAAAGCAAGGCAATTTCAGAATTTGGTGTTATCTCTGCTTTTCATGCAAAACAAAAACAAAAATAATTACCAGGTGCCAAAATGTTTTAAAGTTAACAGGTGGCAAAGTTAACAAACCAGATAAAATAAGAAATTCTGACCACGGATTTGGATTCAGCGACCCATTTTTAGTATACCTCTTTTTGCCATCCCCGAACTCGTAAAAATAAAAAAAATGAGGTGGCAACCCTATCCACCATCTTGAATTTTAATATTATGACTTAAGATTTGAAATCAGCGACCCCCTAATACTGATAAATGATGTTCAAAACTCTTAAAAATACATATTATTAGGTGGCAACCCTATTATAAAAAAGTCGCATAATTTTTAAAATCACAATATAAGGTCTATTTGTGTATTCATTTGTAAATTGCATTACTCATATTGCCCAAAAACTAGGCTTGGGTAGTTCACGAACGAACTAGTTCAATTGAACTATTCGCACTCAAGAACTATGTGAACTAGTTCGTTGATTCTCGTTCTTTTAGTTCTTTTAGTTCAATCGATTTTGTAGCGAGTCAGATTGAAATGAACTAGAAAAAAATTTGGTTTCACTCAACACTGGTTTGATTCAGTGCTGATACAGTTTTTCACTAATGAACGGTAAAAAAATTTTTTCCAAAAACAAATTTTTGAGGCAAATATTGTGTGGAATGCACCATATGTAGTATTTTTATGTAAATTTCATGTATTTCCGCAGGTAATGATTGATTCGGTCATAAAGTTCATTTCATTTTTTAGATCTGATTATGAACGAGTAAACAAAACAAACTAAAAGACATATTGAACTAAAAAATACAACGAGCTAACATACCTAACTATCTAAAACACCAAACGAACTATACGACCTAACGAACTAACAACATGAACGAGTGCGCGAAAAGAACTAAAAGAACGAACGAACTAAATGAACTAAAAGAACTATACGAACGAACTAGTTCATTAAACTCAACTGAACTAAAAAGAGCGATCTTTTTAGTGAACTAAAATGCCCAAGCCTACCAAAAACTAAAATACTTGACATGATCAGAAGCAGACAAAACTAAAGCAAACGCCAAAATTCATGAAAACCATTTGAGAGTATTCGCAATTCTTCAAATGCATTCCATAAAAAACAGCTACAAACGACTAGATGATCAACATTCATTCAAACTCTCTCAAAGAGAATTGTACATTTATTCGTTTCGCAAAATTAATGTTTCGCGCTCATTCGTTCCGCTTTGTAAATGGTTTGAGAATATGGAATACTCTCATAGAATGTTTCGAATGGTAAACGCAACAAATACATTCCTGCAGCTCTTTAGTAAATACAACACAGCCAAAAAAAGTTGAGAATCAAAATATTAGAATATCCACAAATTGGTAAATTCAAGGAAATCTTGTTCAGCTTCATTTCAATCATAATCCCTTAAATATACCAAATGATCGCAATTCTAGTAGGAAGAAAAAGGTAAAAAGAACAAAACTTGTTGCCGCTCGCTTTTGCACAGAAATCTTTCCTTTAGAAATGTAGGACAAAAAAATGTAAGCAAAGCTCAGCCAAAACAAAGCTGACAATTTTTTTGCAATTTCCTCATTTCAATAAGATATTCAAAACGATCGCAATTCTAATAGGAAGAAAAAGGCCAACGCATTTTAAAACGTATTCCCAGCTCGCATGTGCACAGATAATTTTAAAAATTCCTCTGCCCGAAACAGTCAGCAAGAACGTCGGCAGAACAACACTAACAGCGCGCCGGCAGAACTCAATCTTTGTAGTTTTGAAATAATACTCAAGAGCGAACTTTGAGTTTCTGGCCCTCTTGATATATACTCTCTTTGCATATTAATAAGTATGGATAGAGTTGAGAACAGCACGGTACTCGGGTATGATTTGAGTATCCGAATTCTGTCGGATACTCATTGCAGTTCTCTGTGACAGAGACACTCTCTCAATTTCTAGTTTTTTCATTACCCGCGAAAACAACAAAAAATTTGTCCGTGTCCCCTAAGTGTGACACGCACCAAACTGACAGCTGATAATGAAAAAAAGTAAAGGCGAAAAAACTGATTTGGAAGATAAGCAAATAAAAAACCAATTAATTTATTTTAAAACTTTTTTTAACATAAAACTGATTTAAGCCAAATTTTCAGTAGAAAATAATTTTGCTTTTCATAAATCAGTTGCGAATTACATTATTTAAAATTAAAATTGTGATATCAATGTTAAATGTCGTCCTAAGATGTTAAATGCTTCCAATTGTAAAAATGTTTTAATAATTTAAAATGAGAGTAAGATTGTTTTAAGTGAAAAGAATTGTTAATAATTATTGTGTGTGTCTTTCAGTTATCCCTGATGATGATATTTAATATTTTGGGCTTGAGCCCGTTAGAAAATAATATTAACTCGTAAAACAAATGAAATATTGTTATAAAATAGTTTACAACATTCTTACAGAAAATAAAATTTAATAAAATTTAAAAAAATTTTAGGCATAGACTTAAATGCGTTGTTTTTGCTTTAAATATCGATTTCAGTCCGTTACTGGAGCACATGGTCTTACGTGATACAACGCCTTGATTTATGTTAGATCGACTATTAAACCTCTTTAGCTTTTTTGTCATCCATTATTGTTATGTGTTATTATTACGAAAATAACCAAATTCAATATAATAAAATTATATATATATGTAATATAATTTGTTATCGTTATTTTTCCGAAAAGGCTCAGGCTTTTACTGTTTCATTTGCCCACCTCTGGCAATCGAAATACTTGTGTCTATGAAAAGAGAGGAGGGCACTAACGCAGAGAGCTACTATAAGCTCATGATACAATTATTTTACAAGGTAGCCGTGACAGCTTTTTGGCGATTGGTAGTTGTCAAAAACAGCTAAAGAATGTTGTAGTTTGCTGCTGTTGACTAGCTATGTGCTTATTTTTAACTTATCTTTGATTCATTAAATTTATTCGCGAAGTTGATTGAAATGTTTTTAGTTTGTTGCGGTTGACTACTTATGATAGAGCCTGAACAGAATCAAAAATCGTTGCGATCGACGATTCGTTGTTGTTGGAAAATACATGCAAAATACGCAGCACGTTTTCTGCAACGATAAATCGCAGACTTAGAATCTATGCTATTTCAATCGTCGGTCGCAACGATTTTTGATTCTGTTCAGGCTCTAATTCGTCGCTTATTTTTTCACTTTTCTTTGATTAATTGTATAAACAGCTAATTTTGACAACTACCCATCGCCGCTCGTGAGAAAAAAGCATAGAAATAAAAGATAAGGAAGTGGTGTTATACTCACACACACTATACGTGTGTAGAAGGAATTTTCGACGCTGAGGAAGAGAGATAGAGCATCGTTATTTGACATAAGTTCTTCCCGAGCAAAAAAAAAGTCCATTTTTGAGGAAGAACATCTGTCAAAACACAAGTTCTGCTTCATGAGCGCATTCATTATTTAGGGTGGCAAGGGCCTTAATTTTTTTTCATGTTGGAATAAGCTTTAATAGTTTTTTATTTGCTTACAATTTCTTTGAAATTTGGCATGAAATTAAAGTGGATTAGCAACCTAAGGTTACAAGCTATAACTAGGTATTTTTATGTAAAAAAAACTAATTAAAAGCCGTCAGTTCGGAAAAAACTACACAAAACTATTTATTTTAAAAGAGTTTAATTTGGTATGTATTTTAGTTGTTTAGTTTTTGTGTTATTTTAATATTAATTAAATAGTTTATAAAAAATAGTTTTTTTACATGAATTTTTAAAAAATCATTTAAAGTAACTTTTGTCGTTTCAGTTTTATTCTGAGTTCATGTCTTTTACTTTATTTTAGCAATGCTTTTATCTGTAAAAAATTGGTAACGCAACATATTATATAACGGTGCTATATAAAAATTGCATAGTAAGCATGCATCTGAAAAATAAAAAATAGTTTACGCCTTTATTTACTACATAATTGAATGCGGCCCTGTTTGAATGTTTTTGTGTTTGTGTCAACTTCACTGTGTTTGTAAAATACTTCATTTCACTTCAACTACACCGCTTCCTTATATTTTACTTCTATGGAAAAAAGCCAGTCTACGCGGCTACCTTGTAAAATAATTGTATCATGCTATAAGCTAAATGAAAAACACGTTGTAGCAGTGATGTGATTTTGTGGGATTTCGCCTTTTTTGTGGGATTTTTAAACCATAAAAAGGCGAGAGGGCGTTTAAGTATTTTCGCGGGATTTCTGTGTCAAAATTTTGAAATATTGATATCCTTTTTAAAAACTTATTTGCATCACTTTGTCTGTGTTCTTGTACAATTGCCGATTCAATTTTGTTTTTCGTTGAGTTTTCGTTGTAATTAAGTAAAAACAAAATTCAATATATTTGTATTAAGTTAATTTAATGCCTGATTTTTATCTCATTTTGAGGTTGTTATAAAAATTTCCCCCATGGATATTAGCTAAAACTTTTTGCAAAAACCTTAAAAAAATCATGTTTTGCATAAATATATTTGCTTGTGTAATAGTTGTACAAAAAGAAATAATTTTTTGGCATAATTGAAGATGAACAGAAACTTAAAATTTACTTTTTTTTAATCGTGTTTATTAAGGTCTTCTAAGTTCAATTCCGTAAAAATTTCAGGCCGCTCTCAAGTCGTTTAAAAGTTATAGGGGTCCAAAAGTGTAAAAATTGGCCTGAAAAACTTATGATTTTTTTTAATTTTCCTACAAAAGTACGAATTATGGGTATCAAAATAAAGATGATGCTCTCACCTATTCAACGAGCCATCAATCTTATACATTACTTTTGAAGATATAAAATTCGTATTTTCCTTATATCCAGAAGTACTGTAGACAACGAAGCCGGTGTTGGACTTACTGAGGGTTGTAATTCCTAAGCAACGGCCGAAGGCCGCCTCTTTAGTGTGCATAATACGTAAAATATTATATCTTCAAAAGTAATGCATGGATTTGTAGGATTGATGGCTCGTTAAATATGTGACAGCATTACCTTTCTTTTGATACCCATAATTCTTACTTTTGTAAGAAAATTTAAAAAATCACAAGTTTTTCATGCCAATTTTTACAACTTTGGACCCTATAACTTCTAAACGACTTGAGAATCGCCTGAAATTTTTACGGAATTTCATAGAATTGAACTTAGAAGGCCTTAATACATACGATTAAAAAACGAGTTTCCGTTCATCTTCAATTGTTCCTTTTTTATTTTCATACAAAAACTTTAAAAATTTAAATGACATCATTACTTTTTTTTTTAATATCTTGCAATATTTTTTTTATTAGGTGTTTATTTTATAATTAATATTTTAGCTTTAATATACATATATCAATTTAAGCAATTCTGACCAGGAAACAATGCAAGCACTCAAAACCTCTCCAACGATATTTTGAAAGTGAGGATCGCATTAAAAATTATGAAGTTAATTGAATTTTAATGAAAATGACATTGATGTGTTAAAAGGACATACAAAATACGAGGCGAGTAGCATGCCCCTACCACTGAGGGTATGTGAATTTGCATACTAAGTACTAGGTCAAAGTTTCAACCTAGAACTACTGGGAATACGATGTTTATTTAACTACATGTTGCTAAAATAATCATACACAGACATAAACAAAAAGTATCTATTTTGCTTATTTTGACATAAAAATTGGAGTTATTTTTCGATGGATTTCAGAATTTTTTGGAAGGGATAAAGTGAGTGAAAAAGGAATTTTTACATAAGCATTTGGGATTTTTAGCACAATGAAAATCACATCACAGCTTGGTAGCAGTGTTGCCGTTTGGATCCAATTGGATACTTTTTCTTCAAAAATTAGTGAATACTTTTTTAATCCTCAGTGTAGGTTTGGATACTTTTTTAAAAAATCTTTTTTAATATGAATATATGTTTTTGTTTTCAGAATATAAAAAGTAAGCAGTCCCTTCAGTTCGATAAAAACGTTAAGGCAAATTATAACATTAGGACATTTTTGGGTACCTTATATTTTTTTATCAAAAAATGCATTAAAGCAACCTCTTTACAAAGAACTATAAAATTTGGTGAAAAATATTTTAAGCCTGCCACAGCTCAACATGTTTTTCTGATTTAAAACTAGCAAGAAACGATAAGACAAATAGATTTTCTTTGAAAATGGAAGAAAATATTTTATTTTACAAAATTCTTACAAATGAATTTATTTGAACTTCTAAATTTAGGATGACATTGCTTGTTGAAAAAAAAAGTTTAAACTACTTTATTTAAGACATTTATTGTAAGTTTGGTTCAATAGTAAAAAATTGGTGCGACTTTTTAAAACGATTACGATTCCCGTAGCGATTGCAAATTGTAACGAATCCTAATAATTCTAGTATAGGTTGTAGCGACAAGTACCATTGTTAATATGCACTTTGATTTTTCGTTTCCGATAAATTGGGTCCAAAACATTTTGAACCTGTCAATAAACGACTATGGTTTTTACATCACCTAGCGGGAAGAAAATGAAATAAAACAATTTTTTTTTGGAATATTGTCTTTTTGTATTATTTACGTAAAGAAAATTTAAAGTCTTTAAGATAAATATTAATATATTCGTAGTTAAAAGGCAATAGCAACCCATATAATTTATTTAACACTAAACTGAATAAGTTGTTAATTTTTTTTTTCTTTTTTATGCAATTACATTTTGTTTTGTGTATTGCTTTTGAATAAATACTATACTTAATAAATTAATGTAATTAATGCAATAGCAATGCAAATAAGAGACAGAAGTACTGAAGTGTTTGTTCCTTTTTAATATTATTACAAATGTTTTGTTTATTATTATATATATGGATACTTTTTTTTCTAAAGTGGAAACTTTTGGATACTTTTTTGACTTTTTCATGGATACTTTTTTCAGAATCGTCGCGGCAACACTGCTTGGTATACCGGCTGATATTGCTAAATTGTTTACACTCACGTTTACTTTAGCTAAACATTCCGTCGAATGGTCATTAAGTGCGTGATGAGAAGACACGTGTGGGTTATTTTAATCTTGTTAAAGTAAATTTTTCTTTTGCATTCGTATCGATATCAAATGTTGCATATTTCTCGTACTAAAAATTGAGTGCGTCAACGAGACAACAACAAAAGCAATAAATCTCAGATAACCTTAGCAATTTAAGAAGTGTAATTTCTTAACCTTAATACTGTATTGTAAGCTCTTATTACTAAGCTCTGTATGTATTGTAAGTAGAAGCTGTTGCTAAAATTCAACTGATAATTTTTAATTTGTTCTGAATTTAAGATAACGACTACAAAAATTTAGTTACTTGCAATAGTTTGATGCCTTCATGTGCACTGAATTAAATCTATCTGACATTTTATAAAAATGGCAATTACCCGTTATTATTCTACGGATTCGTGGGAAGAAACGCACATATTGAGAGTATTAAAACAACTACAAGCGGTAAGTAAATCTTATTTAAAGTTTTAATAGTTGACAAATTCGGTGTAAAATATTTTGCACGCTAGGTGTGTTCTCAAGTCTCATCGCTACAAGTCGAGAAATGCTATCACGTAGAGACGTCCTTACCACTAGCGCCGAGAGAAGAACTGTTGCTGCGCTGGCTTCTTAAGAATCCTCAGAGTGTTGATAACTTGCTATCCAAAGCATCGTTGACCTCTGTCAATGACAATCGTTCTATTTTAATTGAAATCGGACCTCGCTTTAATTTTTCCACGGCTTTTTCCACAAATTGCGTAAATATATGCCAAAATGTAGGTTTGAAACAAGTGACAAGACTCGAAACTTCAAATCGGTATCTTATTGAGATTGAACCTAATGCCACTGACTTAAACGAGGCTGTCCTAGTTGATTTGCTCAGTGATCGCATGACAGAATGTATCTACACCAAAGATAACTTACCTGTGGAGAGTTTTGATGAAGGTCTTGCGAAATCTAACGATAGCTGGTACCATGTTCCTGTAATGCAGAAAGGAAGAGATGCATTGGAAAAAGTTAATAAAGAATTGGGTGAGTAAAGAAAAGTAGTGAAACATTCATAAAACTTTATTATCCTGCCGCACAGAGGGGCCGCACTAAATGAGTGTTGAAAATTCCGAAATAATTTTTTTTTTTCCTACAAACCATTTAACATTTCCTTTAACTTCTACCGGCTTAACTACTTACCCTTGGCTAAAAAAGATGCGTTTTTCTGGTGTTTAAATCCACCAATTCAATTTAAAAAAAAACTCGAAAACGTAGCGGCATCTATCTATATCCGAGTGGTATTGTTTTTCCGGAATATTTTACCTTTAGCTAAAATTAAATTTTTTCACTTTTTTCGTGGAACATATGTATTAAAGCCTTCTAATTTCAAATCTGAAAAAATTAATGGTCGCTCTAATCTGGCTTAGAAGTTATAGGGGTCCAAAGTTGAAAAATGGGCTAAAAAAATTTGCTATACCTTTGTTATATATAAACAAAACTAAGCAAAATGGGTATTAAAAGAAAGGCTAAACCATAAAATTCCATTAATTACTTTCTAATATATAACTTTTTATGTACCAACTATTTTGCATCAAAATTTTAAATGCATTTCAGATTCAAATAAAAACGACAAAAATTAATTCCATGAATTCGAATGTAAAAACGACAAATATTAATTCCATGAATTTGAATGTAAAAAATTAAGGATAATTTAAAATACAAGAAAAATTGTTATTAGAAAACGACGAGATTTTCTGCGGCGCTTTCTTTAACCATCGTTAATATTTCTATGTAATTTACTATGTAAATAATTAAAAAAATTGTTATTAAAAAATCACTTATTGATAATTATCATTCTTATTAAATATTAATGAACTTCCAGCTTAATAGTGTTTTGCCCTTATACGGAATATTTTTTTTAACACTAAAAACGAAAATATTTAAGTATAAAAAAAGTTATTTTTTAAAAAGTAATGCATGGATTTTAATGTTTGATACCTCGTTGAATAGGTGCTCGTATTACCTTTCTTTTACTACCCATAATGCTTACTTTTCTAGGAAAATTGAAAAAAATTACAGCATGTTATTTTTTAAACGTTTTGAGAGCGACCTCTAATTTTTTCACTTTTCGCTTTCTTAGCTCCAAATACACATTTTGAAAAAAAAGAAATTAAAAAATTTAATTTTAGCTAAACGAAAATTTCATTTTCCTTCTGCACATTGGCACAAATGGCAGGGTAAAGTTGCGAAAATAAGTGGATCTAGTATCAGCATGAAATTCGGTAGCTATAAGCTTATTGAAAATCTCAATCCCGGGATTAGTTCGGGATTGAAAATTTTAACTAGTAAATAATTCAAAACGTTTTTAAAACAATTTTTTGTTATTTATTACTAAAAAATGTAAATGAATTCATTTATAATGTAACAAAAACAAAACACATTAAGGGTGTTGTTTTCAATGTAGTTTAAAAACCCCCGTGGTATTGATACCACACTTTACCGAGCGGTTTTTATATTTCTTGTTGTTTTACATGAAATCTCTAAAAACCAAGTGTGGTAATTTTAAATAGCCCAATAATATGTTAAACGAACGTGGTTTTTAAAGTTCCATAAACAACCGATCGGTTGCCAGTTATTTTCTAATTGCAAAAATTAAAGAAGCTTAAAGTGCAAGTTAACCTTTTTTATGCCATATATTAATAAAATATATCAAATTGGATAGTTTATTTATTTGCATAGTGATTTTTAACTATGGCAAAAAAAAAACAATACTACTATACCACACAATTGTGTATACCCTTATTGTTAAAAAACAAAAAACTTAAATAATATTAATGACTAGCTTTTATTATTAAATTAACACTTTCAGTGGATTTGCCCAATATATTGGACACGTCAGAAAGTAATTTTAATTTGTATTTATTTTGCCTTTTTTTAAATCAAATCGTTTGGTTCTATGAAAAAAGATGATCCAACATGATAAAAATAAATGTAGAGATATATTTGGTATTCAAGTCAGTTGGATTTTCGATTTTGTGGCGAAGAAAAGCAAAAAAATTGTTGTTTGCCTATTTTTTAAGAAAAAACTAACCGGACAAAGATCAAATTTATGTTTTTTTATTTTTTATGTCTTTAGAGATAAGAATATTAAGAGGGTTTAAAAAACAAAGATCTAAATGGTTGAGAAACATTTCAGGGATTAAAAACAGACTTTGTGCCGAATAAGAGCAACACAATTTTTTCTTTGTATAAGCTTGTAAAACGTAAGTAGCGCAGGTTAAAATGAAAGGTATATTTTTTGCATCTTTTAAGGACCTAAATGATAGGAATATTACCTCAAAAAATTATTTAGTTCTTAGTTTAGCCTAGCCATAATAGGCTAAAAAACAAACAATATAAAAAAGAACAGTTTAAGGTATTACTATATAAATGTTACACTTTTTTTTGTACACCGTCTTCATGTTTTTTGAGTTTAAAGCAAATTAAGGTTGGAAAAGACTTTTCAATTTAAATTTTTTGTTTTAATTATTTTAAAAGTAATAAATTAAGCGTTCAACGCGTCTTATTTTTCATAAGAGAGTTTTGTTCGAATATTATTACAAACTAGCTGAACCCGGTGTGCTTCGCTACTCCCCTCGTTATAAAATAAAATTAAAAGTATTTATATATTTTTCACGCCATCGAATTTTCGAAATAAGTCCACCTCAGCGCCACCTACCGTGTCCACTTATACACAAATTATTTTCTTATGATCAAACAAACATACATTCTGAATTTCAGTTAAATTGGTCCATAAATTCAAATTTTCGATATAAGTCCACCCCAGCGCCACCTATCGGGTCCAAATATAGCCTATGTTACCCACCGTACCAAGATGAACATTACCTAAAAATTTCATCAAAATCGGCCCAGCCGTTTTGGAGTCCATACGTTACATACATACACACATCCTATTTTATATATATAAAGATATAACCCACTGATGAGAAGCACCGTTTTGATTCTATGCTAGTTGGAGAAATAGTTGTACAATAGTCGTAAGAAATTTGTAAGTTTCGATCGCGATGCCTGCCTTCACCATAAAAAAAAATTATTTCCTAAGTCAGAATATCTGACAATTTAGAAATATATTGCTGACTAAAGGCTGGATTACCCAAGCGTAAGGTAACGTAGCGCGACGTTGCCAATTGTCAAGCTAAAATCTGTTTAATGATAAATGTGTACAAGTCGTTACCGAAATCGTAACGTGGCGTGACGCAGCGTAGAAGTATGTAGAAAATAGATTTCTACGCAACGTTACGATTTTTGACAGTTCGACAGCTGTGTTACAAGCGAAAAAATTTGTTTAACTTCACATTTTTGTAAATTTTAATACTTTTAAGAAAGAATGCAATCTTTTATTGACGAGGAGAAGTAAATAAGCCTTCTAGAATAAAATGAGTGCCCTGCACTACGGCGCCTGCACTACGTTGGATTACGATTTCGGTAATCGCTTATCCTCGAGGCAACGTCGCACTACGCTACATCCCGCTGCGCCACCTCACGTTACGCTTGGGTAATCAAGCCTTAATTCTATGCTAGTTGGGGGAAACCCTATGCCGTTGAATAGGGTTTGTTCAATTTATCTAATAATGCACAATTACTGCTGCAGTATTAAAAGCATTGCGTTCTGTAAAGAAATGTCAAGCAACGCTTCAAAATGCCAACGTTTTAAGAGGTGCAACCCCGCTTTTTTGATGAGGAAATGTCAGCAGCAAGAGAAACAGATAATGTATTGCTGCAATAGTAAAAATGAGGATGCTCACTATTAATATTAGTAATAAAATTAATATTTTTTGATAATTAAGTAGATTAAATGGTGTTTTCAATTATTTTATTTTTATTTGGACTATAGCAGATGTTAAATTGTTAATTTGGCGCTCTGTGAAAGCAGGGATGCATTCCCAGGAAGGCAAAAGCAGGGCAGAAAAGCAGATGCATTAGCATAAGCAGTGCAGAAATCAAGAGTGCGGCAAAGCATGTGCAATATTTTGTCGATAATGAATAAACACATAGTTGTACGATAATCGAAAGCAGTTTGTAAGTTTCGATCACGATTGCCTTCACCACAAAACAAAATTATTTCTTAAGTCAGCATATCTGACAATTTTGAAATACATAGCTGATTTTCCGATGTTAAATAGGTTTTGCTTATTCTATATTCATATCAACTTAAATTGAAATGAATTTGAAGGGGCTTAAATCGTCCGTTATCCCGGTATTGACTTCCCTAGTAGCTACTAACAAAATGGCACAAACAAAAGAAACAGCAACATTAGCATATATAAATACAAGATAAAGTGGTATTTAGCATAACGATATTTAGCATATTACCTTTATTCTTCTTTAGAGTTAATTTATTTTGGCTGTTTTTACTGTCCTCTGAACTCTTCTTGAAAATTTCACAATTTTAGTAACTTTCTCAGCTTCAAAATAAAAAATAAGCCTTTCACAAACATTAAGGATCAGGCACTAATTTCTATATCACTCCAATAAGAAACCATTAAAACCACAAAAAAGCTTTTTATTATAGAAACTAGTATAAAAGCCAGTCCTACGACAGGCCATTTTTTGAGCTATTTGCAGAAAGCACTTTTTCTCTTTTTAAAGCTTGATTTTTTATAACTTGATTTTTGCAAAATACAAATGTAACACTTTAAGTATTGAAGCAGCGTTGAAAAAGTCGAGTTTGGTGAGAATCATATTCATACACAACTTTACAAACTGGCCTTGCAACCATCAGATACGTATCAACTAAGATGTCGTTTCGGTGCTGATACAATTATATTTTTTGGTACAATCGACTCAAATCGAATCAAAAGAATTTTATTAAATTCGTCATAACTTTTTTTAAAAGTATGCACAAAAGAGGTAATTAGATCAAAAACGAACTATTGTAAAAACCAAATATTATCACTGATAAGTATCAGATATATTTTCTGCGCATACTTTCAGGCTGAACATTTTTGAGAACAGTTTGAGTGATATTGGGCACGGAGCACCGTGCTTGCCTTTAGGTATTAAGATACCCTAGTAGACAATAGCTGAAATTAAAAAGAGCGAAAAAATTTGCTTTTATTTATTTTTTAACATTGTTCTCAAATAGGATAACTTACCCCAGAAGGAAATTTGGTGTTTACAATAGCATTGCTGTATTACACACTACGAAGTACGAAGCGCTTCAAGTTCTAAAGCGTTGATTATAATAGACGGAACGGAACGCAGTCAAGTGTCATTGTGGCGTGGCGAAACATTTCTAACCGTAGTGGCGGTTATAATAGCAACGGAAGAGGAGCTAATTTTTTTCTAAAACATATTTTATTACAAAACAAGTTCCACCAAATCTTCTTTTCTTATCTTTACTATTATATAAAATTGAAGTGACAATTTAAAGTTACGTCTTTACTCCAAAAGTACTGGGCCTATTTTAATGAAAACCATTTTAAAATATAATTGCGCTACAGTTTTAGTTAGGGATATTTTTCTTTCTTTTTCTTTTTTTTTAAAAAGATCAAAGAACCAAGGCCTGAAAGGAAAGGGATAGATTATTTAGAGGAATAATTGGAACCATACGTGAATTATAGATTAGGCGAAACAACCGTGAAAGAATTGAATTGCTTTTAACCGAGGCTAGTGTTGTTATGCCTTAACTTCGGCAAGCATTTCCAGCCCTTAGTTGTGTTCCTGTCCTTTACTTCCACATTTTCCACAATTTATCTGTGGATTTTTAGTTTTCCGTAATTCCTTAAAGTAGGAAAGAACAAAGAAAGTGAAAAGAACCATTCCCGAGCCCGGATTCAAACCAGGGACCTCCGGGTTGATAGTCTAGCGCACTCTCCACTAGCTTACAAAGGCCGACACTAACTTTTAATAATAAGTATAACTAATAAGTATTATAATAAGTATGAAGTATAATAATAAGTAATAATTTTAATAATAAGTATATTTAATTTAGGTATTAAGTTTTTTAGAAATCATGTTTTGCGAGAGTTTCAATAAAGTCTATGTTGCTCTCTATTTTTCTCTTTCTCTTTGTGCTCAGCTCAGTGATGTGATTTGGTGGGATTTCGCCCTTTTTGTGGGATTTTTAAACCATAAAAGAGCGAGAAGGCGCTTGAGTTTTTTGGCGGGATTTTTTACTGAGTCAATATTTTGAAAGATAGAAATCCTTTAAAAACAATGATTGGCATCACTTTGCCTGTAATCTTTTACAATTGCCGATTCAATGTGTTTCGTTGAGTTTTTGTTGTAATTGATTAAAAGAATTCTCAATAAATTTGAATTAAATTGATTTGATACCTGATTTTTACCTCATTTAGGATTCAAACTTTATTCAGCTTCTTTTACAACTCAGCTTGGATAAATACAATATAATTATATGTATACTAAAGTGCCTTGGTCTATTTTAGGATATTTCCAAAATATTTTGGACTGTACGATAACCGCCAGTGAGCTTAAAGTTTTTGCAAAAACCTAAAAAAATCATGTTTTTCATAAATATATAGTTTGGTGTGATAGTTGTAAGAAATAAACCGTCAGAAATTAAAGCCCGGAAAAAGCTTATCCAATTTTTGCAATTGGATTAAATATAATGCTATTTTTCGTGCATATTTTTTTATTAGATTTCCATACAAAAACATTAAAAATTTAAATAAAATCATTACTCTTATTTTTTTTTTATTTCTTACAATATTATTTTAGTTGGTGTTTATTTTATAACTATGCAAGCACTCAAAAAGTTTCCAACGATATTTTGAAAGTTAGGATCGCATTAGATTTATAGCAACTAATTTAATTGAATTCTTATGAAAATATTTTAAGAAAAAATTCAAAAAAATGCACGAAAAACATCATTGTCTTTAATCCGACTGCAAAAATTTAAAGTTGTTTGGTGCAGATTGGAATAGCTTTTTCCAGCCTTTAATTTTTGGCAGTTTATTATTGTTCCAACTATTACAGCAGCCAATATTTTTACGAAAAACATAATTTTTGTAGGTTTTTGCTTACAGCCAAAGTATTTTGGAAATCATTATAAAATAGATCAAGGCTAATTTTTAGAGGGGTACAAATGCAACTCTCAATGAGGGGTACAATTTGTGATCTCAATGAATCTTTAAGAAAGAAATAAGATTTTTATTTCACTATTAGGGTATTCACAAGGTGTGCTATCATGTTATATTGTCATATTGTCCTAAAATTTAACAACCAAAATTTACAAGATAAATAAATGCAAATAAGAAACAGCTGTTTGATTAAGACACTTCAATAAACATAGCTTTCAGAGTTGTAATATATCTGTACTTTTCTATATGGAAGGCAACAATAAAATGTTTAAACTAGTGTAAAATCTTAGGACAATATGACATTATGACATGATAGCACACCTTGTGAATACCCTATATATGTTTATTAACCTATTTTTTACCGCTGTTCGTTCCATCGAACAGTAATTTTGCCTTTTTTCAATAATTTTTTAGTGTATAATGTTAACCTATGTTGGGAAAATAATTGACTGCATTAATAACTTTGGTATTTTAGCCCTTCGAAAAAAACGTGTTAAACCCCCCTCCACTCCCGTAATTCGTTGTGGAAGAGGGATCAAAAACACCTTCCTGTCAGAGGTTTCTTGTTAATTATATTAAAAATATAGAATTAAAAAAAAACTAAAACTAATTATGAGGTTTTGTAGCCACTGAACCAAACAATGTTTAAAAAAATAAAAATTAACATCTGTCTTCCACAAACAAGTGTCAAAATTAGTATTCTTTTCATCGAACACTTGCTCTTATTCTATATATTAAACTTTTGTGCGTTCTCTACGGGTGACAATCGGCTCCGTAAATGCTCAGTTTGGTTTTAGGCCGAATACTTATCGAAACGGATACAAACGGATGGCCCATAAAGAGGGCCCTATTTTGTTTATTAGACTATATAAAATAAATAAAAATAAAAAATTTTTGGTAAAAGATGGTTTTAATAATCATACATATATAGAAACACAAATTATTTATTTTGCTTATTTTGGCATTTAAATTGGAGGGATTTTTCGCGGTGAGTGGAGTGAGGGATTTTTAGCAAAATCAAAATCACATCACTGCTCAGCTAGCACAGCGCAACAAAAAAAAAACTGATGAACAAAGCGAGCAAAGCGAAAAGTGAGATACATATAAATGCAAAGCGGCAATCCAAAAGAAAACAAAACAAAACAAAAAAAAACAAACGAAAAAAAGACAATTTTTTATTTCTTTGGTATGTATTGTCTTAATGCAATAAGGGCGATGGTGCCACATGGCATCACTAAGTTGGATGTCGCAAAACTAACCGTATCACATAAAAATTAGTCAAAATAAAAATTAGTCAAAATCAAAATTAGGTAAAAATTACCCGTTGTGTGAAAAAATTGTCCCGACTTTAAGGAGATTGATAAAACAACAGTGGCCTGATAGTCTAATATATAAAAAGATGTGTACACATTTTGATGCATCCACCAACTGCAAAAACAGGTCGACCGATTTCAACCAAAATTAGGGTACGTTGGGGATGGTCTGTAGATGGTTTATGTGAAGTTTGCACGAAATCGGTCCAGTTATTCTGGAGATATGGCATTTTAAAAATTATCCCATATACTCCCATACAAATAACAAAACACTATCAGTGTGATGCCTTTAGACTCCAAAACTACTGGACCGATTGACCTGAAAATTTGGCAATCTATTTGCTTCAGGTACGATATGGCTTAGGAAAAATTTTTGTCACACCCCCTTTAACTAACCCCAAATCAATAAAAATGCTATATTTCAGTTGGTTTGGGTCGTATAAGACTAAAATGTCAGCAACTGTGCTACATTTTGGATTCCACGCCCCATTTCCGCCCACAAATCAGTGAAAATGCTATATTTCTAGCCGTTTTGGTCCTATAGGACTATTATTTGGTAATTTAGTTTGTATGGTTACCTTTGGGAACTGTACTAAAATAGGCGTAGTCGCTTTATAGTCACGCATATAGCGAGTTGTGCATGCTTTTATATTGAAACTTAATGTATATGTGCTATGAGACCAAGTGGTGTTCACTATATACATAAATGTTGCCACGCCCTTTTACCGTCCTTTCTTTGCACACAAAATCGTTTGTGCAGTGTCTTTTAAGACCTCAGGAACGGTAACTAATACCTTAGGCCACCATCAAATTTACACCATCTGTTATCAAGGTTTATATCTCAAATTATAAAAAATCGACATTGCCACACTCCCTATTACCGCCCACAAATTAATTGAAATGCTGTATTTCAGACGAATTTTGCTGTATTGGACTAAAATTTTTTAATTTAGTTCGTGTGATTACTCTCGGCAACTCAGCAAAAAATAAGCGTTGTCGAACTATAACTACGACTACTTTTCAGAAACCATTATAATTCCCGGGTTAAGCATGTTTAATAATGATACTTGGTGTATATGTACGGTGACCATTCCTCCTCTTTTATAGAGGACAGTCCCCTTTTTTAGCCTTGTGTCCTTGTTAAAAATTTTGTCCTTATATTGTCCTCATTTCTTAAAATTGCCCTCTTTTGTCCTCTTTAATTTTAAATTATTTTTAGCTTTAAGTTTGTATGTTAATGTGGAATCACTACTTTATTTTTTTATTTTCGCAGCACATGTAAATAAACGAAAAGGAGCTGGACTTCGCAGCATAGCAAAAAGCTATTGTGAAAGATTCTTAAAAACTGTTTTTTTTTAGTTTGTATTTTTTGTTTGTTTTGGTAAATTTGCAGGTTTTTCACGTTTATTTTTATCAGAGTTGGGCGTAGTGCACTAAATGCTGAGTGCACTCAGCCTTTCACTAGCACTAAAATATATTGAAAGAAATTCTATTTTTCACTATTTTTTTACCAGCTTAGTGATAGTGAAGCATCTCTTCATTATGAAGAGAAGCACCTCTTCACTATCACTAGGGATTTTAGTGGTAGTGTTATATTGTTGCACTATAACTAAATTGAGTGGTAGTTACTAAATCTCCACTATACTCAAATAGTGCAAAATTTTAACAGCCACTAAATGAAAGCTGCAATTGAAAGTTTTTCCACTCAACTTTCAAATATGACTGCTTTTAAAAATACTTCAGTTAGACTCGAATTAAAAAATCTATAATTAAGAAAAACTATTTTTCGAGCTTCTGGTCATATATGTATGTTTACGAAGAAAATAACAACAACAGCTCTGAATGAGCATCACCAAGCTAGGATCAGATAGACAGTTTATATAAAATTGGTGTTATTTAAAATAATAGTTCCATGAAAGTCAAATTTCTTACAGCAAATAATTGTTAGCATAGCTTATATTTCTTCTTTTACTTAATATTTTTATATTTTACTAAGAATAGCATAGAAACATACAAATTTCTGTGTAATATTTAAATACTCAATACTACAAGTAAACTGTTCCTGTTTTCTTTCAATTGAGTGATAACTTTCTGTGCTGTAGCACTAATAGTGCAAGTATTTTTTTTTAGTGCAAAAAAAAATTTTTCCTCTAAGCTGTAAACATTTTTTTTCCACTATTCTTACATGAATTTGAGTGAGAAATTTTTCACTATCACTATCACTCATGTATTACTTACCCAGTGTGCCAAACGGATCTGTTACGAATCCGTAACGAACTCACTTCTTCGTACATTTTGTCCGAAACGGATTGCGTTTCGCATCCGGAACGGATCCTTTTTCGTATGAAATTCCTCTCTCCGTTACGGACTTCAGTTACGAATCCGTTTCGGACTTCAGATACGAATCTGTTTCGGACTTCAGATACAAATCCGTTTCGGACTTCAGATACGAATCCGTTTCGGACTTCAGATACGAATCTGTTTCGGACTTCAGATACGAATCCGTTTCGGACTTCAGATACGAATCCATTTCGGACTTCATATACGAATCCGTTTCAGACTCGTTTGGCGGATTCGTAACGGGTTCGTAACGGGTCCGTCGAAATATAAGAAAGCGTAGTGCGTACTGACGGACTCGTAACGGGTTCGTAACGGATCCGCATCCGTTTTTGTGCACATTGGGTACTTACTACGTTGGCGCTACAACCGTATGTCGGTCTTGGCCTCATCTAAGAATTTGCGCCAGCCATTTCTGTCTTTCGCTTGCTGGCGCCAGTTGAAAATTCCAAGCTTCGTCAGGTTGTCCTCTACTTGGTCTTTCCAACGAAGATGCGGTCGTCCTCTTCTGCGTTGACCGCCGCTGGGTACCGAATCGAATGTTTTCTTCACTGGAGCATCGTCTTTCATGCGCTGAACATGACCAAGCCAGCGAAGCCGCTCGATTTTAATGCGCTTGACTATGTCGATGACAGCGTACAGCTCATACAGTTCATCATTCCACCGTATTCGGTACTCAACATTGACGCAGATTGGTCCTTACATCTTACGAAGAATCTTTCTCTCGAATGCTCCTAAAGTCTTTTCATCTAAACTGCTCAGCGTCCAGGTTTGTGATGCATAAAGTAGGACGGACATGATGAGCGATTTATAGAGCGTGATTTTCGTTCGTCGAGAGAGGGCTCTGCTTCTCAATTGCCTACTGAGTCCAAAGTAACACCTGTTGGCAAGAGTTATTCTTCGCTTGATCTCAATACTGATGTCGTTGGTTGAATTAATGCTGGATCCCAGATAAACGAAGTTCTTCACAACCTCGAATGAGGTATTGTCAACTGTAACGTGGGTTCAAAGACTCTGGGACTGTTTGTTTGTTGACACTAAGTATTTCGTCTTATCTGCATTCACTGCCAGACCCATTCGACTTGACTCTCTTTCTAATCTGGAAAATGCTGCACTGACTTCGCGCGTATTATGGCTAATGATATCGATGTCATCAGCATACGCAAGCAGCTTAACACTCTTGTAGAATATTGTGCCACTACGTCTCAGATCAGCAACTCGGATGATCTTTTCCATCATTGGGTTAAAAAGTCGCACGATAAGGAATCACCTTGTCTAAAACCACGTTTGGTAACAAATGGTGGGGAGAGGTCCTTCCCGATTTTAACTGCGCTGCTGGTGTTGCTCAGTGTCATCCTTCAAAGTCGTATTAGTTTTGCAGGAATACCAAATTCAGACATGGTGGAGTATAGGTGCTTCCTTATTGGGCTGTCGAAAGCGGCTTTGTAGTCGACAAAAAGATGGTGGGTGTCGACTTGTTTTTCTTGAGTCTTCTCCAAGATTTGTCGTAGCGTGAAAATCTGGTCGATGGTGGAATTTCCAGGTCTGAAGCCACACTGATAAGGTCCGATCAGTTCGTTTACAATGGGCTTCAATCTTTCACATAAAACGCTCGACAGGACCTTATATGCGATATTAAGAAGGCTTATCCCACGGTAATTGGCACAGATAGTGGGATCGCCTTTCTTGTGGATTGGGCAGAGCACACTGAGATTCCAATCGTTCGCAATGCATTCTTCCGACCATATTCTGCATAAAAGCTCGTGAATGCATTTAAGTAGAGCTTCGCCTCCGTTCTTAAACAGCTCAGCAGGTAAGCCATCAGCTCCCGCGGCTTTGTTATTTTTAAGCCGAGCTATAGCTGTCAGAACTTCATCATAGTTGGGCAGCGGAACCTCAACGCTATCATCCAAAATTGGGGTTTCGGAATATCATCTCTATTAGCGGGATTGTTGTCATCGTCGCCATTTAGAAGCTTAAAGAAGTGTTCCCTCTATAACGTCAGTGTACTCTGGACATCTGTCACTAGATTCCTGTTTTCATCCTTGCAGGAAGAGGCCCCGGTTTTAAAACCATCGGCAAGGCGTCTTATTTTTTCGAAAAATTTTCGGGCCTCATTCCTGTCACCATGCATCTCAATCTTCTCTTGCTCGCGCTTTTCTGCCTCTCTTTTTTTCCGCTTGAAAATATGTCTCTCTTCCCTCCTCTTTTCTTTGTATCGCTCCTTAGCAGCGCGCGTTATAACCGACTGCAGGGTGGCTTTGTAGGCGGCGTCTTTCTCTGCAGTGGCGTCGCGACACTCCTGGTCGTACCACTGGTTTCGGCGAGGGCGTTGGTAGCCAATCACCTCTTCAGCAGCCGCACGCATGGAGTTGGAAATGTGTGTCCACTGCGCGCATATATAATCGATTGGAGGAGTGCTTTGAAGCAGGAGTGAGAGCTGAGTGGCGAAAGCATCGGCTGTCTGTTTCGATTGCAGCTTGTCGACATCTAGCTTTCTCTGTGTAGGGTTGCGTGTATCCTTAGCTGCGCATAGTCGTGTACGGATCTTGGCTGCAACAAGATAGTGATCCGAGTCAATGTTTGCACCACGGATCGTGCGTACATCCAATACACTGGAAGAGTGCCTTCCGTCGATCAAAACGTGATCAATTTGATTCTTGGTTTTTTGATCAGGGGACATCCAGGTGGCTTTATGAATATTGAGATGGTTGAATCTGGTGCTACTTACGACCATGTTTCGTGCTGCGGCGAAGTCAATCAGCCTCATTCCGTTATCGGAGGTGTTGTCGTGGAGGCTGAACTTTCCGACTGTTGGACCAAAAATATTTTCCTTGCCCACCTTAGCGTTGAAGTCACCGTTGTTTACTTCGTGACGGGGGCAGCGCTTGTAAGCATTTTCAAGGCACTCGTAGAAAATTTCCTTGATCTCATCGTCCTTGTCTTCTGTCGGAGCGTGCGCACATATTAGGCTTATGTTGAAAAATTTTAGTTTGATGCGGATTATGGCAAGTCGTTCGTTCACAGGTGTGAATCGCAGAACGTGGGGCCGTAGTCTCTTGCCAACAAATCCGCATCCAAACTCGTGCTTCTCCGCATGGCCGCTGTAGTAGATATCACAGGGTGCATGCCGAATGCAACCCTGTCCCTTCCATCGCATTTCTTGGATAGCAGTGATATCAGCTTTGTATCTTTTTAAGACATCAGTCAGTTGGATAGAGGCACCTTCCCAATTAAGGGTTCGGACATTCCAGGTGCATATCCGTAAATCATAATCAGTTTTTCGTTTGCGGAGGTCGTCATTAGATTTGGGGATCAGTTTTCTTCTTTTCTTAGTTGTTTTCATTGAAATGGGTTTTTACGGGTGGGCTTCAAACCCGACGCAGAACCTATTTTAAGCCTAGGGAGGCCCGCCGCTCAGATTAGCCGCCAAACTAACGGTTGTCAGTTTTGACGTTGCCCAGGAAACACCACGTGGAGGTTTGAGTCGACTTGAGGTGATTTCACAAAGATTATGCTGGCCTCGCCAGGTTGAGACAGTCAGACATGTTACATTGTTACATCGCCCCCAGTTTCCCATCACTCATGTATAGTGAGGCTTTTATTTTTCAATTCAGCAGTGAAAAATAATAGAAGATAGAGAATAATTTTACACTATCAGTGCATGTAAGCTGAAACTGCAAATTTAGTGCACTTCGCCCAACTCTGATTTTTATAAAGATTAAAAGATTATTGTTAAAGATTTTATATAAAAAGATTTTGAAATCGATGTTATCGGCCTTTTTATATTTATTTTATAATTGTATCTCGTATGCTTTGGATGTAAAAATTAAACACGAGTTTTAATTTTTTTTAATAAGTTTTTCTTCGATATTTCGACTAAAAGTGTGTGTCATCAGAACCAGTAACACTAAACAAAAAGATACTTGTTATAAAGAATTACTGTTGTTAACTTATTTAACGCCAGCTGCATAACGTAATGTATTTAGATAGTTCCAATCATGGACCCATTAAACTTTGTCAAGAATTTAATCGGAGTAAATTGTGTTGCTCACACTGCGGCGGAGTCTGTTCTAATAGACATAGAAGTCTTTATTGTTAAAAATTGTTCATTATTTTACATTTGCACTGTAAGAGTAGAACATTTCAAAGAGATTTGTGAAGATGTCAATGTTGAATACAAAAAAATTTTGGGCGACAGCAAAATACGCTGGCTCTTGTTAAAGCCTAAATTATAACAAATTTTGAAGTTGTTCGTGCCATTAAAAGAATTATAAAAAGAGAAGTAACAAGCTTTTATGAAGCATGTATTGACTATTTGAGACAATGGGTCCTTTTACGAAGTGTTCCATGTTGACAGTCTATTGAAAAGAGTTTAGCTTGCATAAAAAATTTGAAGGGATAATATATTGATTAATAATAAAGATTTATTTGATAAAATTTTTTATATTGAAAATTATGTAGATTTAAAAACAAATGATGCAACCTCAACAGGCTCGAAATGGGTAGAAATTTTTAGTAATTTTTTTGGAAAAATTTATTGAATGCAAGAATATACTTAAGATAGTTGAGTTTGATTTAAGCTTACCGGCTTCTAATGCACCAACAGAAAGAGTATTTTCTTTAAGTAATAATATTTGGACATCGAAGAAGTCGCAGTAAAAAGTAACTTCTTTAGAATTCATATTAATTACTAAGTGTAACTTCCAAATGGACTGCACAGAGTACTTAACCAAAAATAAAAAATTTGTTCCTTAAATTATGAATACTTTTCGTTAGAATTTTTTTTTAAAATATTTTTTCTAAACATACTTTAAATTCTGTCAGTCCATTTGGAAATTACACTTAGAAATTAAAATAGATTCTCAAGTAGTAACTTTTAACTAGTACTTCTTCGATGTCCAAATATTATTCCTTAAAGAAATTACTCTTTTTGTTGGCGCAAATTGCTCCCTAATTGCTTGCTTAGTCTTAAAAAAAATGAAAACATTAACATAAAAAACACTGTGTTATAAACATATTAACATGTACATATAAACATATTAACATGTACTTATAAACATATATAAAACATTGATTTACTAGTCATTTAGGTTTTTTATCAGATAAGCGCTGAAGACATTGTTTGTTTAAATGATCTCACTTAATTTCTATATAAATAAAGGTTTTAATAAAAATATCTAAGATAATTATCTCTAATATTAATTGAATAAATTATTTTTTTAAATTTATGTGTTTTGCTACTATGTTTTGCTTATTATTTTTTTTTTGTGAGTCCTTTTTTTTTTTTTTAAATAGTGGTCAGCGTATGTATATGTGATATGAGACCAAGTGGTGGTCACTGTTTATGGGCATTTCGAAACTGGCGTTACGGACGATTTGTACGAAAAAATATTATAAAAAAGGAATGAAAATGTCTAATTTTTAAAAGGCCTTTTTTATATTTGCGTAGTAATTTAAAAGGAATATTTTAAGTAAAACAATGATATCAATAAGCCCAAAGAATTTAAAAATATAAGCAAACATATGTATGTGCTGGCGTTACGTAACGAAAAACGAAAGCGATTTTTGACTAGGATTACAAAATTTTCAAAACTCTCTCTAATTAAATAATGAGTTAGTTAAGTAATTATGTAATTAAAAGACGTATTTAATATATTGCCCTTTCCTTGCCTCAACCATTTTTCAGCCAATGCCTTAAATTTTTACAAAAAAGTTTAGGAAGCATTTACTAAACATTTTCGAAAAAGAAAAACTACATTTGTAAAACAGTGCAGACGATTTGATCATGGCTAATGAATTTATATAGAAATTGCTTAAATTTATAAAATTAAAATGTTTCCGTTAAATAATATCATAACATAATAAGTTTTTGACAAGTTTTAATTTTTTGGTCACGGTAGACTTTACTGTGGAAATGCCCACAAATAAATGTTGCCACGCCTACTTTTACCTCCATTCTACGCTCACAAAATCGCTCGTGCGGTGTCTCTTAAGATCTCAGGAACGGTAACACCCAGGGCCACCAAATTTAAAATATCTGTTATTAAGGTTAATATCTCGGTTAATAAAAAACGCCACACCCCTTTTAATACCCACAATTATATAAAATTTTTTTATTTAATACGATTTTAATAGTCACGAATTGAAGTTTCAATAGGAAACGTGTGGCATGTGTGGCTCGAATGGCACGTTGTTTGGGCACTTCCAAACTTTTAAAAAATTCAGTGAAACACGAGTTTGGATGCGGACTTGTAGTTGGCAAGAGACTACGGCCCCACGTCCTGCGATTCACACCTGTGAACGAACGACTTGCCATAATCCGCATCAAGGTTAAATTTTTTAATATAAGCCTTATATGTGCGCACGCTCCGACAGAAGACAAGGACGATGAGATCAAGGAAATTTTCTACGAGCGCCTTAAAAATGCTTACGAGCGCTGCCCCCGTCACGACGTAAAAATCGTGTTTGGTGACTTCAACGCTAAGGTGGGCAAGGAAAATATAGTTGGTCCAACAGTGGGAAAGTTCAGTCGGAAAGTCCACGACAACACCTCCGATAACGGAATGAGGCTCAATATTCATAAAGCCACCTGGATGTCTCCTGATCAAAAAACCAAAAATCAAATTGATCACGTTTTGATCGACGGAAGGCACTCTTCCAGTGTATTGGATGTACGCACGATCCGTGGTGCAAACATTGACTCGGATCACTATCTTGTTGCAGCCAAGATCCGTACTGTGCGCAGCTAAGAATACACGCAACCCTACAGCTAGACGTCGACAAGCTGCAATCAAAACAGACAGCCGAAGCTTTTGCCACTCAACTCTCATTCCTGCTTTAAAGCACTCCTCCAATCGATGATATATGCGCGCAGTGAACACACATTTCCAACTCCATGCGTGCGGCTGCTGAAGAGGTGATTAGCTACCACCACCCTCGCCGAAACCAGTGGTACGACCAGGAGTGTAGCGACGCCACTGCGGAGAAAGACGCCGCCTACAAAGCCACCCTGCAGTCGGTTGTAACGCGCGCTGCTAAGGAGCGATACAAAGAAAAAAGAGAGACATATTTTCAGGCGGAAAAAAAGAGGCAGAAAAGCGCGAGCAGGAGAAGATTGACATGCATGGTGACAGGAATGAGGCCCGAAAATTTTTCGAAAAATAAGACGCCTTGCCGATGGTTTTAAAACCGGGGCCTCTTCCTGCAAGGATGAAAACGGGAATCTAGTGACAGATGTCCAGAGCACACTGACGTTATGGAGGGAACACTTCTCTAAGCTTCTAAATGGCGACGCTGACAACAATCCCGCTAATAGAGATGATATTCCGGAAACCCAAATTTTGGATGATAGCGTTGAGGTTCCGCTGCCCAACTATGATGAAGTTCTGACAGCTATAGCTCGGCTTAAAAATAACAAAGCCGCGGGAGCTGATGGCTTACCTGCTGAGCTGTTTAAGAACGGAGGCGAAGCTCTACTTAAATGCATTCACGAGCTTTTATGCAAAATATGGTCGGAAGAATGCATTGCGAACGATTGGAATCTCAGTGTGCTCTGCCCAATCCACAAGAAAGGCGATCCCACTATCTGTGCCAATTACCGTGGGATAAGCCTTCTTAATATCGCATATAAGGTCCTGTCGAGCGTTTTATGTGAAAGATTGAAGCCCATTGTAAACGAACTGATCGGACCTTTTTAGTGTGGCTTCAGACCTGGAAATTCCACCATCGACCAGATTTTCACGCTACGACAAATCTTGGAGAAGACTGAAGAAAAACAAGTCGACACCCACCATCTTTTTGTCGACTACAAAGCCGCTTTCGACAGCCCAATAAGGAAGCACCTATACTCCACCATGTCTGAATTTGGTATTCCTGCAAAACTAATACGACTTTGAAGGATGACACTGAGCAACACCAGCAGCGCAGTTAAAATCGGGAAGGACCTCTCCCCACCATTTGTTACCAAACGTGGTTTTAGACAAGGTGATTCCTTATCGTGCGACTTTTTAACCCAATGATGGAAAAGATCATCCGAGTTGCTGATCTGAGACGTAGTGGCACAATATTCTACAAGAGTGTTAAGCTGCTTGCGTATGCTGATGACATCGATATCATTGGCCATAATACGCGCGAAGTCAGTGCAGCATTTTCCAGATTAGAAAAAGAGTCAAGTCGAATGGGACTGGCAGTGAATGCAGATAAGACGAAATACTTGGTGTCAACAAACAAACAGTCCCAGCGTCTTGGAACCCACGTTACAGTTGACAATACCTCCTTCGAGGTTGTGAAGGACTTCGTTTATCTGGGATCCAGCATAAACTCAACCAACGACATCAGCATTGAGATCAAACGAAGAATAACTCTTGCCAACAGGTGTTTCTTTGGACTCAGTAGGCAATTGAGAAGCAGAGCCCTCTCTCGACGCTCATCATGCCCGTCCTACTTTATGCATCACAAACCTGGACGCTGAGCAGTTCAGACGAAAAGACTTTAGGAGTATTCGAGAGAAAGATTCTTCATAAGATCTACGGACCAATCTGTGTCAATGGCGAGTACCGAATACGGTGGAGTTGAACTGTATGAGCTATACGCTGTCATCGACATAGTCAAGCGCATTAAAATCGAGCGGCTTCGCTGGCTTGGTCATGTTCAGCGCATGAAAGACGATGCTGCAGTGAAAAAAACATTCGATTCGGTACCCAGCGGCGGTCAACGCAGAAGAGGACGACCGCATCTTCATTGGAAAGACCAAGTAGAGGACAACCTGACGAAGCTTGGAATTTCCAACTGGCGCCAGCAAGCGAAAGACAGAAATGGGTGTCGCAAATTCTTAGATGAGTCCAAGACCGACATACGGTTGTAGCGCCAACTAAGTAAGTAATTAATTAGTAATTTTCTAAATTGCATCTAAAGTTCAAGTATTGATTCAATTCAATACATTTTTAAACCAGCATAAAAGCAACTTCCACAAACTGTTTTCAGTCTAAGAAAACGTAAACAAAAGCACAATGCACAAAAAAGACAAAAAATGCAAAGAAAATAACGGAATGGTACTTTTTCTATTGCTTTTTTTCGCATTCAAAGTGTGCGAGAAAGTAGAAAAATGAACCTTTGTGCTCAGATTCAGCATTAGAGCGGGTCAATTTGTATGGACGAATTTTTTGGTGGTCTGGCTCAGCGAAATTCGTAAAATACATGTAATTTCAAGACTTTTTCTCCACTACAGCATATACAAATTCTGAAAAAAAGCTGTGCGGACTTTCGTAAATAGATTTTGTTCTCAAATATAAAATATGAATGTATGAATGTATGTGTATGAATCTATTTACGAAAGTCCGCACAGCTTTTTTTCAGAATTTGTATATGCTGTAGTGGAGAAAAAGTCTTGAAATTACATGTATTTTACGAATTTCGCTGAGCCAGAATTTGACCCGCCCTATTCAGCATACATCGAGTATCAAGCAGTAGATTGCTGCATGTACTTCTGTTTTCGTACACAAAAGTTGTGCTACGGAAGTAATGTATGAAACCATGCAAGAGAATACACAGTACTAGGGGTATTTCCTTTTGGGACAGAAAGACTGCAGATGGTGAGCTCCAGAGTTAGAGTTAGAGAATTGATGGTTTCACTCATATAATTTCAGTTTTCAGAATATTCAGAAACTTTCACTCACAAAGATTTGCTTGAAGCACACAACACACAATTTTATTTTCATTTCATTTCTTTTTTGTGTGTAACGGAGTTGGCGTGTTATTGATCATCCAACATGAATTCTTCGTTTTAATATTATGTTTGCGTCAATATGTTCATGTTGGAGAATTCAGGCCTTTGTGCAAACCAAAACAAAGACAATTTTTCCAACATGAACAAGTGGTTGGTGTTTGCAAAATTGTTTTTGTTTGTGTCGGTCATTAAGAGAAAAATATATGCAATGACTGGTTTTTTTGCTTTGCATAAATCGATCACTACCGTCGTGTGACGTAGAAAACAAATGCTGTTCTGGTTGCTGTGCAGAGTATTGAACTGGTTTTTGGCCGAATGTAGCAAATTTCTGCGTCAATTAGAAAATATTTTGTGCTGAAATAGTGTCAGTTGCAAATATTTCAATGAAAAGCAATGCAAAGGCAAAAATGAAGAAACAAAAAAATTTACTTTTCCCGTTGAAACTTGCAGAAAAGAACTAGCTAGCAAAGTGCAAAGTGTATTTGGAATTTTGTTGAAACGCATCTCGAGAATGTAAAGAAAAAATCCGCAGTTATAAAATTAAACACAATCTTAAACAGAGCAGATTTTATAAGATGTTGTATAGGATTAGTATAAAAAAAAAATTTCCCGCTTCGTCTTTTTGGCGATAAAGAATTTTTTAAAGAAATAAAGCCCTGTGAAGAAAATTTTGACACTAAAATAAACTCAAAAAATATATCGGCTATGCTTGGCGATTCCAGCCAACAGATAAAAAGAGCAATAGCGGAAATTACAAAAAACAAAATGATTTCTTTAAAAATTGGCGTTGCCAGTCGGCAAGACAAGCATATTCTGGGAATCAACATACAGTACATAAAAAGATTGGCAAATTTGCATAAACACCATAGGTATGCTACCAATTTTTTTTATTTCGTTATTTAATAAAAATAAATGTTCAGGAGATATAGTCAAATCCTACTTTGCTGCTGAATCTCCGTGCCCCCCACTGGTATGAAAGGTACTTGCATAAAAATAGTAAAACTAAAAAAACCAAACCACACTTTATATAAACTAGATGAGTTCCAATTTATGACTTTTCATACTGGCATTAAAACTACCCGAAAATTACAACATTGTTCTATCCTCATGTAAAATTGGTCGCTGAATCTGAGTTCGTACTCAGATTTGAAATCAACTTAAGTTTGCGGTTGCCAGCAGCAAATCAACGCGAATAAAGTTAATTTTTTTCACTCCATTTTTCGGTCAAAATTGTGAACAATGGCAAAATTTTTTCAATGTCTGTGTTGCTTAAACCGCTATATCTGGGGTTGTTCTATTCCAATTTAGTTTTTTTTTTACCTGTTGGATAGATAATTTTTTGTTCTTTAATTGTACTGTAAATTTTTTTACGATTTAAAATGAATGTCTAAAAATTCAATGAAAACGGTTTTTTATGCCCGTGATCAAGGTTAATGACATTAAGGTGTGTTTTGCACCTATATAAATTGTTTAAGCCCTTGACCCGTACAAAAAATTATTAAAGTTATTTTTTTACATTCTAATACACACATAAAATGCGCGGTGAACAAAAATTTATATAAAACCTTCAAAAAATAGCTTCATTCTTTTGAGAATTTGTAAGAATTTATGCCGCGTTCATTTGAGTTGTCAAAAAAGTTAATTAAATTTTTATACATTTATTTTAAATCATACAAAAATACATTTTACAATATAATTAAAAAACAACTAATTATCTATCTACCAGGCTCAAAACGAACTTCATACAATCATACAAAAATACATTTTACAATATAATTAAAAAACAACTAATTATCAATCTACCAGGCTCAAAACGAACTTAATCGGAATATCACAACCCCAGATATAGCGATTTAAATAAATATGCATATTAAGTGTGATCTTATTTTTCTCAAATACTTTTCTTAAAATGGATGGCTGAAAAATCGTTCCTTTTGATGTTAAAACAATAAAAATATCAAATTGTAAGTAATCGGAAATTATTAGCTCGACCATCAAAGCGATTTAAATTTGAAATTGAAAAACATCTGAACATTTTTTTGACTTTTACACATTACTCGATTGTTTTCACATAAAACCTTATTTTGTGCCTAAAACTGGTATGCACTTCGTTTCTTATTTAATTGCCCCTAAAAATGAGCTGTAAAACATAACAATCAGATAAAGATTGCTAGAGTTGTGATATTTCAGTTTTTGAAAAAATGTCCTTTTTTTCTTGTTGTAAAAAAAAAATCTTAAAAATTCAATTTTGAAAAAAATTGCAATGAAATGCTGTACAAATGTTTTCTGAAACAACATTTAATACAAATACAAAAAAAATTATGTGATTAGGTTGAATAACTTGGTCGTTATGAAATTTTTTACTAGAAGTGTAACATTTTGAAAAGTTCGAGTTTGGGTATTTTTACGAAAAAAATCCTCAAAAATTAAAAAATGGGAAGTTTAAAAAACCACTTGACAGCTGACTCTGGCATAGTCTTAAGCTATTTTTGCAAAAAAATTACAAAAACCAAAATTCGGTTGAAAAATTTATAGCTGTTGAAACTTGATTTTCAACTTTTGACTATTCTTCGCATGCAAAATGACTTCAGTAATTTTTAAAGCATATTTTAGATATTCCTTAAAAAAATATAATTCCAGGACTGCCAACATATCAGACCCTGGTTTTAGGATAAAAAATATTAAAAATATCCCAAAAATTAACAAATTAAATTTTTTACCACTGCCGTTGGTGTCGAAAGCGCTGCTCGATTAAAAAAACACTTCCTAATGGAATAAAATATTAAATTTACTTATATTGAATGTAGATTTATTTTGCAACATTGAATCAATTAAAAATTTAGTAAAGCAAATTTTTGCGATTTTTTTTTCCTTAAACTTTTTCAACTTTAATAAGGCGGTGTGATGCGATTTGGTCATCCTTGGTTTCTGATCCAATTTTGGATATGGTGTGCTTGTTGGCATAGTGAAAAAAGTTAGTTCACATATTGCGTGAAAATTATAATAAATGGAAAAACTATAATAAATATGGTTTATAATTGAATTGTGATCTTTTCATGTTTTGACAAGGTTATATTGAGCTTTAGGTCAAATAATTTATGAAAGAAAGCAACAACTCTGTATGAAAGTTAATCACACATTAGACTAGACAGCCTGTTTCGGATATAGCTACATTTCCTCTTCAGTAGCCTTGAGTGATTCAGCTGTGACCAACTCGTTTTACGTGCATATGATTCGACACATGTTGGTTAACCTTAATACAGAGTTGTTGTTTTTGTTGTTGTTGCTTTCATTCAAAAATTACTTGACCTAAAGCTCAATATAACCGCAGGTAACTTATCATAAAGGGTGTATTTCTTTATTCATTCCGGATAAAGGAGAGAACGAATAGAATATATTGTTGTTTATCCAGAACAGCATGAATAAAGAAACAGTATTGGAAAAGAAAGAACATTTTGTGATTATTAAAACCAGAAACATATTTTTCGTATTTAATTAAAAACAACAAATACACCAGATAAAATTTAAAAAATAAAAATGCAACAAAGCAATCTAAAACATTTAATGTAAAAATTTTTCCATTTTCATTTAACGAAGTTTTACTTCAAACAATCGAATATAACCTCACATACAAGGAATATTCTTTTTATTCTACCTTAGCTGATAGTATAAAAAGAACGCGTTCGGAGTATTCCGTAAGAATAAAGAAATACAAAAAGAATTTTCCGGATAATCAAAACTGAATAAAGAAACAAAAACAGTCATTCCGAACATCTGGAATGAATAAAGAAATACAGCCAAAGATGCACATCCTAGAACAAAAAAAGCGGCCGAAAAATTTTTCAAATTTTGCCTCCAATGTTAAAGCTCTTTCCTCTGAAGCTTAAGCTCTTGCCTCCAATGTCACTAACACAAGTACACGAAACACTTTCATGTGCACACATATTGCCTCCAGTTGAGAAGCAGTTTTGCAATTGTTGTTGTTATGTATATTATTTCAACAGCATCACAACAGTGTGAATGCCTCAGTTGGCTGAGGCTTTAGTTTTTATTCTTGTTTTTTGGAATCTTAAGTAGTGAGTTCAAATCCTACCAGAGACATAATTTTATTTAATGGCTTTTAGTTTTGTTCTGGTTTTTTTTTAGTTTGTCTTAGTTTTTTAGTGATTTCATTCCGTTTTTTGCATTAATTGCTTTTAATATCAAGCCTATAATTTTGCAAATCGCTTGCATTTCGAATTTTGTCAATTGACCACCGAACAAAAAAAAAAAAAAAAAAACGAGCAAGGCAAAATCAATTATAACTTTTTTGTGTTCAATACACTTTTCATCGACATTTACCCATATGTTTAAATCATTTTCGGATTTTGCAATAATTTATTCTTTTATAAAGGGTGTTTTTTATGGAGTGATACAAGTTTAAATCATAATAAAACAAAGTAATATATTTTTAATATCAATGAAACGGGCTTTATTTCCAGGTGTTCAATTGTTTGTGGTTTATCGACGTAGACAAGTGCCTTTACATAACCCTAAAGAAAATAATCCAATGGGCTTAAATCACACGATCTTGGGGGCCAATTAATTGGGCCATTTCATGAAATTATTTTTTCGTCAAAAGATTCCTTGAGTAAATCGATTGTAGCGCCCGCTGTGTGCCATGTGGCTCCGTCCTGTTGGAACCACATATCAGCAAGATTAATGAAAGCTAATTGAGGTACGAAAAAACTTCGAATCATATTCCTATACCGTTCACCATTGACAGTAACATTCTGACCATCATCGTTTTTGAAGACATATGGTACAATGACTCCGCAGCCCATAAAGCGCACCAAACAGTAATTTTCTGTGGATGTAATGGTGTTTCCACGAAAGCTTGTGGATTCTCCTCACTCCAAATACGACAATTCTGTTTATTTACGTACCCATTCAACCAAAAATGAAATAGGAAAATAAAATTTTCCATGGAAATTCAAAATCAATATCAATTTGTGCTTCAGCCCATTCGCCGAATTGGCGGCGCATACCGATGGTCATTTGGCTTTAATTCCTGCACAAGTTAAATCTTGAAAGGTTTTAAGCCAAGATCTTTTCGTAAAATCTTCCATAAAGTGGAAGGACACAACCCCAGTTGCTGAGAACGGCGACGAATTGATTGATAAGGATCATCTTCAATGCTTTCCTGTACAGCGGCTACAGATTCTTCAGTGCGCACTGTTAGGCGTCTCACGGAATGCACATTATCAGTAACAGTAAATGTGGTCCGAAAACGATCTATTGCTCTTCGAATTAGCAGCTCTGAAGGACGATTATGTACGCCATAAAATGGACTTTTTTTTAATTTTTTTTATAATATAAAAAGAATTGGTTGGCCGATGTAGGGAACCAAATCTGAAAACTCAGAAAAGTTTTTAAAATGCAAGAGCCATTCTGAGCTTGAACATTTTTCTGCTCCGATATGCTCGATGGTTTCAGTGCACTTTTTACAGTTTTTAGATTTTTTTCCAAACTTTGTGGACTACATGTCCTGCAAAGTATGTTGCACCATTATTGTATAATGCTACGTCTTGCATATTTAAAGAATTATGTAACTCAAGCTCATCATCCTTATAAAACCAGTCATCCTAATTTAAAAAAACAAATCTGACGACATTGCAAGGATTGCATTTATTGTTTGAACAAGTTCATTTAAGCAATATAAGGTTTTTGTCTTGGTAACGATTACACTGTAGGGTCGTCAAAAAGACACACGAAAATGCCGAGACACAAACTTATTTTTTGGTCGTAGAATTTAGCGGCATACTCAGTTTTCCCAATCAGATCAAAATCTCGAGATATTTGCGATTGAAATTTAGTCACTTTTAGACCAATTCGGATACCAAAAATTTGGACCACCTTCGATTTTGCTTTGACTTTCAGAATTTAATCTACTTATGAAATAAAAACAATTTGAATAAAAAGTTTAAAGATTTTTTTAAATTTTTTACTTTCAACATTAAAATTTGGTTGAAATGGAAAGAAAAGCGAAATTGCTTAACTTTTGAAAAATCATAGATTCAACAAGGATACTTCGATTTTCACGTTGGAGGTATTTTTGAAAAGACAATAAAAAGACAATAACTTTAAAATTTTTTTAAATGAAGGTCAAAAATTAAAATTCTAAATATCTTGGTTTTTGATCTGATTTGGAAAAACTGAGTATGCCACTAAATTAAACTACCAAAAATTAAGTTTACGTATCTCGGCGTTTTTTTTTGTCTTTTCAAAAGTTGAAAATTTACCTCAATCAATCGGATCAATAGAACAAGCCCTGTGCTGTCCGTTAGATTAGAAAACATGGTTCCGAGAAAAACGCGTTTAAAGTTTTTAGAAAGTTGGTACGCGCGCGTGACATGGGTACGTTTGACACGCTCTAGCTCGAGAAATACGCGTCGTATTGAAATATCCCTTGGCACAAACATTCTACATATATGTAACTTTCATTTTATGTAAAAAAAAAAAAATGGATTTTTTCAAAAAAATCCAGGAGAACCTTCCCCTAAGTAAAGAAACTTTAAGATAAGAAAATAATAAGTGAGTAAACTTAAATACATTTCCTCTAACCACCCCTTCGTGTTGGTATCCCGACGACTGGCCAGCGGACGGACAACAAAAACAAACATGTAAGTTTTATTTGCACCAATTGTGCGCAACTATATATTATCTTAAAATTTCTTTCGCCTCTCTTTATTTACTTTTCTTTCTTCATTGAAGTTGTCATAACCAAAAATATAGGAAATAGTTACTATTTATAAAAAAAAATTTTAATATTAGCATAATAATAATATTCTTTTAAAGTAGATAGTGGAAGAAAAAAATATAAACAAATGCCATTAGAAAATCAAAGAAAATGTCAATTAAAGTTTTTCTAGTTGAAAACAAAGAAGAATTCTAATTTGCACACACACACACACATACACAAAAATAGATGGTTATTAAGTTATTAATACTTTGTAATATTTTGCTTATGTTATTTTAATGAGTATAAAAATGAATAAAAATCAGAAGATGAACATTTAAACTTTTGCGTGATTTGACCTAGTAGCCGTTCGTTCCTTTTAGGGTGTTCATGGAATTTTATTGGTAGAAAAGAACACATGGTTGGGTGGGCAAATAATGGATCACAAAATCAGATCCAAAAGGCCAGAAACTGTCGGGTGATGAGGAGTAGTAGATTCCGCTATTTATTGGGGTAAGTTTAGATTCAGTTCAATTACTTTTTGTGTAGAGTTCAAATTTTGTAGAAGCACGTAGTATTTTTTTTGTTAGCGGTTTTGCTTAATGAAGTAGCAAACACCCCGCCTGGTTGTCGACGAGCTAGACCCTTGCCAGTACGTGCTAACCGCTACCGCTCATTAAGGTAAGAAGCTAACCGTTACAACAGTATACATGGAGCTTATTGTTATGGAGTTACTTTGCATTCAGGGGTCTAAATACGACACCAATAAATGCTCTTCATAAGGAAATCAATCAAACCTTCTCATTTGTTATGAGGCCCCATTTTCTACTCAAATGTTTTATTTAAGTTTTTTTCTTCAACAAGGAAATCACAAGCCCTTTGGATATAAAAAGTGGTTTCAACATCAGAGAAGGCCACTATTAATCTAACATTGCTAACATGTTGCTAACATGTTCTTAAACATATATGGGGTATTCACAAGGTGTGCTATCATGTCATAATGTCATATTGTCCTAAAATTTTACAACTAAAATTTACAAGCAAAATAAATGCAAATAAGAAACTGCTATTTGATTACGACTCTTCAATAAACATAGCTTTCAGAGTTGTATTATATTAGTACTTTTTTATATGAAAGGCTACAATAAAATGTTTAAACTAGTGTAAAATCTTAGGACAATATGACATTATGACATGATAGCACACCTTGTGAATACCCTAATAATATTTTCTTTGATCATGATAAAATGATAATAACAACTATATTTTGAAAAGAAACTTTTTTGTAGAAACCAAAATATTATTGAAACAATCATTATTCTCTTATTGGGTCGAAAATCAAATGATTGGAACAACTATATTATGAATTTATTTATTTTTAGGATCCAGAATATTATTGAAACAATAATTTTATTTTTTTTTTTATTTTCATGCACTCCAATTTCCACAACTATTAATTAATATATCTCCAGAGGTTTGCCATTGTCTGAGCTGAACAGAAATATTAATTCAATTGAAAAATCATTTGATAAAATTTTCTGTCCGAGCTGGGGTTTGAACCGCGGCTTTTTAGCTTCCCAGCAGAAAAGTGGATCATCCTATGAGCGATCTGGGAGTGCTCCCTGAGGAGCAGTGGAGTGCTCCTTATTGATTCAAGCTAGGTGTATTTTGTGTTCTCTTTTAACATTGCATGTCCTAGGAAGGGAGCGCTCCCTTTAACATATCAGAGGAGCTCAAAAGGAGCGATCAATAAATGATCCAAATGGATCAGCAAAGGAACATTTAAAATATTTTTTTGTTTTTTTTTTAAAGATCAAAGAACCAACATGCGCCTTTTAAAAACAAGGTTTGGTCTTTGACGTGAAAGGAAAGGGATAGATTAGCTAGAGGAATTGATTAGAACCATACGTGAATTATTGATTAGACGAAACAGACGTGAAAGACAATGCTTTCAATAGCTTTTAACCGGGCTAGTGTGTGTTATGCCTTAACCTCGGCAAGCATTTTCAGCCCTTAGTTGTTCCTGTCCTTTAATTCCACATTTCCCCACAATTTAGTTGTGAATTTTTAGTTCTCCATAATTCTTACATGTAGGAAAGAACAAAGAAAGTGAAAAGAACCATGCCCGAACCCGGAGTTGAACCAGGGACCTAGCGCACTCTCCACTAGACTACAATGGCCGATTTTTCACAGCAAATAATGATCGAGTTTCTTACAAAGCACATGCCTCACTTTGTGTACTTTTTTTTCATTGATTGCTCGCCTATTGATTTTTTAAAACAGTAAAGGAGCACAAGTGCTCACTTTTTGATAGAATAAACAGCAAAAGAGCGCTAGCTTGACCGCTAGCCTGACTAATGCCATTCATAAACATGGTACATTAAGTGCATTGTCACAAAAATAGCAATATTTGTGATAAACAAAATATGGTCAGAATTGCGAAATATATTTACGGTAAATAAAAATTAAAGTCGATAATGTCACTTTTCTGCGTGTTGTTTTTAGGATAAGGCGATTTAAAACAAAACACAATAATTAAACAGTTGACAAACGAAATGGCACATAGCCAGGAATCGATAAAACTTATTTTGTCTGAATGAAGTGAAAGTTTTTCCTGCAAACTGTTCAGACAATAAATTCTTTCGATTTTTGGTTGTTTTGCTTCGTTTGCCAACAATCAAAGAATAGTTCAGAAAAATATTCAAAATTCTAATATGTTTGTCTCTATAATAATATTCACATTTATCATGATTGACAGAACTACAATTTTTGTTGCAACTAATAGTTGAGGCAATCATAGTATGTTGACGATTTCAATGATGTTATGATTTCAACTATTATGTTATTTATTTTTTTTTTTTGGATTCGCCCGGAGGTATGAAATCTTCCAAAGATACGTGTACCCGTCCTATACGCATGCACGATTCACATTCTAAAATCTGCCCGAATCAGCCGGACAGACAGAATGCACCTACGTACTAAAACATACCCCCTATTGGCAATTAGGATTTTCCACTAAGCACATTAATTGGCTTTTCAGCGGAATTTAAAAATTGAATATATATAAACGCGTATTTAAGTATACTTGATTCTATATAAATAAGCAACATCGAATTAAATAATAGTAATTATCAATTTAAGGTACCCGAAAAACAATCAAAAACACTAAACTCATTTTAACTGGTTTGCGGCCATTGTCCAACCCAAGGACCTACGTGGAAATGAGATAAATCTCATATCCGCCAAATCAAAATCCCAATTAGTTGGAAAAAAAATTAAATTATTGAATAATTAAAAAGTAAGTTTTAAAAACGATTCATATTTGATGGTACTTACTTTATAAAACATAATATCGAGACAAAAAAGAGAAACAGAACAATCTCGATTACCATTTGTTATAAAACTGTGTTATAAAACTGTGTTAGGTATAATAGGATGAAGTTAAATTGATTTAATTATTTAAATGTAATATAATTTTCCGTTTTAAGACGTCTACCGAATCAGAAAAATTAATCATGTTGAAGTTATCATTGAAATCACTGCACATACATCGTAAAGGTTCATGAAGAGCCGTAATTAGAAATTAGGGAAGGTAGTAAAATAATTTTAAGGCGTATTTCATACGATGGAAGCATAATATTGGGGTTCCAACGACTATGACGTAAAGCAAAAAGTAAAAACTGTTTTTGAACGGATTCTATGGCGTCGATGTAGACATTATATTGTGGGTTCCATACAACTGATGCATATTCAAGAATTGGCCTTACGAGAGAGGTATATAATAATTTAGTAGTAAAGGGATCACTGAATTCTTTAGCCCATCTTTTAATGAAACCAAGGAGTCCTCTTGCCTTATTTATCACCATATTAACGTGGAGATTGAAGCGAAGTTTTGAGTCCATAATAACACCAAGATCGATAAAACTGGAAACTATTTCTAAGTTAGTGTTATTTATAGTGTAATTTATGTTACTAACAGATCTTCGCGAGAATGTCATTTGCTTACATTTTTTTAAGTTGAGATTTAATATATTTAAGCTACACCAGTCCACAAGTCTATTTAGATCAGATTGTAAAAGATGTCGTTCTTCGGGTGATTTGTAACAAAGAAAAAGTTTCACGTCGTCAGCGTACATTAAGACGTTACAGTGTTTTATTACCGAAGGAAGATCATTAATGAACAGTAATAACAAAACCGGTCCAAGATGACTGCCCTGAGGAACGCCAGAAGTGACCGAAATACTTTTTGAAAAAGAATTCTTATATAAAACCTTTTGAGTACGTCTAGATAAATACGAATTTATCCAATTTAATAATGTGACAGGAAATCCAATAAGGTGGAGTTTTTTCAAAAGAAGATTATGATTAACACTGTCGAAAGCTTTGCTAAAGTCCGTATAAATAACATCAGTCTGCAGTCCCAAAGTAAAACCATTTATAACACGCGTAGTAAACTCTAAGAGGTTTGTTGTAGTGGACTTACCCTTCAGAAAACCATGTTGAAAGACAGAAATGGTGGAAGACACGGAGTGGGTTAATTGATCAGTTATGATTTTCTCAAATAACTTAGGGATTGCACTTAATTTTGCAATTCCTCGATAGTTAGAAACATCTATCTTGGAGCCAGATTTATGAAGGGGTATAATATAAGAATCCTTCCATATAATAGGAAAATAACCACTATGCAAGGAAATATTAAAAATGTTTTCTAGAGGAGTACACAGGTTTGTAGCACATTGCTTTAAAATACAGCTTGGAATTTTATCAGGGCCGGTCGTAAAAGAAGATTTTACTTGTCGAAGATAACACATGACAATATTTGGGTCTATTACAGGAGTTTCAAAAGAGTTAATTGGCGGGAGAAAAGGATACACCGTGCTAGTATTAAATAGTATATCAGAGTAAGTTGATTTAAAGAAGTTTGCAAACATGTTAGAAATCACATTGTCACAAGATGATTCTTCCTGATTGAATTTCATAAGGGGTGGAAAACTGGAGGCTTTACGTTTTGAGTTAACAAAACTATAGAAAAGTTTTGGATCATCTTTAAATTGAGATTTTATGTTAATTATATAAGCAGAATAGCATTGTTTATTTAATAGTTGATATCTATAACGACAAGCAGAATAGGAAGCAAAGTCTTAACTAGAACCAGATATTTTATATTTTTTAAATAAACGATTTTTAAAATTTTAACGTGCCCTTAGATCATTTGTTAGCCAGGGTGGATTTAAAGGATTGGAGTAACACCTTTTTTTGGGACGGACAATAAGAAACACCTTTGCAGAGTATCATTGAAAAACTGTACAGAAGATTCGACGTCATAATATGAATATGATGTTCCACTAGTTAAAATTGGAGACCAATCAGTCTGCGAAAGTAAGGAATTAAGTTTTACATAGTCCGTTTTCTTAAAATTATTAACTTTTTTATTTCGCGCATCAGAAGTTACTTTATCTTCTTTTTCGTGGGGGAGTAAAACTGTTATTTCAAGAGTTGGATGATGTACATCTTCTGGAAGAGATACGGGATTCGAACAATTTAGATTAACAGTAGTGCATCTATCTACAAATACAAGGTCTAGGGTTCTGTGGTTTATATTTAAAATATCATTGACTTGTTGAAGACACAGATCAGACAGCTTATCTAAGAAGTCATTTATCCAATCACTATTGGAAACAGGAGTAAGAAATGAAGAATCGTCAGACGATCTCCAAGTCACAAAAGGTAGGTTAAAATCACCCAGCACAATAAGAACGTCTTTATTTTTTAACAAATTATGAACTTTTTCGATGGCGTGTAAGTGTTTAAAATACATTGTTAAGTCACATTTAGGAGGAATGTAAGAGCAGGTAACATAAATAATACTATTATTTAATTTAACTGCAACACAAATGAGCTCAATGTCACTGGTGTCAAGAATTGTCAATTCTTCAGATACAAGCGAGTTTTGAACAGCTATCAAAACACCACCACCGATCTTATCATGACGATCTTTACGAAAAATTTGATATTTTTTGCACATTATTTCAGAATTTAAGATATTAGAGCGAAGCCAAGTCTCTGTAAAAATTATAATGTTATATTCAAAATCAAAACTGTTTATGAAAATATCGGAAAGTTTGGAGTTAAGACCCCTGACATTTTGATACACAAGCTCTAATTTAGACTTGCGGTTTTTTAATCGTTTTTTGGATGAGATTCATTGCTATTTCGGGGATGCGGCAAATATCCAACATTTACCGATCTTGGATTGCTTTTAAATTCAAATTCGCGTATAATTGTGTTAGGCGGCCAAAAGTTTACATCAACTATGGAATTAAATAAATTTTCAGGAACTGTTAATCTAAAAGAATTAATCGATCTTACATTTGAATATTTGAATTTATGAACCGAAAGATGCAAGGAACAATTCAACTTTGATTTAATAAAAAAATCTATATCAACCTCTGTTGTATCCGCAGCTAAGCGAGAAACAAAGATTGATTTAGTTGGTGGAATTGTAATGATTGGCTTAGGTGGAACAGAAACCTGAGTAGTAAGAGGAACAACCTGGGAATCGACCAAAGTTGGTGAAAGAGAAACAGTTTGGGCATAAGACATGACTGGCAATGAAGGTGGAGGTGCCAGCACTGGCAAAGGAGCAGAAATCGATATGTTTGCTGTATTCGAAGTAGAAGTTAAAATAGGTGGAGGGGCTGTTATACCACTAATGTCCATGTCATCAGCAATGTCATGTACAGAAGAATGTAGAGTTGGAGTTGAATCCGTTTTTTGCTTACTACGCAAAGACATGTGTTTTTTCCTTTTGAGAGAAGGAATTGACTCTTCAATATATTTAAAATCGTCGAAAAGAGACTGATATTTGAAAAATTTTGCAGAAAGCGAAGAAAGTTCCTTACTTATTTCAGAGAAGACTTGCTTTGTCTGCTTGAAAAGCTTGTAGAAGTTGATGTCAGCCAATCTACATTTCTCGCAAGACCAACGCAACCCTTTACCTTCCTCAATACAATCCGCAACTCGGCCTGTCACGCCTGCACATTTGGTATGAACAGCATTATCACATAACCAGCATGATAAAAGCCGCTCAGTTTCACCCCTTACAGAGCAGCCAGGCTTAGCACAAATCATATTAAAATAATGCAGATAAAATGACGAAAATAAGGCAAAAAAAAAACACTGCACTTAAATGACAAGCAACAATTTTCACAAATTTTATCAATAAGAATGAAAAGAATATAAAAATAAAAATTAGCTTTGTAACCACCCTGTACTAAAAGTGCCTAAAAGTATACAGCGATTAACAAAAGCAAGTAGCAAAAATTAAAATACAATTGATGCACAACTGCTAATGTAAAAATGAGACAAATAATCAAACAACATAAACAAGCGAATATGAATGTAAACACAAAACTCAAAAACTTAGCTTCCACAGCTAATGAAAAAAAAAAATTTGTCAGAAACAAATTTTATTTTTCTTCTTTAATAGAATTAAGTGAAAAAATAAACAAAAATTACAAAAAACCTGACTTTAGAACGTCCTCAAATGTCCTAAAAAGTACAAGTTTACACAGAAATTAGTTTTAAATATTCAAACACACTGGATTAACTTAAAAATTTTCGCAGCTAAGTTAACAAACAATCTGTTTACAACGAGAGTTGGTTGAGAACATTTTGGGTACCATTATTAGTAAATAATGACTTTATTAAGGCATAAATTTGTGTTTGCAGAAATAATACAATAATTTTAGTAAAAAAAATTATTATTGCAGTAATCATGTCTCAACCGTGTCTTTTCTCTGCGTGTGCGTAATAGGTATAGTAACTTTGTTACTCAGCTTGTATCGCCGATAAAGAGGCGTGGAATTCGATTCGAATCACCTCGAGTCGATATATCAAGGTCCGTTAGTCTGCATATCCGTCTGCATATCCGTCTGCAATCAGGGTAACAGTCGTAATTTTAGAGTTATCGTAACAACATTCAATATATAAGTTTTTAATTCAAAAATAGAGATCAAATTAAAAAATGAGCCAAATCGGATAAAAACCACGCCTACTTCCCATCCAAAGTGGCTTTACCAAAACGGTAAAATCTTTTTAAATTCCACAAAAAACTAATTTAATGACTTCAAATTTTGCACTTAAGCTTTAATATACAGTATCAAAATAATACATTTAAAACTTGGAATATACTAAAATACAGCTGTGGTGGTATTATTTTATCAAGTCGAAGGTAATTCAACAAAATCCAATTTTTTCCAATTCTTCTTTGCAGATTTTTTCGTAAGCTCGTAAATATATTTTCGCTTAACAATTATTTTTCCTAAAAATTCGGGAAAATTTACATTCTTAAGGATGACATACTTAAAAATTATTTAAAAAAAATTTTAGTTTTTGGTGATTTATTTTTTCATATTTGTGAAGTAATATAATCACTCTTTCATAAAAAGACACAATAAATGCCCGAAAATTAGCGGAAACACAACAAAACCACTTTTATATATTAAAAATAACAAAAAAGTACAAATTTTGAAGTATGGTACTTAAAAAAAACAGCTATTTGGGTCGGTTCCTCAAAATAATCCTTGGTTTATGCTATGATGATTCCCAAAACATTTGGAGTATGGTTTCAAATAACATTTAAAAATGGTCTGTTTTAAAAAATACTGGCTGGTGTAATAGTTGTAAAACTGTCAGAAATTATAGGCAGGAAAAAATCTTAATCTGCATCAAAAAATTGTAAATGTTTGCAATCGGAGTAAAGATAATGCTGTTTTTCATGCATATTTTTGATATTTTTTTTTTATTTTGGTTCCATACAAATCTTTCAAAATTCAAATAACTGCATAGTTGTTATTTTTTTAGTTTCTTGCAATAGGCTTGTGCTTAACAGTTCCAGAGACGGAACGGACATTTAGTTCCTTTGCTTATTTGAACTGTATAGATTATTTGGACTGTCTGCTTGTTGCACTACAGAGGGAATTTGAAGCATGTCCGCGGAACTATCTAGTTCCTTTGTTTATTTGAACTGCAGAAATATTTGAAGCATTTATTTGAATTGTGTGATTGTTGAACTGCGGAGAAAATGTGTAAAGGTCCATGTAGATTTTCAACACATCGCTCTGACTAGTCTTAAATCAATTGAACAGAATTTTTTGCTTTTTTTTTCTTTTTATTTCAATATTTTTAAATTAAAGAAAAACATTTCTTTAGTTTATAAAAAATAGGTACTTCTATCATTAGCAAATAATTTCATTTAGTAAATAAAGTTCATGAAGTAAATTTATAAAGTTGCTGAAAAGCGAGCAAAAAAATTTCCAATCAGTTCCTCATAAGCTCGAAACTCATTTGCATCTTATAGTTCATCAGCTTTAAGCATGTTTGCGGAACTATATAGTTCATCAGCTTTAAGCATGTTCAGGGAACTATATAGTTCCAGCAGTTCTCTTTATAAAAATGAAAGTAAAAGCGTTTTCAATGTCATTTCGTGATTGTTCCGTTTCATATGTTTAAAGCAAAAATAAACAGCAATGCTGAACAAAGCACACAACTGGAATGACGATATATCATTTTTAATTTTATCTATCATTTCTTTCACTCGCTTTCACATGCATAATTGGATTACTTTGTCGTCGCTCAAACAATTCGCTGAGGTTATGAAAGTGCGAATGAGATGTCAGCTTATGTTGCTCAATTAAAAAAAATTTGTTGCAATCGGAACTGTTTGAACATGCTTAAATCGTACAGATGGAATGATTGGAACTATGTCCGAGAGTAAACATAGTTCCATGAACTATGCAGGTCCGGAACGACCCAACTCTATCTTGCAATATTTTTTCAGTAGGTGTTTACCCAGCAGCGGATTTGCCAGTGGTTACCATAGAACTAATACAGAATAAATTACCAGGTAAGGAAGCATTACTTTTTTCAAAAAGTAATGCGTCTGCATATAGCAGAAGTAATTAACTCATACCTCATTACCTGTAATGTAGCATACAAGGAAAAGTAATGCAGTGATTTTTATAACTTAATACAAGTAGTATGTTACTCCATAACTTCTAGGTAATGCTGAAGGGAGGCGATCACTTACCTCCTGTCTCATTCAATGTTAAATGTAAGGCCTTTTATGCATAGTAAGGTAATATAGTCGGAAGTAGTGGTCATTACAAGGTAATTGATGCTTCATATATTCGGAATATATTCCATCCGCTACTGGGTATTTTATAATTAATATTTTAGTTTGAATATACATCAGTTTAAGCAATTTTGACTAGAAATCAATGCAAGCACTCAAAACCTTTTTAACGACATCTTGAAAGTGAGGATTGCATTATAAATAATGACGTTTCTTTGAATTTTAGAGAAAACAGTTTAAAAAATCAACAAAATGCACGAAAAACAGCATTATCTTATCAGAATGCAAATAATAAAAATTTTGTGATGCAGGTTGGAAGAAATTTTTCATTACTATTGTTTCTGACCAATTTAACAAAAGATTACTTTTTAAGAATTGAACTTTTGGCCAGCTTTTTTGATCAAATACTCCTTACTGCTCTGTCGCAAATTTTATAACAACGCTTACCACTCGACTACGGACTTCATTAGTAAATTTGGCGCAACAATTGATTGACATACAAAAAAGTTTGCTTCCCTTTTAAAACCAAATAAAATTCATGAAATAAAGTGCGACAAGATCGAAAGAACGTCAAACAAGTACAAAACCACCTTTGATTTGTTGAACAACAACCCAATTAGATTTTAATTCTCTCCTAGAATATAAAATAAAATGCTTGCAAAGAAGTGCCACAATATCAAAAGAACTTCAGATAAGTAAAAAACTGGTTTTGATTTGTTGTACAACAACCGGCAGTGATCTAGTTATCGTAACAAAAATTCTATAAATTTGCATAAATTCTTGCAATTCAGAAAATGCTTATGTGTTGCAATCGAGGTTTGAAAATGAATCTCTTTTTCAAGCTTCAAGAAATTGCTGCCGGTTTTTGGTGCAAAGATGAACATTGCAACGAACCCTTTTTCGTCCGTTACTAGTTTGTGGCGACCGTAGCCTAGTGGGTAGAGTGCGTGGCGCTTAAGCTAAAGAACCACGGTAGCCCGGGTTTAATTCCAGCTCAGACAGAAATTTTTTTCAATTGAACTAATTTTTCTGTTCGGTCGTCACCGCTCAGCAGACAATGGCAAACCTCAGAGAGTAAAAATTGCCATGTAAAGCTTCTTGAGAACATAAGCCGTTCGGAGTCGGCATAAAACACGTAGGTCCAGTTCTCGGTCATTTATGATCAAACATTTTTATAACACGCACAACACAATTGATCAATAGAAGCTAGGTCAGAGTCCTTCCAAGGGCTGAAATGGCCTGTTTATTTATTTATTTTATTTTACTAGTTTTCTGAGGTGAGCTCAGTGAGTAATTCAAGGGTTCTTACAAAACAATTTATCTCCTAACGATTTCAATATTTAAATGAGAAAGCCGGAGTTTTTAGTTTTCAACTGTAATAAAAATCTGTTTTTATTGTTACTTCCATTAGTATTTTCTTATATTAGTTTAAAAATTATTAACTTAATTATACTGTAACATATATATATATATATATATATTAGGGCGGGTCAAATTCTGGCTCAGCGAAATTCGTAAAATACATGTAATTTCAAGACTTTTTCTCCACTACAGCATATACAAATTCTGAAAAAAAGCTGTGCGGACTTTCGTAAATAGATTCATACACATACATTCATACATTCATATTTTATAATTGAGAACAAAATCTATTTACGAAAGTCCGCACAGCTTTTTTTCAGAATTTGTATATGCTGTAGTGGAGAAAAAGTCTTGAAATTACATGTATTTTACGAATTTCGCTGAGCCAGACCACCAAAAAATTCGTCCATACAAATTGACCCGCCCTAATATATATATATATATATATATATATATATATATATATATATATGTAACATATATATATATTAGGGCGGGCCAAATTTTTTGTCGATTAAAGCCACCCCCTGGGATGATTCTATAGACAATTCTAAGCAACTTTGGTGAAGAAACCATAGGTCTATCTCGATTTTCGAGTCTCCCACTTTTCAAAAAATGATTTTTCCCCTATAACATCATTGATTCAAAATTCGATTTTTTATTCATCGTTATATTATCTTTTTTATGTGTATATGGGGGGTTTTTGGGGTCGAGAAATTCATTTCTGATCTTTATTTTTACCTATGACCACCGCCAGAGGGCGTTTCATGCATATTTTAACTATTTTTCGTCTATTTTCTGAGAAAAATTTAAATTTTTTTCGGTAATATTGATCTTTATTTTATTTTTTGTCAACAGAAATTTAACCTAAAAACTAAGAACATGTGCAAAAAAAACAAAAAAATTAATTTAGTGGAAGAAAAGCGAAATAAGTTATTTTTGAAAGTCTTTCTTGCTTTCCAGTCTGGGGTATTTTGCACGGCTTTCTGATGTAACTGCCATAACACTGTGTCGATTTTTTTGTAAAACACGTTTAGAAACGCTAGCCAGCAACTGAACATGTCTTTCCGTTGCTTGTATGTGTACCGGAATTCTTGGATCAGGCAATGGTGGATCATCGTATTCTATATATTGTTCCAAATGATCATACGGAATGGTATGCGTAAACGGTGGTTCGAATAAGACATCATCTTTATTTAAATCAATCAAATTCGTATAATCTGTACAATTGAAGTTTATCAAAGGTTTTTGATAAACTCTAAGATGTGCCGGGTCGTACAGATTTCTTCGGTAGTGTAAAATTTTCTTGATTGCGATGTTTCGTGTCTCTTTTTTATCATCAAATAACATCGCTAACAGAATATTTTCGGAATGTGCGTAATATGAATTGTCTTTAATGACATTATTCACAACTTGGAGTAGATTTGTATCCAAATATTGTGTCCAACGAATGAATTTGTGAAATAATACACTACCGAAGACCACCGAATTATAGTACTTGATGTTGAAGTGCATCGGCACATACACTTTCATTATGTATGTTGCCAGAATTTTCAAATTCCTTGATGGATTTTCAGTTGACACATACAACCGCAACAATCTATTCGCCTTGGTGAGCCAACGTGAATGTGCTATTGGTCCTGGTTTAATGTGAGACAAATCCGCAGGAACAACACCATTCGAAATTGCATTGGCCATTTTGTATAGGTACTTTGAATCGGTGGATAATTCAAATGGATCTAAATCAGGTGGCATGTTCTCTAGCACGATTATCTCGAATTCATCTATAAGCTGAAAAAAAAAAGAAATTAGATGAATTAAATGCAATTTTACCATTTAATAATGGAAAAAATCGATGTGAAAAATGATACATACCAGAAGATTTTCACACGTTTCAATTTGTTTGCCCAACGTTCCGGTTGTTGTTCGTGGTCCAGTGGTCGATGATTTGTCCAAAGAGTTAAACAAATGACGAAATGGCAGCTCGTTGAAGTGCATAAGGCATACAAACCAATGCAGCGGTCTATTTAAATGCAATTCAAATCGACGCAAAATCCCATTTCTTACGCCAGTATTTGTTGACTCACCATCACAGCATATGCCGATTAATGCATCGAGACGAAGAATCCATTCAATGTCATCAATTTGTGTTCAGCATCTTCATTTTCGACTTTTGTGTAGCCTATCAATCGAGAATTTGGTTCCTTCAAAACAACTAGATGTGGTTCTTTCACCATCCTTGGATGCAACTTCTCATCGATTTTTTCCATTGTTAAAGCATCATTTTTTTGGCCGTCGAATGAAAATGCTATCAAATTGGATGCATCATACTGCTTACGAAGCAATTCTTCTCTGCATTTGGCTTTTTCTCGACGCACTTTATTTTTATCCATGATGATAGGATTTCCATGTGCATCTTTTACGTCAATGTCTTGCATAAGGGATGTTGCGAGTGCTGCTGCTATTCTATCTGACACACCAAATCGATCACACATCGCAGCGAAGTTCGAAGCATCGTATCTGGGAGTATACGGTCCTCGTATCAGTGGCGGAACATCTTGTGGATTTGAACTTGGCTCATCTGCATCAGTACTTGGTTCATATGCTAAATGGGTCTCTTCAACGCTTGTTGGTATTATTGTTGACGTTGGTGCTGGCTCTTCAACTTCTGGCACGAATTCCGGTATCGTCAATCTTCTGACATTATTTTGATCTCGCATAAACTCTTTCAAATGATCTGGAATCAATCCACATGAGCATAATGCTGCCTTCAAGTCACATTGACATTTGCCGATGTAAAATAACTCTTTTGTAGATTGCACGAACGTTCTGAATGTGGCGATTTTTGGATGTTTAGTTTCGATTTGATACTTGTCAATCAATGTACCTAATTTTCTACCAACACTTTTTTTTGTTATAATTTCAACATTAAGTTGACTCCAAATTTCAATCAATTTGTCTGTTACGTGCGGTACGAATGTTTTATACGAAAACATTTTGTTTTCGAGTTTAGCACGTTCGGCCGAGAAAAAAAAACATCTTAAAATATCCTGTTTCGTTGGCAGATTGAGTCCACTCAAATCACAAGATGCACCAAAAACAGCAACATCGTGCGAAGGCAAATGCTTCAAATGAGTTTCGTTACTTATTGATGTTGTTGCGGTTTGCGATGTAGACGGCAATGCATTTAGATCCATTGCATACATAAGACTTAAAAAATAACTGAAATTAGTATATTTTAAAACATTTGGTTCGTATATATTTTTTCCACCTGCAAATTGGTAAAAACGCAATGGTAAAAATGATGAGAACTTTATTTATATTAGTTACGTTTCTTGTTAGAACGTATTAGTTTTTACACACTATGTGGGTGTTACTGGTGTTGCCTGGTTTATCCTGGGTGCGTTGGTAGTCGGTGGGGATGATGTTGCTGCTGGTGGCGGAGCCTTGTGTCGTTAATTGCTGCGGCTGTCTGGTGATGTTCCGTCTGGTGGTGCTGTTGGTATGCCGGGTAATGCACTCTGGAGTATGCGAAAAAACTGACGCGTTTAAACAATTATAAATACGAACACAATTTCTGTACTTAATTTACTTTAATTTTATTTTTTTAAAACCAACTTAATTCCATACGCAAAAAAACGAACCAACGCGGTTAAAGGAATGCGAGAGAAAAGCCAAAACGGGAGAAAAATCACTAAACATATGACAGCAAGTGTCAAAAGGCCGCACTGAACATCAACAACACAAACCCATCGCCGACCGTCAGTACACATCAATGCAGCTTGCGGTGGGCGACGAGTTTGTTCAGTGCGGATATAAACAATTGACTTACTTAAAATTAAGAACAATAAATGTCAGAGATAAAAAGTCCGCAAAGCAGCAGAAATAATTTTGGTTAAAATAGGCATGAAACGCCCTCTGGCGGTGGTCATAGGTAAAAATAAAGATCAGAAATGAATTTCTCGACCCCAAAAACCCCCCATATACACATAAAAAAGATAATATAACGATGAAGAAAAAATCGAATTTTGAATCAATGATGTTATAGGGGAAAAATCATTTTTTGAAAAGTGGGAGACTCGAAAATCGAGATAGACCTATGGTTCCTTCACCAAAGTTGCTTAGAATTGTCCATAGAATCATCCCAGGGGGTGGCTTTAATCGAATTTTTCGGCTCCATACAAATTGGCCCGGCCTAATATATATATGTCGCAGAGTGTGTATTTAACTACGGAACGTCAAGCATTCGTAAAGTGTTTGGATGTGATCATAGGTTGCACGTTGGCTTAAATCAAATTAAAAAATATTGAATAACATTTGAAGCAAAGATAATTTTTGGAAATGAGAATAAAAATCAGATACGAATAGAACGTGCTACCTATAACTACATCGCGTTCCAGAAAATTTATAATTTAAATAAAATAAGATGGACGCTTCAAATAATCTAGAAGCTTCGCAAGATGTCGACGCTTCGTTATCAGAAGTGGGATCTTTGTGCCCTGGCCTACAACAGCAGAAGGACGATACTGAAAGAAAATGGAGACTACTTTTAGAGCAACAGAACAGGAACTTTTTGGCGTTGTTGCAAGCTGTTAAAGCGCCAATCTCTAGAAGAAATGTGCAACTTCCTGATTTTGATCCTGATTTTGATCCACTGATAAAAACCGTGGATATGTGCATGGCTGATCAGCCTTTAGAAGGCGAATGAGATTTGATTGCCCAGAGACAGCCGCCGCATTCTTAATTAATCTGTTCAACAGCAAACCAAAGGATGGTGAAAGCCTAGCTTCATATTCAGCAACATTAATGACATCAATTATGTCAAAATGGAAAAATTTAACAATTGAAAAAATAGCAGCTTCAACTGTTTTGGCGCATATTGCCCAATTTGATCCGCAGGTGCAAAGACTTTCATTTACAACCGATATTGGAACTAGAGTACAACTTCAGCAAGAACTGAAATCAATGTCGTTTTTGAAAAGAAAGCTGTTCAGTAATTTCCATGAGCGTGATGAATTTGATGTAAAACGGCAAAAATTGGTTGTCAAATGTTTCAGTTGTGGCAAAATTGGCCACAAATCAGCAGTATGCAGGCAGCAAAAGGATAACCAAAGGACGGAAATGAGACCTAGTACTTCGCATGGTGGATTGGCAAAAAAAGGTTTAGCAGATCAAACATTATCAACGGTGACTTGCTTCAAGTGTCGCGGTGCTGGACATTTTGCTTCACGCTGCCCAAAATTGACTGACAATGGGAATTCTGCTGGAAACATAGAGCGACGGGTGGATGTATGCATGGTTGAGGCACCGTCAGGTATTTTGCGAAGGTCAGGTGAGCAGTTTTTGTTTTATTATGACTCGGGGGCGGAATGCTCACTTATCAAAGAATCTGTAGGTCATAACTTTGGTGGCAAGCGTTTTGACTGTGTAGTGACTTTGACAGGCATTGGACAAACCAGTGTAATAAGCACACTGCAAATTTTGGCAACGGTTGAAATAGATGAACTTAATGTAGAAATACTTTTTCATGTGTTGCCTGATTATTGTTTACGCTATAGTATAATGCTAGGTCGTGAAATTTTAAATCAAGGTATATCAGTGCAAATGACTGTAGACCATCTAAAATTTAAAAGGGTGGAACACGTGATAGTCAATATATGTGATAGGAAGGCTATTGACGTCAATTTCGACAGTATTGATACTGATATTCCTGAAAACTATAAGCCACAGTTACTTTCCATTTTAAATCAGTTCAAATGTTATTTTACTAACGGAACTCCGAATTGCCTTGCAAATGTTGAGTCAATTCAAATAAAACTTAAAGATTCGAACAAAACAGTTTTCCGGCGCCCTTATAGATTGAGTCCTGTTGAACGAGGCATAGTTCGCGGTAAAATTAATGAGCTACTTGCTGCAGGTGTGATTCGTCCTAGTACTTCACCTTTTGCTAGCCCCATATTACTAGTTAAAAAGAAAGATGGCACGGATCGAATGTGCGTAGATTATCGTGAGCTGAACGATAACACGATTCCTGATAGATTTCCCTTGCCTTTGATATCGGACCAAATAAATAGACTTAATGGGTGTTATTATTTTACTACACTTGACATGGCAAGTGGCTACCACCAACTACCTGTCCATCCTGATTCAATAGAGAAAACAGCGTTTGTAACTCCGGAGGGCCATTATGAATATCTTTCAATGCCTTTTGGGTTGCGAAATGCACCTGCCGTGTTCCAACGTGCTGTTATTAAGGCTCTTGGTGAACTTGCTAATACCTATGCTGTAGTTTATATGGATGATATTCTGGTTGTAGGCACAGATAGAGTTGATGAAAGTTTGGAAAGAGTTCGGGTTGTGTTAAGTACTCTTGTAAAAGCTGGTTTTTCCTTTAATATAAAAAAATGTTTTTTTTTAAAGAAGAAAGTTGAATATCTTTGATTTGAAGTAAGTTGTGGCGAGGTTAGGCCCAATCCAAGAAAAATAGAGGCATTGGTGGCATTACCTCCTCCAAAAACAGTTACTCAGTTGCGTCAGTTTATTGGGTTAGCGTCATACTTTCGGCAGTTTGTGCCTAAGTTTTCACAAACAATGGCTCCTCTTTATGCATTGACAAGTTCTTCGAAAAGTTGCCTAGATTGGAAACCTTTACATGAAGATGTTAGGCAGAAAATAATTTCTGTTCTTACAAATGAACCTGTTTTGACCATATTCAATTCAGATAAACCCATTGAATTGCATACGGATGCAAGTGCTATAGGATATGGTGCAATATTATTTCAAGCATGTGATAAGAACTTGCAGGTAATTGCATATTATAGCAAACGCACGTCCATTGCTGAATCAAAATATCATTCTTACGAATTAGAGACTCTTGCGGTAGTTAATTCGATTAAGCATTTTAGGCACTATTTGTATGGAATTAAATTTACTGTAGTAACAGACTGCAACTCCTTAAAATCAGCGCGTACAAAATTGGATTTGACACCTCGTGTCCACAGATGGTGGGCATTCCTTCAGTCTTTTGATTTTGATATTGTTCACAGACACGGTGTTCGCATGTGTCATGCTGATTTCTTCTCCAGAAACCCAATGCCAGTAAATCCTACCCCTAATATTACTAAAGTTGAGCAAAAAGAAGTTAATATCTTGGATATATCTAACAATTGGTTGATAGCTGAGCAACAGCGTGATCCAGAAGTTTCCAAGATTATAACTGATTTAAATCAACGACGGCTTAGTTCTGATGTAGCCAAAACTTATGAGATTCGATCAAACATATTGCATCGCAAAGTGCAACGAAATTGTAGAACTCGGTGCTTACCAATTCTTCCTCGAGCTTTTCGATGGTCTCTTATAAATTCTGCTCATGAATCTTTAATGCATCTTGGATGGGAGAAAACTTTAGAAAAGATTTATGATTTTTATTGGTTTGAAAAATGTCCAGGTATGTTAGAAAATTCGTGGAAAACTGCATTACATGTAAAGTTACAAAATCTAAGACTGGTAAAATTCAAGCGGAACTTCACTCTATTCCAAAGATTGCAATTCCATGGCATACTTTACATATCGATGCAACAGGTAAGCTAAGTGGTAAGAACGACCAAAAAGAATATGTTTTTGTGCTTATTGATGCTTTTACAAAGTTTGTGCTACTACACCACACCATGCAAATTGATACAGCAAGCAGCATCACAGCTTTAAAATTGGCTGTGTCATTGTTTGGTGCACCTAAGCGTATTATCGCTGATCAAGGACGATGTTTCACAAGTCTGGAGTTTCGTGAATTTTGTCGCTCTTGTAATATCGACCTTCACTTAATTGCAACTGGAAGTTCTCGTGCCAATGGTCAGGTGGAGCGAGTAATGAGTGTACTCAAAAATATGCTTACTGCTGTAGAAACTAATAAGGATCGTTCATGGCAGGATGCGTTACCCGATGTTCAATTGGCATTGAATTGCACTATTAACCGTGTTACTAAATTTTCCCCTCTTGAGCTAGTTATTGGCAAGGTTGCCAGACCTATAGATTTAATGTTTTTAGGTGACACAGAACCAGAAGTTGACATTAATCAAATACGCCAACAAACTGTGGATAATATAAAAAAAAATGCGATTTATGATAAGAGTAGGTTTGACCAAACAAAGGCTTAATTAAAGAGATTTAAAATAGGAGATTTTGTTTTAATGCAGAATGACGAACGTAATCAAAGTAAATTAGATCCAAAATTTAAAGGCCCATTTAAAATTTTGAATGTTTTAGATAATGATAGATATGAATTGGCAGCTTTGGACTCCAAGCGAACTTACAAGTACTCACATGATCGTTTGCGCAAAGTACCTGAAGATGGACTCTATGAATGTGATGAGAGTGTTGATATATCTAATGCAGATATATAGCACGATTCTCTGTTTAACATATTTGCTATAAGACTGGATATATGGTGTAATTTACAAGTATGCTTGTTGTGTTTGTGTATAACAATTGTATGTGGTGAACTATCGCTTAAAGAAAGTGGTAAAGAGCGCTGGATGGAAGTGCTGTTAATCTTCATTGCTGGATGGAAGCAATGGAATGTTTGATAAAGAAATGAATTATGAATTTTGATGAAAATTTCTGTGATGAAAATGCATCCGAAAAGAATACTTGAGCCATATATTCAGTTCTATGTAAAATTAATTAACAATTATGTTTGTATTGAACTTTGAGTAATACCATTTGTGAACCGATTTTGTGAAGTTGTGTTTGTATTATTATATTAATTGTTGTCCAATTGTTAAAAATAAAAATGAAAAAAATATTTACTTTGTTATGAGTCAGAAAAGGCCGAGAAGTTTTGGTAACATTTACTTAGTCACACTGAGGCGTGTGACATGTCAGAATGGCCGTGTCGCAGAGTGTGTATTTAACTACGGAACGTCAAGCATTCGTAAAGTGTTTGGATGTGATCATAGGTTGCACGTTGGCTTAAATCAAATTAAAAAATATTGAATGACATTTGAAGCAAAGATAATTTTTGGAAATGAGAATAAAAATCAGATACGAATAGAACGTGCTACCTATAACTACATCGCGTTCCAGAAAATTTATAATTTAAATAAAATAAGATGGACGCTTCAAATAATCTAGAAGCTTCGCAAGATGTCGACGCTTCGTTATATATATATATATGTTATATATATTATAACTTAATATATATCTTATGTTTAATAGCTTCTGACTTCTATGCTGAACGGTGGGTACACGTTCCTATGACTTCTATGCTGAACGGTGGGTACTCGTTCCTATGACTTTTATGCTGAACGGTGGAAACACGTTCCTATGACTTTTATGCTGAACGGTGGGTACACGTTCCTATGACTTCTATGCTGAACGGTGGGTACTCGTTCCTATGACTTCTATGCTGAACGGTGGGTACACGTTCCTATGACTTCTATGTTGAAAGGTGGGTTCACGTTCCTATGATTTCTATGCTGAACGGTGGAGACACGTTCCTATGACTTCTATGCTGAACAGTGGGTACACGTTCCTATGACTTCTATGCTGAACGGTGGGTACACGTTCCTATGAATTTTATGCTGAACGTGGGTACACGTTCCTATGACTTCTATGCTGAACGGTGGGTACTCGTTCCTATGACTTCTATGCTGAACGATGGAAACACGTTCCTATGACTTCTAACTACGTTTGAAAGGTGGAAACACTTTCACTAGCTAGTCTCGACATGTGCACGCAGCCGCGCTTGCACCCAGACTGACTTTCTTATGCCAGCGAGTTGCCTTATATATGCTCTCGCTGTATTCTGTTTCGCCGTTCACGTGTTTTGTTTTCCCTGCCTGTGTATGTGTGACTGTGTACATGCCTTTGCATGTTTGTATGTGTGTATTTATTATTTATTTACTTATTTATTATTACTACAATGTATTTATAATAATTTGTTATATTTAATACATTTTATATATACACGATTCTTAATATTTATATTATATATTAAATTAAGTTAAATTTATTAAACATTACAATTCATTTACATTTCATTTCCTTTATACATATCATTTGTGGGGCACAAATTGTACAACAATTTGTCTCCTCACAACATCTATATGATAAGTAATCTGTGATATATAACCTTATGTAATAAATATGGCTGCCAATATTGCATGAAGGATTTATATACATTCTCAAAAAAATGCAAGTCGTTGGAATTGGGCAACGTGCGATGCAACATGCAAAATCTAGAAATGCTTCAAGAATCAAGCAGGCGGAAAACACTGCATTGAGCCGTCTTAAGACGTCATAATTACTCGTAGAAAGCAGAAATCTTTAGAAGAGGAGGAGTACTTATGAGCTAGAGGAAGGAATATTGTATGGCAGAGCAGGCATCGAAGATTAAATTTTGGTTTTATTGCATTTTATCTTTAAATGCGATTTTCTCAAAACAACGTTTTTCAAGTTGGCGTACATGATTAATAGAAAAGTCTTCATCTGATCGTTCTGAAATTTTAACACGTAAATTTAAACATGGTAATGCTCGGAATGACCTACGGATGTAAAACTCGGCATTCAATTTTTTGAGTTACGTCAGATTTTAAAGGGGCATAAAAGTCAATTTTCGAAAAAACGCCGCCAGTTTGTTATTTTTCAACAAAATTTATTTTAGGTCATTCATTACATGGCCGCTTTGATGCTGATTAAAACCCCGTTTTTCTTTTTTTCAGACTTTTCTAAGGATAGTAATCCTGCACACCGTGATTTTTGTATTTAAAAAAAAAATTGGAGAGGGCGAAGTGGGGCCAAAAAAAAATTTTCAAAAAAATATTTTTCTATACTATGAGACCAATAAAATATATGTTCATTAAGATATGTCTTATATTATTATTATTACTATTATTATTAATTTGAAGGTGCTGTGTCCCCTTAAGATATGCTTAATGTACTAAGAACGTAAAAGACTAATCTATCTAATCCACTTTTCTTGGCGAACTTACCAAAAAATTAAATTTATACTGAAAATTTAGAATTTATGTTTTTTTCTGAATTTGTATGAAAACAGAACACTTTTCTTATTATTAATATTTTTTTTTAATAAGGACTGGCCTTTGGTGATTGGGATCTCGATTACTACACGGATCTTTTTAAAAACACACTGCAACGTAATCCAACAACGGTGGAGTTATTTGACTGTGCCCAAAGTAACAGCGAACATTCACGTCATTGGTTCTTTCGTGGAAAAATGATTGTGGATGGAAAGGAGCAACCCAAGTCGCTGATTAGAATGATCATGGATACACAAACGACCAGTAATCAAAACAATACCATTAAATTTAGTGATAATAGCAGTGCTATACGCGGATTCGAGCACAAAACTCTGCGTCCAAGTGTCTTTGACGGACCCGGGCCTGTAACGGTGAAGCATGTAAATGCTGATTTGATTTTTACAGCAGAAACACATAACATGCCTACAGCAGTAGCTCCATTTAGTGGCGCAACAACAGGTACCGGAGGACGTCTCAGGTTGAGTTTTTAAATTTCCTGATTAGTTTCATAAAAGTTATTACTTTGATATATGTATATTCTTTAGAGATGTTCAGGGAGTTGGGCGAGGTGGGCTGCCAATTGCTGGCACAGCGGGGTACTGTGTTGGCTGTCTTCAAATACCTGGTAAGATATGCATTTTGTTTAATTTTAGTGTAATTTAATATATTTTTGTAACAGGATACGATCAACCTTATGAAAATGCTGACTACAATTATCCGGCAACTTTTGCAAAGCCATTAAAAGTACTGATTGATGCAAGTAATGGTGCATCGGACTACGGCAATAAATTCGGTGAGCCTGTTATATCTGGTTTCGTGTATTCGTATGGGTTGAATAATGCACAGGGTGAAAGAGACGAATTTGTAAAGCCAATAATGTTTAGTGGTGGATTAGGCACAATGGATGCGACAATGCGATCAAAAGTGGATCCCAAAAAAGGTTACCAAAATTAAAAATTATATAATTTTTCCACTACACAACTGTCAGATAATCATTACATTTACTTATTTGATCGAATTATTATGTCTGTTTCCGTACTCGATTGTAGTATCTTGCAATAATGTGTCAGAACGTGTTTCCGTACTTTTTCTAGTTCAAAACTGGTTCGAAGAACAAGCATAAAATCGCTCTCCCGAGATCGAAAGTTGCTCGAAGTGTGCTTTAAAAATTTCTTCCAGCATTATAAGAAGAAGCATACAGAAGAATAAGCATAAAAAAGAACAAGCAAATGCCAAATTTACATTTCTTGTTTGCTTATGTTGTGGGGTGAAAAATAGATTTACAAATTATTAAATATCATATTAAATATTAAATAATATTAAAGGTAATTGGGCCTATTCTGCAGAATCTTTTATGAAAAAACAGAGACTGTAAATAATAATTATTTTTAAATTTTTAAACAAAACAAGCATTATGAAAAAATTGTCGCACCACCGTTTTGAAGGTAGAATTAGAATGCTCTCACATTGTAGAACTTGATCTCATATTGATTTTTAAAATTTTGATTTTTACAATTTTGACCAAAAAATAATAATTATTTCCGCTTTTTATTTTTTTAAAGCAAAAGTAAAAAGTAAAGTTTGCCCGATATTTTTTTGGTCAGAAAATAACTGGTAAGTTTTGATTTTTATTTTTTTTAAGCAAAAATAAAAAGTAAAGTTTGCCCGACATTTTTTTGGTCACAAAATAATTGGTAAGTTTTGATTTTTATGTTTTAAAGCAATAAAAAAAAGTAAAGTTTGCCCGATATATTTTTGGTCACAAAATAACTGGTATGTTTTGATTTTTATTTTTTAAAGCAAAAATAAAAAGTAAAGTTTGCCCGTTATTTTTTTGGTCACAAAATATCTGGTTTGTTTTGATTTTTATTTTATAAAGCAAAAATAAAAAAGCAAAATTTGCCCAACATATTTTGGACAACAAAATAACTTGTAAACATTGATTTAAAATATTTTTATTAAAAAATTAAAAGCAAAATCAGTATTTCAGTTTACGTTTGAAAAATTTATATTAACGGATTTATGTCATCTCGTAAGTGCTTCATAAGGGGCCGTTCAAGTATTATGTAAGCACGTTCTTTGAAATTTTTTTATTGATTGATTCATGAGCAGCAGTTGTAACATAGCGTCTCCATGAAGCATAGCACATGCCATTATTATATACATCATGGCATTGAAAAATCTAGTGGTGACCGCCTATGCCATGGCATATATTATGCCCTGCGATAAATGCCATGATATTTTTCATGGCATCTATCTCATGGCATTAAATGTATTGCATATGTGAAATTCAATGGAATCGAAATATTTCAACAAACATGGCATGGCATAGAATAACCACCAAGCAAATACTGTGGCATATTTTGACAGTTGGTGCTCATGCCTTGATGTATATGATGGCATGTGATATACCATTTGAAGACGTTATGTAACACGGTACAACACATGATTTGCCAACTCAATTCTGAGAACTGTATGTGAAATTAGACCCAAAAAGAAGAATTTCTGCATCATTCGTTTTGTCTTCTTACCTGCCAAAATATTTTTAAAATCGATTTTAAGTTAGTACTATCGTATAGGGGAATTTATCACGTTTCAGGCCCTGTTGTTTGACATAGCTCGACAACCACTAGCCCGATTAAGTTGAAATAAATTTTTAAAAAAATTAAGAATTACAATTCCCTTAATCTGTTCATATATTGTTTTCCTATAAAAGCAACAGTTTCCGAGTTAAAAATAAGCGCATGAAGAAAAAAAATATTTTTTTTTAAATTCATAAAAAATACAAAACGGAAATAAGTTTCAAGTCTAGTTACTTTTTCGCAAAGTCACATAACCTATGAGCAAAATGAGACAAAGATCATGAAAATCGATGCACTCGTTTCGCTTTTATTCGCAATTGAGTAAAGGTATGAATTTCAAAAATCAGTTATAGCCACCACCCTTAAAATAAAAATAAAAATTAAAAAATTATAATGCAAAAAAAAAATTTATTTATAAAAACTTATTAAAAATAAAATAATATGCAATTAATACGCAATTATAATATGCATAAAAACAAAATTTAGAACATTTTTCAATTATTGGCAATGTCCATCCTTGTAGAAGTTGACGCTTGTGGTTCTGATGATCTTGTTTTCTTCGTAGGTTGTTCATATTCATGGTCTGAGTCTGTATAGTCATCCGAGATACACATACTATTCAAGGGCGTGTTTCTTTCACTGTGTCCACCATTTCCAATGTCTTCATCTTCGGTGCTTTCTTCAAACTGCATAATTGTGGAACTCCACCAACAAACCTCCGCAAGCAATGCATCCAATTTTTTGCTTTTGAACCGCTTTTCAATTGGCATGGTCACCTGGTGGAACCTCTCTCCTTGTTCTTCTGATTCCTGAGGTGATTGTGCCAAAAAGATATCGAGGTGGTGGTGCAAGAAATGCAATTTCAGCGTCATGGATGCACCGATTTTTTCGAAATAATACAGCAACCTGTCCACTCGTTGCTGTATCTCTTCTCGCTGGACACGGTTCTTTCCTAGAACGCCTTCTATTACTTCTTTCAATGCGTTCCATGCATGTTGGTGGTCGTGATGCTCTGAAAGCAAATTTGTGAAAGAATCACTTTTGATCAATTTCCGAATATCAGGTCCATTGAGAATACCTGTTTTAAATACATAAGAAAAACGAACAAATTATTGGTAATGCGAATGTATAGAAATTAACAAATTTAAATATGACAATATTTAAATACAGAGTATGATACGTACCGTTTTTAATTTTCTCATCACTGAGTTTCGGAAAAATGGATTTCAAACAGTCAAAGGCGCCGTTAACTTTTTTGACCACCACTTCAACGAATTTCCCAGCTATTCCCAGTTTCATGTGGAGCGGTGGCAACAAAATATCATCCAGGTCGTTTATCATAGGTTTATTGCGTAATTTTAATTGTTTGTTGAGCTCGGGAGTTCTTCCTTTCCAATCTTTACATTGATATTGATTTCCTTTGTATCGTGAATCCCAATTACAAAGGAAGCAGAAGTATTTTGGATATCCGCCCTTTTCTATAATTCCTTGTAGTATGTTGACCACCTTCAGATCGCAACAAATGTTCCATTTGTGTTCATCGTATTTGATTTTCTTCAAAATTTCGCCCAATGCTTCATACGTTTCCTTCATAGTTGTGCTGAATCCCAATGGAATGGATGGTTTTTTATTTTTTTGTGCAGCAGCACAGCCTTCAAACTGGTAACTGAACCATCGATGAATAAACGCCAGTCGCCAGCGATATAAACCATTCCCAATTTTTCCACTAAGCCTACTATATCATGGCAGTACGTAAACGTATTTGCTTCGTCAACAGAATAAAATTTCTGAAAATCAGCTTGGCGTTGTCGGTATGATGTTGCGCTGACATTTTGCTGTGTGAGTTTTCTGCGCTTCAAAAATGATGTCAATCATTCCGAGTTTTGTTGTGATAGTCCCATCTTAGCCACAATGTAATCCATTTCGATTTGTGTTACCGGTTCTGATCCATTATTTTCAATATCAGGAGTGCAATCAGCATCATCCAAATTGGTCGGATTGGTGAAAACGGTTTCGGCTAGCAGGGACACAGTATCCGCACTCGGAGGTTTAGGTGCATCGGTATCAGCAGGGCGTTGCACTGGAAGTGTGGCAGTAAATGCAGCAGTGTATACTTTTGCTTTCAATTATTTTCTGTTTAATCCAGGACGAAAATTTATGCATGCGTAGCACCTGGATTCATCATGTCCAGTTAGGTCTTCCACCCAAATTACTGGCTTTATAAAAGACAACTTTCTACTTTTTCCGTGCATCCATTTTAGAAGGGTAGTATAACAACTGTTGCACACTGTGTTCGGCGTAAAATTTGCACCACTTAAATCTGCTTCATCGAAATAATTACAAAACGCGGTTTTGAATTGCTCAGTAAACAAATTTTTTCGATCTTTATTCTGTATTTTTCGGACGATATGACCACAAACGTAACAAAATTCATCCAAATTTGGGCACTTTTTGTTTTCCATATTGATATATTTTATGTTTTGTTGTTATTCACTTTTAAAAAACTGGAGAAAAATCACTTTCACTGTTCGCGTTCGTCGGCACTGCCTGAATGACAAAAATCGATCAATGCACACCTATAAATACTACGTATTTTTCAATATTTTACTGCCAGGTACTTATAAATAGGCGCATATTTTAAGGGTGGCTGGCTATATACCTGATTCAGCACTTGTACGTTTCAAATTGTGCAAAACTTTCCAAATAATCAGCACCCTTAAATGTGGGTTTATTTATTATTTTGTTTATTCCTTTTTTTTTTAATTCTCAGAATCATAAAAAAGGTGTCCATGTTTTCTCCAAATATTGTTGTGCATAAAACGTGAAAAATTCCCCTATACGATAGTTACTAACTTCAAATCGATATTAAAAATATTTTGGCAGGTAAGAAGACAAAACGAATGATGCAGAAATTCTTCTTTTTGGGTCTAATTTCACATACAGTTCTCAGAATTCAGTTGGCAATCAATGAACTGAAAAATGTTGTACTGTGTAATTTAAGAAATAAGGAATAGGCTTGGAATACTATAGTTAATGAACATAATATTTATTTAAGCAAATCTTATTGGCATGGTATTTAGTTATTATAATGTATATTATAATGTATTATATAATAACGAACAAAACAAAGTTATTTAAAAATTTTAGTATATTAATTCAAATTAAGAGTCCTCGTTAACTTACTTCTGTACATTTTGTACTTTTGTATTTGTATGAGATTTTTTAACCTTTCGAATAACTTTTGGTGCAACTTTGATTTGTCTATTGGAAACGGCATTTAAAACCATTAAACTTTAGCGAAAGTGGATCAATAGTAAAACAAACATTAACTTACTACGCGTCAAATCGTCAAACGTACGCTTTTAATTTTTGAATAAAAAATAGAAATCAATATTTACAAGTTATTTTGTGCTCCAAAATATTTATTTTGTGACCAAAAAAATATCGGGAAAACTTTACTTTTTATTTTTGCTTTAAAAAATAAAAATCAAATCATACCAGTTATTTTGTGACCAAAAAAATATCGGGCAAACTTTACTTTTTATTTTTGCTTTAAAAAATAAAAATCAAAACTTACCAGTTATTTTGTGACGAAAAAAATATCGGGCAAATTTTGATTTTTATTTTTGCCTTAAAAAAATAAAAAGCAGAAATAATTATTATTTTTTGCTTTTTATTACAAAATGCATACTCAGTACGGTCTCTGTGAAAAAATTCTGTTTTTCTGTTATGATTTCCCATACAAATTTTTGAGCTGTCAAAAAATCTGTACTGAGATCAAAACTCATAGTCTGCAGGACGATCTTTTATGAAATCTGTTATAAATCACAAAAGATTTTTCGAACTGTCAAAAAGTCTTTTACATACTCTTGAATTGGTATTCTCCATGACAAAATTTGTTATGAAACCTGTTATGAAACATTACCGGTTCACAATTATTACACATTATCAGCTTTTGTCATTCGCGTATGCAAAAAACTTGCAAAATAAGAGAAACTGAGAGCGTAAAGTGACAGTTGACTTGCAGGGGAAGTTGCAAATTCTTGCTGGAAAAATTTATACTGTCGAGAATTTGCAAGCTATGAAACAGCTGACTTAAGACAGTAACAATTTGAACAATCAAACATATTTAGTAAAATTGATGTTCACAAACCGGAGGATTGACTGCTGCAGTCGACAAAATCTTAAATTTTTGTAGAACACGTTGCCACTGGGTTCCAGAAGAACACTTCACGTCCAATTTCCTTTTGTTTTCCATTCCAATTGAAATGTAAGCAAGACGTTAATCAGCTGTTATCGAGGTTTGCAAAGAAGGCTCATATAAGGTTGTGGCACTTGAGAGCGAACTCGGTCGAACTGTGACAGTTCAAGCAAAGGCGGAATAAGATCGAATTTCTCTCAAGTGCCACAACCTTATAAATGAACTTGTTTGCAAGTGTCATAACAATTCCCAAATAAATTGTAAGGCCAGAGTTAATTTTAAGTTATAAATTTATTGAGAATCTGTTCAAGTTAGTTTTAACTTGAGAAAACTAAGCAAAAGAAGAACTCGATAAGTTGACATTTATCCTGGCGTTGCCAGACTATAAATATAAAGTTCACAATATATAAATTAATGAACTTATACGATATATGGGTGACAGATCGGCTTCTCCTGACTGCCTACTCGTCCCGAGTATGGTAATCATGGTTTTCGTCATTTGAAACATTTTCATAGTAATGGTCGATTTCTGGAAATTATTCGCACCACGGCTTAATCTTATCGCTACTGACCACAGTATCGCTACAGCTACTGACTACGTATCGGTAAAAGCGCAGAACCTTCGTAATCATGTACGGCCCTCGGTAACTCAACTCCAATTTTTGCGATTCGCCTGTACTTAGCTGTGGACATTCCATTAGGACCAAGTCACCTTCGTTTTATATTCGAGGATTAGCATGTTTTGCATCGAACCTCAATTTCCAGATTTCTCTTGCAGCTTTAATGTTTTTGATAGCGCCATCTATATTTTTGTTCATGGTGAAGTCTGCATTATCGTCATGAAGGGCAGCAAGAATTTTATTGCCACACTTGTCTCTCAACGGAAGATCAAAGATCAGGTCGACTGGGGAGAATTTCGTTGTTGCGGTAATAGTTGTATTTACTGTCCATTGAAGATCGCTTAGTCTCTCGTCCCAATTTTTAACGTCTGCTGTCGATGCTTTCAGAAACGATAGAACTGACTGGTTAACCCTCTCAGCAAGGCCATTAGCACGCGGCGTACGTACAGCTACTTTCACATGCTGACTACTATGATTTGTGCAGAACTCAGCAAACATGTGAAAGCGGTGCTTCTGTCAGTAACTATGCGTTGAGGCGACCCAAAATAAAGCATACAATTCTTTAAAGCGTCAATAATGTCTTCGTGGATCTTACAGGTATTATGTTGACATATCGCGTCAGTGCATTAACAATGACCAAGATTCGTTCATTTCCACGTCGACTTTTTTTGAATAGGCCCATGTGATCCATGTGAAGAACTTCAAACGGTACACTGGGTATTTGCATGCTCACATTCTTTCCTCGCAGAATTTTGCGGTCACGACTGCTTGGCAGTCGGCGGCGGCTATAACAAACGGTTTTCCAAAAATATACGTACATGCGGAAGCGTTGGCAGGCTTCCACTATTGCAAGCACTTCAAGTTCGTAGCTATGATAGTTTTGTTCGCTGCGGGTGCACAGTCGACTGTAGTATGCGATCGGCTTCAAGACACCATCATCTTCCGCCTGATACTGCTGGCATCGGTATGGATTTGATGCTTTTTTGTCACATCATAAATTTCTAATACTGGTTTATCTGTTAGAATTCGAATTAATTCACGAAATGCATTATCGCAGTAAACATTTCATTCAAATGCTGCATCTTTCTTAGTCAATTTGTTATTGGGGCAGAAATATGTGCATAGTTTCCAAGAATCGGCGCACTTCGAGCGCTGTTGTTGAAATGGGAACATTAGTAATAGATAAAGTTTTAGTTTTACCTGGTCGTTTGCGTCGTGCTCGTGTCCTAGGAACGTTACGTTTCCTTTTAAAAATGAATATTTGGATAATCGTAGTGTGAGACTTTCCTTTTTGATAATTTCTAAAAACTCTTAAGTTCTGCAGACTTAATTCGATGCTTGTTAATGCTACAATAACCTCGTCGACAAAGCTAACTACCTTATCACCCAGTTTTGTTGAAACGTGGACGGCGCCTTCCGTAAGCCGAAAGACATTTTATTGCATTCGAAGTGCCCATTATGCGTTACGAATGCCGTATATTGCCTCAAGATTTCGTCCACTTCGATTTGGCAATAGACTGACGACGTCAAGTGTCGAAAAATTAGTTTTTCTCGCGAGTGTTGATAACACGCCATCGACGGTAGGCATCAACCAAGGCTGTTTTTCAGTAACTGAATTTAACATGTGGTAATCGACGCAGGGTCTATCTTCTCCATTCGATTTTTGAACGAGCACTATTGGTGATGCATATAAAGATTTTTATTCTCGTATGGTACCGAGATCGAAAAGATCTTTAATTATTCGTTCAACAGATTTTTGCTTCGGTATCGGTATATTGTATGGTTTCTTGACGATTGGCTTCGACGTCGTCAGCACAATTTCTATTTTATCGCGATCACATTTGCCAATATCATGCAAATTTTCACTTAAACAGTATTTATATTCAGTCAACAAATTCATTTAATTGTTAGTATAATTTGCTGGAAGATTTCCACCGACATCCAGTCTTGCTTTGTCTATCTCGAATACTTGGCACTTTCCCTTTTCTAGGCCTTAGACAGAACATCAGTACCGATAATCACTCCGTAACGCATTACGTTATCTTTCACTGAGTGTTAACCGGTCGCGAATTCACTTGCACATATGATCTGCTCGTGCCTCACAACTGTTTTCCTTTTGGTGGTTAGAATGTTACGAATACCGTCTTCATTTAGACCATTGATTATATAACGAATTAATGAGTCATCATTACACGCACGTCGTCCCAATGCTAACATACGATAATAATATTCGACATAGGTTTCACATTTTCAAATTCGCGACCTAGCTGGTTTGATGTGAATATTTGCGGCCCTACAGCAATAAAAGCTGTAGAAAAGTCTTCCAAACTACAAAAGAAAGGGTGCGCATCAGCCCATACTTTGGCGGATCCTTTAACTTTCCCCAAAACTGCAAAAAATAGGACTCCATCGTCCCAACCATATGCCATCTTAAGCTGATCAACGCGTTCAAGAAATTGCGTTGATCTAACGTCCCCGTGACACTGATCGGATTCAGGCAAAACCGCCATATCACGCACGTTGTTCGTATATGTATTTGGCACAAAATTTTCATTTGAACTAAAATGCCACTGTTCACTAAAATGTCATTACCTCTTTGCTGCGTAGAATTAGCTGCAATTTGCAACAGCATAAGTGTTTTGAAAATTATTCACTTGAAAAGCGGCGGTGCACACTTGTGCATGTGTCCTAGAGCCCTGCGTAGGTGCACTTAAAACCAGCTAAAAAACATTTGTTCATTTCACACTACACAGCACTGTCTTGCTTGCTGCAAAGAGATTATGTGTGTCATTGCAGCGAAGACGAACAAAACATAATAGCGCAATCAAAACAGATTATAGAGATTGTTGATCTAAAATATCGTTGTCAGAGATCTCACTGCAGTCAATGCAAGGAAAACTTGTTCACTGGCAATAGATGATTTGTATCAGTATAGCAAGAATTGTGCTCGGTCGCCAACAAGGAAAAAAAAAAACACCAACAACGACCAGAAAAAAAACCAAACACTGCGCCTGTGAACGATTCGGCGAATTACAACAATCATGAAATTCTCGTTGTTGTAGAAAATGGTCTAGTTAGGCGCTGACGATCGCTGTTTAAAATGATTCAAATGATCTATTGCCATATATTGCTTTGTATTTACATCTTACTTTAAATGATAAAATTCCATTGCTTGTGGTGTTGACGAACAAAAACACGTCGCGCATGGATTGAGAAAGTACTTAACGGCTGCGGGACGGCAGCGTACACCAAATGTATGCGGAGGGGCAGCGAGACGGCAGAGTTCAAGTCTGGATGTGTGTGCATCGACTGTGGAACAGCTGCATACACCGATTGCACTTAGGGCTCTGCTTGTGGATGTTGGCGTCAATGTGTTGCCGGCTAATGGTACTTCGTACTGATTATCACTTGAAGAATCTTGCATGACTTTGATTTTCTTGAACCGCACGATTAGTGCCTCCACTTTTCGCCGTAGAGCACCAATATCATCGCGCATTTCACCAACGTTACCAGTCACACTTTCCTCCACACATTTTTGCTCAAGAGCAACGGGCGCTCCGTTTTCCGACTGAAGTTCTTCAACGCTTACGCCTGCTTCGTGCAGATGCGCTACAATTTCAGATTTCGACCCGGATGTCTTTAAATTCATTCCACTACACTTGGCTTTAAGCTGTACCAACGAAAACACATTTAAGTTCGGCATCACACTTCTGATTTGTCATACCAATTTCTAAATAAATTATTAGACCAGAGTTAATTTTAAGTTATAAATTTATTGAGAATCTGTTCAAGATAACTTTAATTCAACCGTTTCTATTGAAACAACGTGATCGACTAAGAGCCCGACCAGAACCAATTTCGCCAGAAAATGCCGGAATAGAGCCCGAACAGTCGTTACCACCGCCGATCCTCTCTGGTCACCAAACACAGAGAACCCGTCCAGAATGAAAGCGATTGCGACTGAAGATGCAGGGTTGGTATATAACAAAACTGTATTAACTGAATAAGTCGCACATGGTCGAATGACTGGCTGCAGAACACAACCTCTCGGTTAATACGACCCGAGTCGAATGGATATTTTCTTAGTTTTAACTATGATCTGACGTTCCAGTTTTGTGTGTGTGTTTCATTCATGGGAACTCAAAGCAAAATACAAGAGGGGTATTCACGATGTGGTGTATTTGGCCTTGTATTGTGTAATTTTGATAAATTCGATATTTGTAGTATATTTTGTAAAATTACTGTGCATGTTAAAAATACAACTCTGTGGCAAAAATACAACGATGAAACCCTATTGTATTCAAAATCTTTTCTACTCAGCATGGAGGAAGCTACCGACTACTCTGTGAGTTTATTTAATAAAAATGAATATAATTTAGTGTTTCGTTTAAATTTTTGTATGATTTCCTTTAGTTAAATTATGATTGAAATTAATATTTCCAAACAACAGTACAAACAAAAATTAGCTGATTTTTAAAAAACCCATACTCTATAAAGGTTTTTCACAGCAAGATGCAAGTATTATAAATTTTGTAAAAATTTATCACAAATAAACCACATCGTGAATACCCCTAATATAATTTGTACCATTCCCACAATGAAACGCAACCCTGATCCGACAACAGCCACCGCTCCAATTCTGGACGGGTTCTCAGCGAATTTCGCCGAGAGAGGACCGCCAGCCGTCAACCGATTTGGTTCTCTTCAGGCTCATAATCCTGTTTTACACTCTTACCTGTGTTGATGAAAGTCGCGGACATCAACGTGAGAGCTGAGGAAGTTCAAAATCGAATGACGAAGAATTGACGCCAAGTCTTGACGAGTGTAAAAGGGGCTAACTTATGTGTTAGAAAACTAAACAAAAGAAGAATTCGAAAGGTTGACATTTATCCTGGCATTGCCAGACCAGGATATAAGGATAGAGGTAGCTGCAGCGCTGACTGTGCTCTCTTTACATACTGCCATGTCTGTCAAATTCATCTGTATGGCGAATGGAAACAAAAGAAAAGATATAAAAAGTTTTGCTTCGTTTTGACATATCCGGCAGTATGCTCTCATCTGGTGCATCTACCTGTATTCTTCTACCATGTGCCAGACTATAAATATAAAGTTTACAAAATATAAAGTAATGCAATTATACGACATATGGGTGACACAATTTTTTAAAATTTTGCGTTCGCGTACTTTTTTGGATATTTTTCTATTTGAGAGAGAATTGTGCGTTACTCTCTTGCAAGTTGCTGCTGGATATTTTTCACTGGAGAAGTACGCGAACAGACCTATTCTCAAATTTCATTTTACTCTCTCAGCTTGAACTTTACTCGACAATGTGTATGGAAACGCACCTACTATTAAACATAATTATACTATTATACTAACATTATTGTATTCTTTATTCATATCTGGTTTTAGGAATGTTGCTTGCAAAAATTGGAGGCCCTGTTTACCGCATTGGTGTTGGTGGGGGTGCAGCAAGTTCAGTGGAAGTGCAAGGCTCTAATGATGCTGATTTGGACTTTAATGCAGTACAACGTGGTGATGCTGAAATGGAAAACAAGCTAAATCGAGTTGTTAGAGCGTGCCTTGAGATGGGTGACAAAAATCCTATTTTGGCTATACACGATCAGGTATACTTCTGACTTTTATGATATCTACAAATGATACTATTCTTGCACTTTATTAATATAGGGTGCTGGTGGCAATGGAAATGTGCTAAAAGAATTGGTTGAACCTGGTTTTGCTGGAGCTATCATTTTCTCAAAAGAATTCCAGTTGGGTGACCCAACAATAACTGCTCTCGAGTTGTGGGGCGCTGAATATCAAGAGAATAATGCAATTTTATGTAAACCTGAGGAACGCAAACTCTTGGAAAACATTTGTGCACGTGAACGTTGTCCGATTTGTTTTGTAGGCATTGTTACAGGCAATGGCCGTGTGACGCTAGTTGAAAGCCATTTTAACGTTGAAATTGCAACTAAAGACGCATCTAAGCTAGGACCAATGCCTTTTGACCTCGAATTAAAACACGTTTTGGGTGAAATGCCTAAACGCGAATATAAATTGGATCATATACCAAAAAAACTTTTACCAATCAATTTCGAGGACTCAATAAATTTTGCAGAATGTGTTGAACGTGTTCTGAGCTTAGTTGCAGTGGGAAGCAAGCGTTTCCTCACCAACAAAGTGGATCGTTGTGTTACTGGACTAATTGCACAACAACAATGCGTTGGACCACTACACACACCGCTTTCGGATTTTGGCTTGGTTGCTATCTCGTATTTTGGAAAGGAAGGAATCGCTACATCTATTGGAACTCAGCCAACTAAAGGTATGATTTTTAAAATATATCATGCATAACACTAGCCAACCATAATATTTTCTTGCCAAGAAATAATGAAAAATAAAAAATTACACAGGGGTAACACGGGGTTTTCACGAAACAGTACTGTTAAGACAGTTGGAACACAATCACAAATTTTTACCCACACACACTCATTGTTGCTACTGGCTGCTACTACCCAGTGTGAAACACCATCCTTCTATAATGCCTTATAGCCTACTTTCTTTTCGTCCGCGAGGCATGCAAACGTCCCTTCCGAATCTTCATTACTTTTACAAAAGCATGGCCGCCGCTAGTAAGCTTCTTTCTGTAAAGTATTAATAAAGAGAGTATATATCAAGACGGCCAGAAACTCAAAGTGTGCTCTTGAGTATTATTTCAAAACCATAGTAGAATAATATAGGTAGTCACACGGCTAATCGTGATCTCTTTGACAATACTACCAAAATTGTCAAAATCAGTTTTTTAAACTGTTTTGTGTTGTGTTTAAAAACTTGATTAAAAGTGAATTACTTATTTTTTTGAAACAAAATGAAGTGCATATTGGGGGTCGTCCATAAACTACGTTACTGATTTTCCGGTTTTTTTACCCCCTCCCCCTGCGTTACTTTTCGTAGTGCTTTTCAAAACCCCTTTCCCCATAAAGTAACGTGACATATGAAATTAATTCATTCGAATGATTATATATTTTGACTAGCTCTGACAATTTTCACTAGTATTAGTGACTAGTATGACTAGATACATTAAAGGAACAATTGGGAAAAAAATCAATAATTAATATCATCTGTAAAAGCTATTCCATCTGCGATCCAAGATTCGATGCTCTCAATCACTGGGATAGAAGAAGCTGGTAGCGCTGTTGAGGATTCTTCAAAATAGAATTTTTCATCGGATTCTATGTCGACCCATTCAGGTGAATCCTCATTTCTAACGCAAAGAAATTCACCTGGTCTTTGACAGAGTACCCTTAAGGCTGCACCCGAGCTGCACCAAGTTCTGTGTTTTTGTGTAAATGCTTTCTGAAAATTGATTTATTTAAATAGTATTTTTTATTCCGATTTATTGTAAACGATATAATACAAACTTATGGCAATTCATAGAAGTTTTAAAAACGAAATACAAGCCGCAGGTAGGACACGACCTTGAACCGATTTCTTCTTTCTGAGAAGGACAGTACATGTCATACGGTATCTCCTTTAATCAAGAACATTTAGGCCTTAACGTCAAAGCCTGTCGCAAAAGCAAAGACCCAAATTTTTCAGACGTGTGCTGAGATGGTGAAGGAATACCAAAAGGTTCCTGTGTCGAGGGAAAAGGTGGTGGAAGAAATCGTTGAAACAAAAGTTAACCATCAATTTAGACGCTCAAACATAAACATGTAAGGTAAAAAATTTTTGAAATGATTGTGTTATTAATTAGAGGTTTTTCGTCGATTTTTTAAATTTTTGGTAACGTTACAATATCTAAACACCTCCCCCCTACCGTTACTTATCGTAGTGCATTTCAAAACCCCTCCCCCCCCCCTAAATTGGTAACGTAGTTTATGGACGACTCCTTGTGCCAAAAACATTTGGGCTGAGTTTTCGTGTTCCAGCTGACGAGCCTAGAAGACAACGATGGAACATGGGCAAAAGCAAAATAGTTTCAGCCATGACAGATTCTTTTTCATTTTTCCTTTCTCATCGGCTGAAGATTTTGTATGAGCCGTCAGTGGTCTTTTGACAGTAATGGTAGTTCGTTCTCAGCCGTGCGACTACCTCTATTTTTCTACCATGTTCAAAACTACAAAGATTGGGTTCTGCCGGCGCGCTGCTAATGTTGTTCTGCCGACGTTCTTGCTGACTGTTACGGGCAGAGGTATTTTTTAAATTATGCCTGCACAAGCGAGCTGGGAATACGTTTGTTCTTTTGAAAAGGCTTTGGTCTTTTTCTTCTTATTAGAATTTCGATCGTTTTGAATATTTTATTAAAATTAGGAAACTGCAAACAAATTGTCAGCTTTGCTTACATATTTTTGTCCTACATTTCTAAAGGAAAGATTTCTGTGCAAAACCGAGCGGAAACAAGTTTTGTTCTTTTTACCTTTTTCTTCCTACTAGAATTGCGATCATTTGGTATATTTAAGGAATTATGAATGAAATGAAGCTGAACAAGATTTCCTTGAATTTACCAATTTGTCGATATTCTAATGTTTTGATTCTCAACTTTTTTGGCTGAGTTGTATTTACATTTTTTAATATATATATTGATCTTTCTATATCGATCATTTGGTACGTTGAAAGAAATATTGGTGAAATAAACCAAAATGCCTTTCTTTCAATTTACCAATATCGAGCATATTAATGTATTTTTTATTTATATCTATATATATAAAATAGGATGTGTGTATGTATGTAACGTATGGACTCCAAAACGGCTGGGCCGATTTTGATGAAATTTTCAGGTAATGTTCATCTTGGTACGGTGGGTAACATAGGCTATATTTGGACCCGATAGGTGGCGCTGGGGTGGACTTATATCGAAAATTTGAATTTATGGACCAATTTAACTGAAATTCAGAATGTATGTTTGTTTGATCATAAGAAAATAATTTGTGTATAAATGGACACGGTAGGTGGCGCTGGGGTGGACTTATTTCGAAAATTCGATGGCGTGAAAAATATATAAATACTTTTAATTTTATTTTATAACGAGGGGAGTAGCGAAGCACACCGGGTTCAGCTAGTTTATTTATAAAATACTACTCAACTATTAAATTTAAATTACAATTTCAGAAAATATTAAATTGTGATTCCAAGGTACATTAATTCAAATTCATTTATATATAAATATATTTAATTTTTAAATTTTAAAAAAGTTCAAAGTTGCCAATATAATTGCACAGTTTTTTGTACCTGTAGTTGAAGAAATAGCTGAAGAGAATATTTCCACAACATTTCATAGAATTTTTTTATAATTTGGATTTTTTCGATTTGGTTTTTTAATCTGATAAAGCATGCGATATTTCAAATTATCGGACAATTTTTTTTATATATACTCTCTTTGCTCAACGAGTGATCTGCTTAGTAAAAAATAAATATGTGTTTTATGATGAACTATATTTTTTTCGTTTTTAATGAAATATTTAAGTACTTCATTAATTTTTAAAATGTTCCTCTTAAACAAAAAAGGAACAAAAAAAGAGGAAATAAACAAATTTATCTCAGTTTCCTTTAATTTCATAAAATATAATGATTTTTAAAGTTTTTTTACTTAAATATATTATTAACAGTCCACCCTTAACAAGTGCGCGTGCGAGGTTTAACTGTCAAAATCAGTATTCACATACATTTTGTATGAAGCCTACCGAAACACGCAGCGAACTACCGCAACATGAATCGAATTTTCATTTTTGACAGTGTGTGCGGATGTTAAGTTGGCTGCATAAAACCAAAGTATTAGAACAAAAAGCAATCAGTTGTTATAAATTAATTGATCTCAATTGCAAATGGAACTAAGTATTTGCAAAATTAATAAATTTTTACACAGTACTAAATTTTTTTTAAGATTTTTAAACCATCTTAGTTCAACAACGAAAACTTTATTGAGCTGGTTCGATAGCAGAAGTTTTTTCCGCAGCTCACTTGTTTTGGTTAAGCGTAAAATAAAATTGCGTGCCGCTTGAGAACGCACCACAACGCGCACTTGTTCTGTAAGAAAAATACTTAATCTTATTGATTTAATCCTTTCAATTTATTATGTGCGAAGTGTTTAACTAAAGTTTCGCATCAAATGAAAGCGAGCGATTCAATAAGCTTATCATTTTAAAATTCACGAGCGATGAAAACTCAACATCTCTCATCAACACGACGCACAGTGGCTCCAATGACGAATCTAGCTGGACAAAACTCTAAAAATGATACGATTATCATAAAATTCGGTATATATAGTAAACTAATCTCTTATTAATTTTATGCAAAGATGGGAGTGGTCATTCACCTATTACACCTAAGTGCCAGTCATATCTTAGGTACCTATTCAAAACATTATTTAATAAGTTTCACTATAATAAGTCACATTGCATTCAAAGAAATTAATAAATATTAATTATTATTATTTTTGTTTTAAAAATACACATTTATTATGAAAAAAGGAGTAAGAACTAAAATGAAAAATCTTATGATATATATTTGTTTAATCGCCACCATCAAAATCGTCTAAACCATTATCGCAATTTGCAGGTCTTGAAGAAGCTTCAATACTTCGAAAGGTATGTTTCTACTTTTTCTCTGTCGCTTTATCCGAAAACTGCTTACCACTGGGTCCGAAGAAATCAGTAGCATATGCATTAAATTGCTCATTGTAGCACTTCTACTAATTTTGCATGTGCTATGCGCTCCATGAAACAAAGATATACAGATAGCGTATTGCGCATGTCCGCCATCTTTGTTGTGACCTAGTTCGAGCTTGTCAAAGTGGCTAAATAAAAACGGAGTCGCAATATATTTAAAGGGGATAATTTATTTATAGCGATGAAGAAATATTCGTCATTTTTTTATTGAAACTTGGTTTATTGAAATGAAATTAATAACATTATAAATGTATTTATAAATAAATTTAAGTAAACATATTTTTCAGTACTATTATTGAAAAGAAATGCATATATAATAGGGGTGTTTTCTCGCATTTGTTCCCCCACAAAAAATAGCTACGTTGCTTGATGTGTTTGACAGCACTTTGATTGCTTGTTTGTTTTCATTTTGTTATGTTTTTCTCGTTTGTTGTTTCGTTTGTTGAAAAAAGTTGTAAATTAATATTTTGGCCCAAATTTAAATCGTTATTCTAATCAAAAGCATCTAAAACTTTAGTACTAATTTTAATAACATTAAATATAATTGAAAATTATATTTTACACGTACTATAAGTACACAATATTAGATATTAAACTAAATAAATGCAATCTTAAATGCTTGCAATTGTGCTGCTTGCGTTTAATTTTTGCTTTTTCACATTTTCTTTTGTATGTATTCACCACATGTTACAGCTGACAATCCCGAGTGACGTAGTGCGCAGAAGATTTCATTTCTTGCGCATGGAATAAGCTATCTCTATATCATTGTTTCATGTATGCGCTCTATATTTTCTATACAGCTTATTGCAGGCCTTTTGCGCCTCTTCTGAAAGCATTCCCACAGGAAGAACGGCTTCTTTAATTAGTTGCGCACCATTAATAAGCAACTTGTGCATACTTTGTATAATACCACTTATATTTTTTAACATAAAAGTTTGCTGCGTAAAAGCATTATTTTTCGAACATATCTATATTTATTTCATATCCGCTCACAATGTTTTTGAAAATAACTGCGAGATGCGCTATAAGGTCCTCTTCTACACCAGTAATGTTGGAAGCTAAGGCGGGATTGTCAAAAAATGTTCGTGCCATCATTGGTCGAACCAAAGCCAGGTTTCAGTACGTCAACCAACAGTCCCATTTCACTTCGAATGCGATCTTGAATAAGCTTTTTTCTTTCGTCGTATTTAGTCTTATTTTCTTTTTTTACTTGCCAACATTTCAGCTCTAAGCGATATTATTAGAGTTCCCGAATTAGAGTTCGAATTAGAGTTCCCTAACTTGTGACTTTAAGGCGAGTCACGCCACAATATTAGGCCACAAGGCCGCTCTTTAAAACCGAAAGAAAAACAATGGCAACAATGCCGTAAGTATGCTTAACTTCAATTCTTCCCTTTATTTAGCGAGCACATGCTTTTATAGGGGCTCGCGACCAAAGTTTTGAGTTTTTTACACAAATAGTTTTCTACAAAATATTGAGTTCTAAAGAAAATAACTTAAAGATATTGAGTGCTTACATTCTATTGGTTACATGAAATATTTTGGGGTGTCACATATTTTCCAAATGTAAGAAAAGCTTACTCAGTACTTTACACAGCTCAATTTTCGTATACAAATCTTAGTCATGCTTGCTGTGAAAGAATGTGTAACTCAAACAACAAATGTTGTAATAGAAAGAAAGAATAACAATAACGGAAAATACTCTACACTAAGCATAGTGTGGTACACTACACCCTTACCCTTAAGATGGTAATAATTTTTGTTAAATTAAACAAATGAATATGGTTTAAGTGAACATAAATGATTTTCATTAAATCTACTGTTTTAGTATTTATCTTAATATGTATTAAAAATTAATATATTTATGATTATGTTTAGTGGATAATAATTAAAATACAAATATTAATAATTCTAAACGGTATTAAACTTTTTTAAGTTATTATTATGTAATTCTTTAAGTTTTCCATTCTTATCAATTATTGAATTAACTCCTAATCTTTTAATTATTTTGAATGGGCCAATATATGGTAAAACATATTTCTTTCTATTTTCTACTTTTACTAAAACTAAATCTCCTACATTAAAGTTTGAAGGATTACTATTCTTATCAAATACTGATTTTATCTTAATCTTCACTATATCTATTAGTTCTTTAGCTTTTTGTTGTGATACTCTTAGTCTATTTTTTAACTCTACTGCATAATCATCCAAGTTATAATTTATGGTTCTACTATTTGTTATCTCACTTGGCAAATAAGGTAATTTGCCAAATACTAACTCATAAGGTGAATAATTGTTGTCAATATGTGGGGTTGTATTATACGTAAATGTAAAATAAGGAATCCATTTGTCCCACTCAGAGTCGTTTGTCATTGTTAAAAGGTATTCGTTAAGTACCCTATGGTTTCTTTCTAATGCTCCTATGGTTTCATGATGATAAGGGGCTGAAAATATTTGTTTAATTTGTAACAGTTCACATACTTTTTTCATGAGTTCATTTATAAACTCCGTCCCTCTATCAGATTTCAATACTTTAAAACAACCATATTTTTATATGAGTTTCTCGACCAGCGTTGTTGCAATGGTTCTTGCATCTTTTGTCGGCACTGGGTGTGCTACAACGAATTTTGTTAGGTCATATTGCATCGTTAGAATATACCTAAAACCATTCGAAATTCTCAATGGTCCGACAGTATCAATTGACACTTTTTCAAAACTTGTTTTTGGTGTGTCTGTAATTGTTAAGTGTTCCTTAATATGTTTCGTTTTACATTTTTGACATACTTCACATTTGTTTATAAATGATTTTACCATTTGCCTCATATTTTTCCAAATGTACCTCTGCTTTAATTTGTTTATTACTTTTGTTATCCCTAAATGACCGCCGTGAATTGAATTATGATATTCGTCAATTAATTTATATTTAATTACCTCTTCTTTAATTTGTTTAGGGGGTTCGTATATTAATATTTTAATACTCTTGCCATGGTCTTTAAAATATTTCTGCTGCAGCTCATTATATAAATTTTTAAAAACTTCTTTTGGTACCAAATTAAATATGTTATCGTTATTCTTTAACGCGAGCTCGTAAATTTTCATTGTGTTCATTTTAGACGTTAACTTCTCTAGAATCAAAACTAATTTTGCTAGATTTTCGCTACATCTTACAACTACTTTATTATTTATTTTTTCTATATAAGTATATTTCTTCTTGCATGCATGCTTTGTATCGATTAAAAATTCTATTCCTACTACGTTCTTAATATCAGAAATGGACGTGCAGTCCCATATATGAAGTTGATCAGGCTCCGACAGGTTACTACAGTTATCATTTTCAGTAGGATTTTTGCGCGTGTTTTCATTATTTTTCATACCCCTTGTAATTACTAGTGTTCTCTTGGCGTCAATATTTCTTTCATTGGGAATTATATTTTTTAAAATGTCAGAGTCGAGTTTTATACGTGACAGTGCGTCCGCGTTGGTATTCATTTTACCTTGTTTGTAGACTATTTCGAAATCATAATCGCTTAAGTCCAATCGTATTCTAGTCATTTTTGAGGAAGGGTTCCTATGTGAAAATAAAGATACTAGTGGTCTATGGTCTGTTACTACAATAAATTTATTTCCATATAAGTAAGGTCTAACGAAATTTATTCCCCAGTGTATCGCTAAAAGCTCCTTTTCTAACACCGCTTTATTTAAATCGTGTTTTAAAAGGGATTTGCTAGCGTATGAAATAGGTAGATCTTCACCAATTTCACCTTGTGAAAGTACTGCTTCTAGAGCATACTCTGATGCATCTGTGGTTAATATGAAAGGTTTATCAAAATCAGGATATTTTAGAATTTGAGGAGTTATAAGTTTTTGCTTTAAATTTAGAAATGAATTCTGACATTCTTGTGTCCAGTTAAAAGGTTCCTTCTTTTTTAATAAATTATTTAGAACTTTAGCTTTATCTGCAAAGTTTGGAATGAATCTCCTGTAGTAATTACAAAATGCTACGAAACGTCTCACTTCATCAGCATTTGTTGGTACTGGATATTGTTCAATTATACCATATTTTGCAGGATCGGTTTTTATTCCCTCTTGCGTGATCAAATGTCCTAAATAGACAACTTCTGATTTTAGAAAATTACACTTGCTTGCATTTAACTTTAGGTTAAATTTATCAAGTCTTTTTAAAACTTTAATGAGATTGCTGTTGTGATGGTTTAAACTACGACCAAAAACAATATCGTCATCAACATATAAAAATGCATTAGCGTCTAAACCACTAAGTGCAATGGTCAACATCCTTTGAAAACTGTTTGATGAAATTTTCAATCCAAAAGGTAATCTTTTGAACTGATAATGACCATCTGGTGTTGAAAATGCTGTTAATAGTCTGGAACTATTGTCTAACTCTATTTGGTGAAAAGAACTTGTCATGTCCAGCGTCGAAAAATATTTTGCTCTGCCGAGCTTATCTAAAACATCGTCTAGTCTTGTTAAAGGAAATTTATCGTTAACTCTTTTCTTATTGAGTTGTCTAAAATCTACAACTAAACGCCATTTACTTTCGTTCGATTCACTCTTTTTGGGCACTATTAAAAGTGGTGAATTGTACGGACTTATTGAGTGAACACTCATCATCGTTCAAAAGTTTTTGTACCTGATTATCTATTTCATCAAGTTGTGAATGAGGAAGTCTGTAATTCTTTATGTACACGGGTGTGTTGTCTTCTGTATTAATATATTGAGTATAAAAATTATTTGTTGTTAATGGTTCTTTGTCAAGATGAAATACGTTCTGAAAATTCTTGAAAATTGGTAATAATGAATTCTTTGCATTTAAATCATAGCCATCTATATTTAAAGTTTGTAAAAGTTTTTCTAATCTCTTTTCATTATTTCCGCTTTCTCCAGATATTTTAACAATTTCATAATTCCTTAAAGGTTGAATATCAAAATTTATATTTTTTAAAGTTTCTTGTGTGTCATTTATGTTTAATAATTTTACATGACTTATGCCATTAGCTGGTATGATAACGTTTCCAACATATACTCCACTTGCTATTTCTTTATTTTATACTATGCTATCTTCTGTTAAATTTATATTTATTGGATGTATTATTTCTGATCTGGCTGGTATTTTGATACTTGCAATGTTATAAGAATAATTTATATTGTCATTCGAATACATCGGAATAATTACCTCTTCATTATTAGTTAAAATTGTAAAAGTAAAAGTTTCGTAGTCAATTTTGCACATATTTTTAGACAAAAAATCTCTGCCTAAAATTCCATCAGTGCTAATTGGAAAATTTGAATTTACTATATGGAAAATTTGTTTGATATCTATGTTGGAGAATTTTAAATCTAAGTCAATTGTTCCTAAAGAAAATATTTCATCTTTTGTTATCCCAGTTAGTTTACACTTGTCATCTGGATAATAAAAATTGTCTCCGTTCAATTTTTCTGTCTTGCACAGCGAAATATCTGCGCCAGTGTCGATGAGAAAGGTCAGGTTTCTTGTTGCATTATTGCAGTTTATTGAAATGTAGTTCGTTGTTCTATCCGATATTTTGTATAATTTTAGTTTCTGCTTTGGCTTTCTGGAATATTTACATATTCCGAGCCTCTCACGTTTCCCTGTTGGTAAGTCAGTTGTGTTTTCTGTTTACAAAAAAAGTGTTACGGTTATTGCCTCTAAAATTGTTTTGATTTCTGTTGTAATTGTACCGCCTGTCGTTGTTATCATTTTGTCTGTTGTTGTTGTAAAACTGTCGAATGCTGTTGGTGTCATAACGTCTGTTGCTGTTGTTAAAATTTCTGCGTCCGTTTGGAATATTATTGAAATAATTGCTTCTGTTATTTTGTGAACTGAAATGCATAACAGAGTTTGTTTGCGTTTTTTCAATTTCAAGTGACAAATTTACTGCCTCAATAAGAGAATTTGGTTATGCCGCGAAAACTGTTTGTTTTATATTTTCCTCTAAACCATTTTTAAAAATTGTCAGTTCATATTTTTCGTTCATTTTCGTTATAACTGTTTTTTCAGGAGTAGTTGCATTTGCACCTAATTCCGAGATTTGTAAAGTATTCAAATCATTGACGAGTGACAGAATTTTATCTTTGAAAACACTTATTAGTTGACGTCTTTGTGTCAAACCAGTTAATGTTGTATGTATTTGTGGAATTGTTAAAGGGTTCTTATATGATGAAATTAATACATTTTTTAACTTATCATATGTAGTTGGTGTTGAAACTGAAAAAACTGCTTATTTTACGTTACCGCTTAGTTTGATACTAATTATCAAATCTATTAATTTTGTTTTTGAGTCCGTATTAAGTCCATCATATAACAGTTTTGTAATTTTTAGGAAAGCTTCTAATTCTCTATAATTACCACTGAATAAAGGTATTGCCTTTATGTTTAGTTCCGTCATCTTTGGTTCTTTTGCAACCACGTTTACGCTGTCTAACTGCTCACGTAATAAAGTCTCTGCTAATATATATTTTTCCTCAAATTGTTTTTTAACTAAGCTAAAATCTGCTTGCTCTTTAAACTCAATTTGTTGTGTAAGTTCTATTAATCTATTTTTATATTCTTTTAATTCTTCTAACTTTGATTCTATAGTTTCTTGTCTATACTTTCTGTTTGAGCTCTTTTTTATATTTTTGAAAATTCTTTCTATAGATTCTACGACTTCTTTAGCTCTTTCCATTTGTAGTAAGTTTTTCGTTAAACATTATTGGTTGAATTAAATTTCTTATTTATATAATTCTTATAATAATTGTGTATAATTAACATTACTGCAATCGTTGCTCCTATAGTCATCAGTGTGTTGTCTGCCTGGTTTACTTGTATATTTTTCTCGTTGTTGTTGCTATTGTTGTTGTTATTGTTGTTGTCATTGTTGTTGGTCGTGATTACGTTCTGCTTTGCTTTTGGGAGCACAATCGTCCACACCATACTTCAATTGTGTTAATTCTTGTATTAAAATTTTCTTATTGCTGTCAGAAGCCAACGGTATTATCCTATGCAGCTCAGCAATTCTCTGCCTCCTCTTAACTGCTTTGCCACCTCTGGTTTTTTGTTTTAACGGCTTAGCTGTTTCTTCTCTTAGCCTCCTCAGTTTTCCTGAAGTCCTTTGCCGATATTCTTCAATCGAAAGCCTTTTTGGGCCGGCTGTTATCGGTGCAGGTATGTATGGTGGTGGGCTCGATATTGTTGTTGCCTCTGGTATGTACTCTTCCCGTAGCTGGTTCACCAGTTTCTCCCATTTACTAAAGATTCCGTTTATCTCCTCTTCAGTTGGCATGTCAGGATCAATGTTGGCAGGATCTTTTCCAATATTTGCTATTACTTATCCGCAGGATCCTCCTGGCAGGATCGCCATGTAAAAGATTGTCCTTTCTTTATTAGAGTTCCCTAACTTGTGACTTTAAGGCGAGTCACGCCACAATATTAGGCCACAAGGCCGCTCTTTAAAACCGAAAGAAAAACAATGGCAACAATGCCGTAAGTATGCTTAACTTCAATTCTTCCCTTTATTTAACGAGCACATGCTTTTATAGGGGCTCGCGACCAAAGTTTTGAATTTTTTACACAAATAGTTTTCTACAAAATATTGAGTTCTAAAGAAAATAACTTAAAAATATTGAGTGCTTACATTCTATTGGTTACATGAAATATTTTGGGGCGTCACATATTTTCCAAATGTAAGAAAAGCTTACTCAGTACTTTACACAGCTCAATTTTCGTATACAAATCTTAGTCATGCTTGCTGTGAAAGAATGTGTAACTCAAACAACAAATGTTGTAATAGAAAGAAAGAATAACAATAACGGAAAATACTCTACACTAAGCATAGTGTGGTATACTACAATATGTACGCATGGAGGCAGGATAATCCAAGTGTTAAAGCAGTTTCATTTGAAGCTTTTGACTGAATAAGGTTTAGATCGTTAATTTGCGAAGGGGTTGCCCCACACTCGTGGCAGTTATATGCTGACTAGGGCGGGTCAAATTCTGGCTCAGCGAAATTCGTAAAATACATGTAATTTCAAGACTTTTTCTCCACTACAGCATATACAAATTCTGAAAAAAAGCTGTGCGGACTTTCGTAAATAGATTCATACACATACATTCATACATTCATATTTTATAATTGAGAACAAAATCTATTTACGAAAGTCCGCACAGCTTTTTTTCAGAATTTGTATATGCTGTAGTGGAGAAAAAGTCTTGAAATTACATGTATTTTACGAATTTCGCTGAGCCAGACCTCCAAAAAATTCGTCCATACAAATTGACCCGCCCTAATGCTGACTGTCATTTAACTTGTTATTTAACAAATCCTTGTTTTTGTTCAGAAAACGTTCGAGAACACGGTTGCAAGTTTCCCAACTTTTTTCAATTTATCTTAAATAAACGTGTAAACGGAAGCTGGTTTCTTTGAACATACCATCTCATTACGCCAGACGTATAATAGCTATTCTCTTACTATGCCATCAGTCAGAACTAAAAATTTAAATTTAAAGAAAAAGGAGGTAAAAGTAGGTCATTAAACAAAAGCACTTCGATTAAAAATTACAGTGGAATTCGGATATAACGACCCTGAAGGGAACGGAACATTTCGTCGTTACAGCCGAATGTCGTTATATGCACACATAATTTTTTGTTGTTGTTCATTATTAACTTAATTAATTTATTATAAAGAAGAAAAAAAATCATGTTGATTTTATTATGTTGATTTTATATGATTTTAATACAAATTCTTAATGTTTGATAGTTTAAATCATACTTGATTTTAAATACAAATTCTAGTTGTTTGATAGTTTAAAATCGTTTATTGAGCTTAAGGTCAAAGTTAGAACAATTAATTGTACTAACGAATCTTTCCAAAGAAACAACAACAAAGTTTTTATTCAATATGAAAAGGAAAAAATCACTAGCTGATTTAATAGCTGATTTAATAGTAGAAAACACTTTAATTGAAAAAAAAAATTATTATCAATAGTAAAAATAAAAACATAAAACTTAGGGTAAATAAATACAATAAGTTTTTTTGTTTCTTTTACTTTCTGATAAAAAATATTTTTATTTTCAAACTTCCATCCATGTTTGCAGCAACCAAAACTCTAACTCAAACCATTACACATTTTTTCTGGGTCCTGATAGCCATCTCGAAATTCTAGGAAAAAAGTATAGCAGTGAGAGGACTGCCGACCGAATCGAAAACCTATATATAAAATATTAGTATTCCTTGGAAGACGTTGTCCTGCCACGGACCGCCTTACTGCTATATAAGAATTTTCGTGCTAATAGGGGGTTTCGGACTATCCTACATGTAGGATGGATTTGACAGGTCGGACGGACATGTAGGATGTGCGAAAGCTCATACTGCAGCCCGTCCTACATGTAGGATGAAATCAAAAAGTTTTAAAAGTTCCGCTCTGATCTTGTTCTTCTCTGTGCGTCCTTGTTTGTAGATTTCCTTGGTAATTGTTGTCGGCGCAGTTAGCCGGAAATTTTTTGTAGACGTTGTGAATTCTAATCGTGTAGCTACAGTCGGCATATGAAATTAGAATTATTTTTGTTAAGAGCTTATAGCAATTTATTAAATTTTTTATATATTACTGAAACTATTTCTTTTTAGCAAAAGTATTACCATATCAAAAATACATATAATTTAAGTAATTTATTTAAATTATTTCATTATTGAATTAATATAAAAATTAAAGCTTATTTATATCTATTTATATCATGACACTTACACAATATACATGTTCACCATTTCTATATTACGTTGTGTATTAAAAATAAAATATTCTAAAATTAAGAAATATCTATAGCTTATAAATTATATATAATTCATTTAAGAAATTAAAGCTAAACATAGAATGCTTAGGATAAGCAGACTTTAGTTATTCAATTACTACTGAAAATATTAATTATTTCGCAGGTTTAATACGTAACTGTTATTATATAAATATACATAAATATTCTTTAAATTTCCTCAATGAGCTAAATTGTTCATATATATATATATATACAGTATCGGACAAAACTAAAGCACGGAATATTGCTTACTACTATGTAGTTCAAAAAAATTGGAAAACTTGGTTGGATTTAATTTTTTTTTATTATTTTATAATGATTATACACAAAGTTTACTAAAAAAAACAAAACATAATAATATTCTTTATTTTAAACAAAAAGAATGATATTTAATTGAAAATATTCGTTATCCTTACGCGACAAAACTAAAGCACAGGTTCAATATATTAAAAAAAAAAATTTATTTATCTAATACTTGGTTGCGTAACCCTTATTTTTCATAACTGCTGCACATCTGCGTGGCATGGACTCAATAAGATTGGACAAGACATTCCCAGAAATGCCTTTCCATGTGATTTCTGCCTGACGGAAAAGCTCGTCCTTATTTTTGCAAGTTTCGCGTAATATTTTACGATCTACAATTTCCCATAGATTTGCTATGGGATTGAGATCTGGCGATTGGGCTGGCCATTTTAAAACATCGATCTTATTATAAACAAACCACTCTTTCGCACATTTTGCAGTGTGTTTGGGGTCGTTACCCTGCTGAAATATCCACTTTAGTGGCATTTCCTCCTCTGCATGTGGTAGCATAACTTCTTGCAAAATATCTTTATACAAAAAACGATTCATTATACCGTTTATCTTATGGATTGGTCCGATTCCATGACCCGAAAAACATCCCCAGACCATTACATTCCCTCCCCGTGCTTTACTGTGCCTTTAGTATAGCGTGGGTCAAGGCGTTTTCCTCTTGGTCTACGCACTAGCTTGAATCCGTCAGAATCCTTTAAATTGAATTTCGATTCGTCAGAGAAAAGCACAGTTTTCCATCGAGAAGTAGTCCAGTTAAGATGTTCCTTTGCAAACTCAAGCCTGGCCTTTACATTTGTATGGGAAATAAACGGTTTTTTTTGCGCTTCTGTATGTTGCGAAGCCACCATCCACAGCTCGTCTTTGGATGGATCTGGGCGTTATGTTTAATTCCAATTGATTTGCAATAGACCTTGCTGATACAAAAGGATCCTTTTTAGTAAACCGAATAATTGCCTGGTCTTCGCGTTTGGTGGTTTTTCGCGGTCGACCACCTCCATGTATGGTAGTCAACGAACCCGAAGAGCTGAATCGGCTTATAATCCGGGAAATTACGCTATGGTGAATGCCAAATTTCTTAGAAATGCATGTCACTGATTCACCATTATTAAAATCACTAATTATTTTTTCTCTGATTTGAGTTGAATACTTATTGCGAGCCATTTTGTTTGATAAATTTTAAAAAAGATGCACGGCTACTTTGAATGATCAAATATGACTGATATCCACGTGTCAAATTTTTCTAAACACTCAGTGTTCTTCACAAGATGTTCTCCAAATAACGGTTTTCTTATTTAACGGCACTTGTTGTTGGTAATTTCTAATAATCAAATAAAACAGCAAGCATCAAAGATTATGTGCTTTAGTTTTGTCGCTGGCATTTCTTGGCTTTTGGCATAACTTTGTAAAAAAAACATGGTTAAATTAAAAACAAAAGCATTTTAATTATAATATTTGTATATTTAGTATGTTTTCCACACAAAATAAAGAATACAAATTAAATAAGTGTTTTTATTTAAACTTTATTGTATAATTTGGGAACAAGCAGAAGTCCGTGCTTTAGTTTTGTCCGATACTGTATGTATTTCCGATACGGTAACACTTTTACTAAAAACAAATAGATTTACCAATATTATATATATTCTTTAATTCATATGTATAAACTGTTTTCTAAATTAGTTCGATGTCATATGCTGACTGTAGCTACAAATAAGCATCCACAAAAAATTAAAGCTTGCTGTACAACAATAACTACTTAGCAAATTTACAACAACAACGCAAAGAGAATTAGAAGATCCCAGCGGTTGCGCAGCGTTAGAGGGGATGAACCGAATTGACGGCGTAAAATATACAGCACTTTGCATGCTATATTTTCTGTTTGCCTGCTAGCAAGCACTTAGCACTTGCTTGTGCTACTGGTGATGGCACTTAAAGGATGTTGGCTAGCAACAAATTTTGCACTGCACTTGCTGATGGTGGCACTTGGAGGACGCCCGCCAGCAAAGAAAGCCAATTTAACTTTGCTGCACTTGCTGATATTGGAGACCGTTGGCCCACACACAGGCAGAAACAAACTCAAGCACTTTCGTTCATTTTTTTTATTAATTTGTTATTTTTTAAGTTTTTTAAGCTTACAATATTACAAGTTTACGAAATATGTTGCAAGTACAAGCTCTCGAATTAAATATGTCGCAAATTGATAAAATGCAAATAAAATAAAATATTTGCGCTAAAACATGACCGAAATGTGAAACGTCAAAATTTGTAACTGTCAAAATTTCATCGTCCATTTGACACAGCAAAAAAGACAAATTTATTACAACACACACAAATTTTATTCAACTTGATATTTTCTATCCTGCCACGACTGAAAACTTTCCTATTGACACACAGCCATAATTGACAACTCTGAATATAAAATCCCGCAGTGGTGAAAATAAAAAGCCACTGACAAATACAACAAGTATGAAAATTGTCAAACTTTGACGATATGTAATAAAATAAGAGCATGCATGTAATTATTTGAATGTTCAACATATTCCTTTATCACAACTTAAAGATTAAAATGTTAAAACACTCAATCCATACATTATTTTTCTTGTTTGCAAACGAAGTTCCAGCAGAAAAAACAGATCGATCCATTTTTAAATCTCACCATGAATAGCAGCTGTTTGAGTAAAAGCAAATTTTTCAAAAATGTTGACAAATACAACAACTGAAGAAATTGCTAAACTTTAAAGGCATATATATACCAATATAAACCGAACTAATAATAAGTTTTGGTTACAAACATCTTATTGCAACCTAACTTAAGTATTTTTATACTAACAAACAGATTATATGCATTAATTTCAGGAGTTTCCAAGTGATTTCTTTGTGAGCTTGCGGCTGATTGTGGACGATTTCCTTGGAAAATTACGATGATGCAAGCCAATGATTTACCCTCTACCAAAATCGTTCAACGCGCCTAAAGAAGTTTTCACTTCCAAAATTCTGTATTTACCTTGGGATACATCACCTGCTTCACCTGAAACCTTGCAGTTAACAATGCAGTGTTACTATCAAAAATGGTAAATCCAACTTTCTGAACAAGAAAAATTCGTTTTACCTAAAATTTTAACTAAATCATTGGCTTTTTCTTGTAAAATGTGATCGGTTAGAGGGGCATTTCGCGATATTTGGATTTTAAACCAAGTAGATATTGCATTTCCTACATTTTTAAATGTCATCCTTATCTTTTGCCTATGTTTCCATGTCATGGATATTGAAGAATACGGCTCAAATTCTTCGCCGTTTTCAAGCCGATAGATTATTGCAGATTTTTCTTCTATGGTGAACGCGGTACGTTTAGTTTGTGGAGGCATTTTGATCACAGTAAAAAATCAATCATGCACTGGAAGGAACAAATATGTACTGAGCAAAATCACATGCGCAAATGAAGCTATGCAGTTTTGTTGTCAATGAATTTTATGCGGTTATTTCCCTTTCAACAAAGCGAAAATCGCAAATATGTACACACCAGAGATCTGCAACGGATAGCTTTTTTGCGACTCTGAGTGTATCCGAAAAAAATAAGTATAAAAACCTACTCACCCTAAGCGCACGCAACTCGACTCATATTCTCTTCTACGAAGCTAAAATGCGGCGGCTCAAATAAATATGAGTATCCTAAGTCATGAGTCGGATCGGGAAAGATCGGGTTTTTTCGGTACATAAATACTTATGGTTGTTGTCGTCTTGCTGATACTTATCCTACTTGCCGAAATACTCATAATCGACACAAGTAGCCGAATCACTCGGCTCATCTGCCACGGATATGAAAGAGAGCGCAGTAGAGCGCAGCAGTAAATAGTGAGCGAGTTTTTTGTATTTGTTTTGTGCTATTTTTTCGTAAGCATATCTAAATGCTGAATAACAGATGTGTTATTCTTGTGTTGCTTTTTGTTTTTATTTTGCACAGTGAAGGCTGCGCATGAGGTAACGTTGTTAAGGCTTAAAAATAATACGCAGTTTCGATAGTATCGTTAGTGTCATTCATTTTCTACAATCAGCAATTATTATTAAATTTGTAAATTATTTTTTTATTTTTCTGTAACCTTAAGTTACCAAATCACATGCGCATAATTTAAATTACACTTCTATTGCACGTGCTTACGCACAAGAAGCAAACAGACACGTGCGCCGCACAGTGGTTGAGCCCCATACAAAAGTTGTCAATAAATAGAAGGACTCATCGTAAACCAATTAAATTTTGTGTATTATTTGGAATTTGGCTTATAAAAATATTTTTAAGTCCGCCCTCAATCACGCCTACCTCCCATACAACACAAATATTTAAAACGCCATATTTTTTTTTTGTCTTAAACCCATACAAGAACCATTCTGTCAGAAATCTTCAATATGTCTATCATAAAAAAATATTTTTTGCCACGCGCACCTCCCATACGAAATTTTCCACTTCACGTGTTTTTCCGTATTCCAAGTTCAATGAAGTGCAGCATTGAAACTGCTTAAATTAAAGGTTTATAGTATTCAAAAATATTATTTGTTTGCTTTTTATAAAAACAAAAAAAAAATCATAAAAAAAGCTTATCGTTTCGTTTGTATTCCAAAAAAAGGAGTGAACCTCATGCTTTTTGCCACAAATTGGCTCTGGTTATAAATGTGATACTATCAACAGTTAAAAAAGATAAAAGCATACCTTTTAGCATTGTGATAAAGTGAGCACAGGTCGTGTAGCATAAAAACATGGCTTGCATACACGGAGAAAACTGTTTGCAAAATTAGTATTGTGGTTAAGCAAAACTTGCGCTTGATTCTAAGCCACTTCAAAATTATGCAAAATTTTAGCAAAAACTAATCAAAATGTGCTATTCCAATATATAATTAATAAGGAAATATTTGCTTGAATTAAGTAATTATTTGCTATTCCCATTCATAATAACTTAGCAAATTTTTGCTGAAATTAAGTAAAAATTTGAATTCAATTAAAATTTTGCTTTTTCCTAAATAAACGAGGAGTGATTGCAATTTAGCAATCTTTTTCTTAAATCACATTGAGATTGAGCAAAGTTTTGCTGATTTACTTTTAAGCAAAACATTTGCTTGATTCAAGCAAATTAATTTTCTCGGTGTACGTATTCTAATTTTGTTGTGTAGAATCAAAGAATATATATTTCACTTTTAGCTAATTGAAGATGTTTGAAGAACATTTCTTGATAAGGGAATTTGAATGTTTGAATAGTTTTGAAAGCATTTTATTGCGAAATTCATTAAAATGTTTCATAGTAAGCTATAAGATAATCACCCCTATCACGAATAAATTATCGCATGGAAATTCTCCCATATTTTGTGTACCCTTATTGCGAATTTCGCAGGGATTGCATTGCATGTTCGAAAAAATCCCCTTATTGCGAACGCTTTTTTTCTTGTGGAAGTGAACAGTTTTTTGGCGGATCTTCTCGCATCAAATTTGCTGGCGAGCAAAAGTTAAAATCGAAAATTAAAAACACAAAATTGTATAAATCAGCATTTTTATTAATTACAAACAAAGTTTAATTCACAGACTACAATTTAAGACACTTTTTAAACAATTTTAATAAATTCCAGCCTCGCTATATGCTTACCAAAAGAAGCTCTGTTAGCATTGGTGAAAACTGTTTTTCTTGTTTAAGTGATGTAAGATTATTTTCGTTTATTGAATTAAAAAATGAAATTGTAGGATGCGTAAAGCAATATTTATGCCTTTTTTAATAAAAATATTTGTAGTTAAAATTGTAATACTCGATTCGATTTTAACTTCGAACAGCTGTTAGCGGCACAAACTCACCAAAAAAGTGTTGCCAATTATTTAAAAATAAACTAGTTTTGTGGTAATTTTTCACTTCCGTGGGTTAAAAAAATTCCCATGGCAGCTTTTGGCTTATGTTAGGTTAAGAAAATGTTTATATCCCTTGGAATTATTGAAATTGTTTTCAAAATTGTGCCAATTTTTTGGTTAGATCTATTGATCTGGCAATTTTAAGTTAGTACTCCTATGAAAACTTGTGTAATGATTTTAAAATGGTTTTGTGGGAAAGGACTTTAAGAGGAAATAAACTAATGGCAGCTTTGGTTCTTCACCATGCCATGTTCGTAAATTTTTAGGGAAAATCAATCCGAACGAGATTCATGATAGGGGTAAAAAACTCGTGCGAGAAGAAGATTTCCGCATGGGAGCAAATCCGTGGGAGATTCTTGATAGAGGTGAATGTGAATTAATTTAACTTTATACATATCACATTACTGTTTTGCTAATTCAATTTAGTTGTAATTATTTAACTACAACATAGCAAATTAATAGACTGAGAAACACACTATAGAATACTTAAGTACTCTGCAAATATATAGTATTGCAAAAGAAGAATAATAACGTTTTAAAGCATTTATCGTATTTAGTAGGTAAATGCTTTCACTATTTACATTAAAAATTTAGCGATTTTAACTCGTAAGAAGTGATCGTTAAATTAAAAATGCCTAAAATCATACTAAAGAAAATGACTATAGTAATAAACCTTGAGACTAAACATATCTATATTTTCTTCTAAACGCATTTACCAAATGTTGTTCAAGGACGCAAAAAATTCTGTCCGTTTTTTTAATCGCTCAACTTAAAGTCCAATAAAAGCATTTCTTTATTTAAAATATCGTCGACATCCATAGATCATTATGTTTTATTCTGCAAAAAAATACATTTACGTTTTTTTGTCATATCAACTTTGCATAAGAAATTTATTGCAAAAATAAAAAAAAAATATTTCAAGAATGCAAAAAACTTTTTCAATAATGCTTTTTGTACTTAAAAAAACCAGAGTGCAATACGTTTTCTCAATTGTTTGTAATAACTCTTGAAAAATATCAATATTTTACGAAATTTTTTCAACATTTTTACATCGATCGTATTTTAAGGCGTCTACACAGAAAACCTCTATACATATATTTCTGATAAATATTTTGGAATCATGCGAGTTTGAATATTCTTAAACAACGCAAAGAAAAAAAAAATACAAAAAGAGATCATCAGTTTTTGTATTTATTTCCAACTTTTAACCACTGTGCGCCGGCCTTTTGGTTGTGTTTTATTTTTGTTTATGTCTAACAAACCAAAATCACAAGCGTTGTTATTGTTTTTTTCTCCACAGAGTGCAACAATAAAATACCAAAAACTCGTTTTCGAGAAAAAACAAACAAAAAATGAGAGCTCACATGGCCTGCAGACAAATACTTACGAAAAGTGCATACGCAAAAAAAGAACTAATTAACGCTAAGAGACGTTGGCAGAGAAGGAGCAGTACTCAGAGTACACTCAAAATACATTCGGATCGAGCACTTTTGTAATAAACTGACTCAACGCACTCATTGAAAACGGCTCGAAGTGGATCGGATCACGCCGCTCTCGGATATGAGAATGTACTTATAAACAAAAAATGCTAATGAGCCGAATGTCTATAAGTATTTTACACATATTATTAAGTATGGATAGAGTTCAGAACAGCACGACACTCGGGTATGATTTGAGTATCCGAATTCTGTCGGATACTCATTGCAGTTCTCTGGTACACACATAAATAAAAAAATTCAAAAGTAAGCAAATCTAGTCTTAACTTGCTTTCGTCGTCGCTATATGTTAAAATATTTATTATATTTTATGAAAACTGCGTCGTTTTATGCGAACTCGTCGTTATATCCACCGACGTTAAAAGCGAACTCAGTTCCGAAGAAATAAGAAATTACAAAATGCGGAGTTCAAGAATACGACGTTATAGCAGAAATCTATATATATAAAATAGGATGTGTGTATGTATGTATCGTATGGACTCCAAAACGGCTGGGCCGATTTTGATGAAATTTTCAGGTAATGTTCATCTTGGTACGGTGGGTAACATAGGCTATATTTGGACCCGATAGGTGGCGCTGGGGTGGACTTATATCGAAAATTTGAATTTATGGACCAATTTAACTGAAATTCAGAATGTATGTTTGTTTGATCATAAGAAAATAATTTGTGTATAAATGGACACGGTAGGTGGCGCTGGGGTGGACTTATTTCGAAAATTCGATGGCGTGAAAAATATATAAATACTTTTAATTTTATTTTATAACGAGGGGAGTAGCGAAGCACACCGGGTTCAGCTAGTGTTGTTATAACTGAGGTCGTTATAAGTGAATTCCACTGTAGTTAAGTAATGTATTAAATTTAATTTTACAACAGCAATTTACAGCAATTGATTTTGCTAGACTGAAAACTTTAACATTTTTTTTTCTTAAATATCACCTCTTATAAAAGCACTGAAAATTTAATTCAAAATGTATTTGGAAAAAAATACTCGCTCAATTTAATATACATACCTGTACCATTTGTAGCCATAATTTGTTTTTTTTTTTAAATAATACAACTTGATTAAAACTCAATTTTAACAACGATCGTATCGATGCACGTTTAAAGAAAAACAAACTTTGCTCAGAAATTTGTGTTTCTACATACTCTAGAGAATAACGGAAAATTTTGACTTTTGTCCAGCTAGATTAGTCATTGGAACAACTGTACGACGTTGCTCTTTTAAAATTCTCAGCATACAAACTCACGAACGAGGAAAGCAGTTGAGGAGTTCAAAGAAGAGTGAATATTGTATCCGCATACGCTCTGAATATTTTAAAATTATAAACTCATAGCAAAGATAACTCGGAAGAGCCAGGCGCATTTTGATTGCTTTACGCACCCTGATTTGCTATCAGCCGGCAAAACAGCTAATTCAGCTGTCAGTATTGCTTGTGTTCGAAATAGGTTTTGCCTTACTTCGAAAATAAAAAAGCCGAGTTTGTTTCATAACACCATTTAAAACCGATATCGTGTTTTTAATATTAACATTTTTAATTTTTTTTTTGGTTAAATTCAACTTTTTCTCTTGGTATGCATGGCTCACCTCCCAGTGGTAAATGGACACATGACGTAACCAGTTATTTCTTAAATACGATGTAGCTGCGATGCCTCCAAAGCTTGTTTACAATTCTCAATTACATTTGTTCAGACATGGCCGCTAAAACACTGATGGCTTCTACCTTACACAGTAACCGATGATGAAAGAAGGTATGCACAAGATAGGATAGAACAAAAAATACAACGAAAACGAAAGAGACCACACCGAATGAAGCAAACAAAGGCAAGTGACGTCACAAATTAATTTTCACAATAATTTTTACAAATTGATGAACGAACTTATTGCCTTATATCGAGCAGTTCAGAATTTATGTTGAATAACACTTAGTTATATAAATTGTTCTAATTTAAACATAAAGATCAATAATTTTGAAAAACACACTTCACTGCTAAACTACCTGCTAGAAAACACTGTGTTTCTCCACAGACGAGTAAAGCCAAACTGTTGTTTGAACAATGAATAGTAAATAATTTGAGCACAAACAAGATTTTGTTACACCACGCTTACAGTTCTGCATTACAATGTCATAACCGACAAATTTTTACAAGTTTATGCTTACATTATTTTCTTTTCATTGTTCAAACAACAGTTTGACTTTGTTCGTCTGTGTAGCAACATCGTGTTTTTTAACAGGAAGTTTTGCGTGAAGTGTATTTGTGAAAATTAGAAATTTTTATGCTTAAACCAGAACAAAGTTTTATGCATAAAATAACTAAGTGTTATTGAATATTAATTTGGAAATGCTCTATAAAACGGAATAATTTCGTTCATAAATTCTAAAAATTATTGTTAAAATAATTTGTGGCGTCATTTGCTTTTGTTTGCTTCTTTTCGGTGTCTTATCTTTCTTGTTTGTTGTGTTTTTGGCGTAGAGAAGATTTTCGTAAAAATTTTTTTGTTCTCCAATTTTGTGCATCATTTTTTTGATCTCTCCTATCTTGTGCATATATACTCCGATCGTCGATTACAGTCGGAACCCTTCTTTCAAGCGGACGAAAATAAAATTTTAATTTTGAAATAAGATCGTTGGAACAATATATTTTTCAGTTAGGCACTCACTCTGGGTAGAAAGAAGAAGCAACATTTTGAAGAACTACTTTTTTTGGAAATAACGAGCTTGAGTGACCTCTAAACATTTTTGAAAAAATCAAAAAAAAACTCAACATTTTTTTTTTCGTGACGACCTTTCGAATTCCGCTTCAGACCCTCACGAATTTTGACAAAAAGTTTACGCGCTACTGTATATCTAATTTCAATTTTAATAAACAATTCGATTAGATCTTTATGGTTGCGTTCACGAACCATATTTTACCCTATATCGCGTAATAACGCCAATATCATTTTTTTACCTAAAAATATCTTAAACAGTCGTAAAAATAAATAAAAAAAACTTTTGTTTTAAAATTAATTCTTCATTTATAAACATATTTGCAAAAATCTTTTGTTGCAGTTATGAAGATTAACATATGTATTTCAGGGATTATTGCTATTAATATAATAATTCATGATAAATGTAGTTTATTAACTCACCAAAAAGTTTTTAATCCTGTTCTTTAATTATTAACACTTTTTATTACAATTTTAGTCATTAAAAAATATATTAAAAATATAGCAAAACACAAACTGCTGCCAAATGCAAAATCACGCTATTGCAACTTAAAATAAATAATGTCTGTTGATTGATTTACTCTCTAGTTGGAAAGTTAGATTCCAAATGAATGTTCATGAGTCATTTTTAAGAATTCTTACACTCTTTTCTTAATTCTTAGCTCTTTGAGTTATTTTTCTGGAGAAATTTCTAAATTTATATTAAATGGACTCTTTAAATTTGGTACATTGGATATGTTCTTATTTTGGAATAAATTTTTTTACTAGCTTACAAACAAGATTAACTTTAAACTAATTTTTTTCCACCTGACATGACATGATTTAATTCATTGCAGGTCTTTTAAGTGCCGAATCCATGGCAAGAATGTGCGTAGCTGAAGCTCTTTCGAATCTTGTTTTTGTCAAGATCACCGAACTTGCCGATGTTAAATGTTCTGGAAATTGGATGTGGGCAGCCAAATTAGCTGGTGAAGGTGCTAAGATGTACGATGCTTGCAAGGAAATGTGTCAGATCATGAAAGAATTGAATATTGCTGTTGATGGTGGCAAAGATTCACTTTCAATGGCGACGAAAATCGATAATGAAGTTGTGAAATCACCTGGAACATTAGTTGTTTCCACATATGCACCATGTCCTGATGTTACCGTCAAACTTACACCTGATCTTAAAGGCCCCGCAATGGGTATCGAGAAGACAGCATTGATCTGGATAAACATCGAAAGAAAATTTCGTTTAGGAGCTTCGTCGCTGGCGCAAGCACTTTCACAGCAAGGCAATGAATGTCCAACAGTTCTGCGTACAGATGTATTGCGAAATGCATTTAACACCACACAAACACTATTGGAGCAAGGCAAGCTTTTGTCTGGACATGACATCAGTGATGGCGGTTTATTGACTTGTTTGTTGGAAATGTCCTTTGCTGGCTTAACTGGCTTATTCATTGATATAACAGCAGTTGTCAAGAGCTTGGAGCCGAAAGCTATTGACAACGCTGCTAATTCTGCTGGAAAACCGGAGTTGGCAGTGTTATTTGCTGAGGAATGTGGCTGGGTTTTAGAAGTTAAAAAAGAGTCATTGGCAGAAGTTCAATGTGCATTTGCACTGGCAGGTGTACCTAACTATAATATTGGAACAACTATTGGATATGGTCTTGACTCTAAAATAATGATAGTATCGGGTGGAGTATTGCTAAAGAGCGATGTACGAACCCTTATGAAGCAATGGGAGCGCACAAGTTTCGAATTGGAAAAATTACAGGCCAATGCCGATTGCGTAACTGAAGAGTTCAACTCTTTAAATTATCGAACCGGTCCTGTATATAATTGCACTGTTGATTTGAGTTCTGAATTAGTATTGAATCGCGCTACGCAGATTTATAGTGTTGCGGTGCTGCGTGAAGAAGGTGTAAATAGCGATCGTGAAATGATTGCTTGCTTGATAAAAGCTAATTTTGAAGTACACGATGTCACCATGTCGGATTTATTGACTAGTAAGTACCATGCGTAAAGTTGTTTACGTTCACACTAAAACCATATTATTTTCATTCACTTTTTTAATATTTGGCTATTATTCATAAAACTTATATTTTTTTTTAAATTAATTACTATTTATTTTTATAATTCTAAAAAAAACATATTTTTTAGAATCATATTTGAGCTTAATGCCAAAAAAATTTGATGAAGCAACAGGTTGCAACAACAATAAGTTCTTTGCAGAACAAACCACCAAGCAGACTAGGCAAACTGTTTCGTTGATAGCTACATCAACTCTTCAGTAATCTTCTGTGGTTTCTGCAGAACGATCCACTTTGATAAGCTAACACAAACACCTTTTGTTTAATTAAACAGAATTATTGTGCTATGTGCCGCATTTGTTGTTGTTGCAACCTGTTGCTTCATGAATTTATTTGGCATTAAGCTCAAATATAATTCTAAAAAATTATGTTTTTTAGAATTTAAAAAAATCAGTTTTTTATAATTATAAAAATGTATAGATGCCTACTATAATTTTTTAATTTCAACTAACAGCATTTATTCGTAGAACAAAGTTAAAGCATTTTTAAAACAATAAAAATTTTTCTTTTTACAGGAAAAACCAGCTTAGATCGCTATCGTGGTGTTGTTTTTCCTGGCGGATTTAGCTATGCTGACACTTTAGGATCCGGTAAAGGTTGGGCTGCTAATATCATGTTCAACGACTTACTAGCTACTCAATTCAGTGCTTTCAAAAATCGCAAGGAGACATTTACCCTGGGCATTTGTAATGGCTGCCAACTGATGAGCTTGATTGGTTGGGTTGGTGCAGAACGAGGTAACTCGCCAAACAAGCAAATCATCGAAGTGCCTGATGTTGCTTTGCTACACAACATGTCGGAACGTTTTGAATGTCGTTGGACAACAGTACGCGTTGAAAAAAGCAATTCCTTTATGTTAAAATCTCTTGAAGGCTCAACACTGGGTTGTTGGGCTGCTCATGGCGAGGGAAGATTCTCATTTTTAACAAGTGAAGTTTTGAAACATATCAATGCTAAAAACTGTGTTCCGCTACGTTATGTAGATGATAATGGAGTTCCTACCGTCGACTACCCAATGAATCCAAATGGAAGTGTTGAGGGCATAGCTGGGCTTTGTTCGGAAAATGGTCGGCATTTAGCTATAATGCCACATCCTGAACGTTGTAGTGAAATGTTCCAATGGCCATACATTTCGCCTAATATGAAGTTCAAAACCATGGCTAGCCCTTGGCAGATTATGTTTAATAATGCGTATGAATGGTGCACAAAAGAATAATAGTTAAATGGAATTTATTGTAAAATTAAAGCTATGCATTTTTTAAAACTTGTTTTATATGTATGTATGTATGTATGTACGTATGTTTTAGGGTGTCCCTTATTTACCAAGCATGTTTCTCAAAACATCAATCTGATTATGAATTTTAAGCAAAAATAATAAAGTGTGATCAAAGCTTTCATAATGTTTTCATACTGTTTTAATTAGAATTTTTAAAAAAATGGCAACAAACATGATGAATGGCAACAAAAGTAGAAAAATGGTGACAAAAGTTGAAAAATTATGACAAAAGATGAAGAATTTCAACGAAAGTTGGAATTTTATAAATTTAATAAATACTCGTATAATACAAAGTTTAGATAAATTTTTTCAGTTTTAATTACACTGTGCAACACATTTTTCTAACGGAAAAGCGGATAACACAGGATGATAGTACTAGTGTATTGTAACAGTGGTTTTATCTTCTGGCTGAGGTCAGCTCAGCCTTGCCAGGATCGAGTGAAAGATCCACAAACTTTCATCAAATAAGAATGCAGTCGGTGTTGGTTTAATATTATAATTTTGTATTTTATTGATATATTCTCCTCAAAAATACTTAATGCAGCGTGACGTCAATAGTTTGGGTAAAAGTGAATGTAGGCGGTCGAATGGTCGGAGGTTGTGGGTCCAGCTGACGGCAAAATCGGTATTCGGTTAATCGGTGGATTAGCAATCGATAATTCGGTAATCGGTAGATCGGTAAATCGGTAATTCGGTGAATCCTGCCAGGGCCCCTGAAGTAATGCTCACATTTAATATTTTTAGAGACAATCATGGTGGAAAAACCTCTATGAAGCTCGCACCAGGCAAATATATATAATCAATAAACAATTTAAAAAAGGTATGCCGACTGCGTTGGACGAACCAAAGACTGATTCTCACCGCAAGTGCGACGTCTAAAACAGGTACTCAAGGGAAGAACCAGCAAGCTGGCTCGCCATTGAGCTACTGCGGCCGAGATAAAATAAACAAAACAACAAACAAAAGTATGCCGACTGCGTTGGACGAACCGGAGACTGGTTCTCACCGCAAGTGCGATGTTTCGAACAGAAACTAAAAGGGAAGAACCAGCAAGCTGGCTCGCCATCTAGTCCCGGCGCCAAAACCCAAGCAAACCCCCCTTAGAGTATGCCGACTGCGTTGGACAAACCAAAGATGGTTCTCACCGCCGGTGCGACATCTCAAACAGAGATAGCCGATACACAATGACTGCGACAAGCGACGAACGGCAAAACGAAAATTTGTTGTCAGAGAGAAATGTCGCAGAATTCTCGACGACTTGATTATAATGAACGCAACAGCGACAATCTGTATTTCTGACGAATTTGACAGGAACATTTTTGTGATTTGACAACTTTGTAGAATTATTTATTAAAATTTGTTTTAATTCGTGGTAGCTATTGTACATCATGAGCAGTACTGAAGAATTAGTGGAATTTGTGACAATTAGCAAAATCGTAGACATGGTTCGGATGGCTTATGAAGCTTATCAATTAAGGCAACAGAGTACAAGAAGGTGGTGGGTTCGACCAGTGAACCTTACACGAGAAGAGGAAGGCTTTTTTCGAACATGCACGCAACAGCTAAAAAAAAGACGAGGAGCATTTCTTCAAAGCAACAAGGATGAGCGTGGCTAGCTTTAATTTATTATTGTCACTTCTCAAAGAAAAGCTACAACGATTTTCAAAGAGAAAACCAATAGATCCAGAGACACGTTTATCTCTAACGTTGCTGTAAGTTTGTAAATAAATAAATTTCCAAAGTAAAAACAAACGTAATTTTAGTTACTTGGCTCAAGTATGCAACATACAAGTGCTAGCATGGTCTCACAAACTGGGTATATCGACAGTGGGAAAAATTGTGTATGAAACATGCGATGCTATTTGGGAGGAGCTCCATGGCATTTATTTATCGCCGCCAAGTATCAATGAGCAAATAATGATTGCAAATAAGTTTTTTATCAAAACTGGTATGCCGAACTGCCTTGGAGCTATAGACGGGAAGCATGTTAATATAGTCCGTCCATGGAACAGTGGATCCTTGTACTATAATTATAAGAAAACATTTAGCATTGTGCTTTTAGCAGCGTGCGATGCAAACTATGTTTTTACATATGTTGATGTAGGAGCATTCGGAAGCCAAAGCGATGGTGGTGTACTTGCTCGTAGCGAATTTGGAAAGCAGTTGTTGAATTCTACTTTAGAAGTTCCAATGGACACTAATTTACCGGGAACTGGAACTATGTTTCCTTATTATTTCGTCGGCGACAGTGCATTTCCCCTTAAACCAAATTTAATGCGTCCTTTTCCTGGGCATAGCTTGTCGCAAGACAAGGATAATTTCAATGTAACGCTATCAAAAGCTCGAGTACTTATCGAAAATGCTTTTGGCATTTTGGCCAACCGCTGGCGCATATTACATACCACAATACACGCTGCTCCGGGAAATGCAGATAAATTAATATTAGCCACTATACTGCTGCACAATTTTTTAATGCTCCAAAATGATAGGAATTATTTTAATCTGGAATTAGTTGATCATGCTCAAAATAATGAAGATGTTCAGGGAACATGGAGAACCGAAACAAGGCAATTACAGTCATACAGACCTGCTTTTGCAAATCGCTCCTCCAATGTTGCATTTAATTTGCGAGATTCACTTAAAGAGTATCTGCAAAATAATTAACTACTAACAAAGATCGCACTTTAAAACATGTTTTTACTACACACTAACATTTATGTGCATTTTATGTTTATAAGCTTGAGTAATTATTCCACTCGCTTTCGATCAGTCATAATTCATTTTGCAATTGTTTTTAAATCATCTTCAAAAGAATAACAACAACTTCAACTAATGCATGCAGCTGCTACAGCCACCTTTCCGCTAATAATGCAAGGAATAGACGTTGCTACCGTTGGAACAACTCAGTTGGTAATCAAGTAGAGCGTTTTGTCCACAGACCCTACAATCTCATTAATGTTTTGATTTTTAGTACAACCTGAGTTGTACCATCGGTCGCAACGTCTATTCCTTGCATAAGATGTCTGTGTGGATCGCAAACACGTCTGGTCTAAAAACTGCTCTGGGATCAATCACCACGCAACATTTGAAGGCACTTAGTTATCATCAGCTAAACAATAACGATATTCACGCTGCCACTTCAGACAGTCTTTCTACATTTCATCGCAGTAATAACAACAATAATTCGACACTTGTCAGCCAATCGCCCAGCGCCACTTCAAGCTCTTCCAGTTAGCATTTGCAGCAACACGGTTCGCTGCCCACCCAAATATCAGCAACAATCGTAGCAGCAGCCGCCGCAGCCTCTGTAGTCAGCGGAGCGCGATCTTCATAAAACAATAGCAACTGGCAACGTCAATTTTCACTCGCTAGTCAGCCTGTCGTGGCGTACGCTGCAGCTGAGTCGTGCCAAACTGAAGGCTTCATCAAGACATCAGTACAATAATCTGGATTTTCAATGGTCGCCATGGTGGAGGTTAAACCGAACAATGATACCCAAGTTCCCGTCGGAATGCTTGACGCCTTCGCAATCTGTACGACCCTTCTAGTAGCAGTCCATATGCTGGCGCTCATGATTAGCACATTATTCCGCCCAATATTGAAACATTTTCCAATCTCCACAGTATTTCTCTGATGCACGAGTCGCCACACGAAAGACTTAATTAGTACATTTAGACGGCCTGGGCATTCTCAACGGTACTTGGTCTCGTACTGTTTCTGCTCGAAATCGCCATACTCTGCTGGGTCAAATTCTACGATTTAAGCCAACCTGCTGCATGGTCAGCGTACATCGTACTCATACCAGTTCTTGTTATTTTTTTTGGAGTTCGCAATACACTTTTCTCAATCGCTTATTACGCACAAATATGAAGTCACAGTTTCTGGCATTAGAGTGTTAAAAAAACTTTAGCAACAAATGGATCAGGATCATATGGACCAGAATCGTCATCATCGATATGATGGCCTTAATTATGACTCAATAGTATAGTTTTAATGCTGCATGTAATGAAAATAGGTTATAACATAGATGAAATCTTCTTTATACAATTTGAAATAATAATTTTATTAATAACCAGAAAAAACTTGACTAAAAACACTTTCTAAAAATTATATCTGTTTTTAATTTACCTATCAAATTACATCCCCACGCTATCTGCGTAAAGGCTATATTAACTTTGTCTTTCCGTTCTCAACAACAATTCTTCAAAAATATGTGTGTATTAACAGCATATTTAAGACATAATCTGCCGTATCTTAAACGTGTTCTGCATTTGAGTTTTGGACAAATAGGATGAACACGACACCCATCCTGTATACGAAGTGACGCCATTAAACTTTCAAAACATGCATAACTTAGAATATACTTTGAGGGTGTTTTAAATTTGACCCAGTCAAAGATAATTCTTTACTAGTTCCATTTAATTTATTACATAAATTTAATTGTGATCTTTAGATCAAATAAAATTTTTAAGAATGCAACAACAACACTGTATAGAGTCAATCACTTAGCTGATTGATTGATAGTGATTGACTCTAGACAGAGTTGTTGTTGTTGCCTTCTTAAAAATCTTAATCTAAAGCTCACAATTAAATTTATGTAGTAATTTTAAAAATATATCACAAATAATTTACTAAGTTTTATTTAATTTTACATTTATTTTACATTCCCATTGGAACTTAAATTTATTGCACTCACATTTGTACATATTAGTGGTAGTTTGTTTATATTTATATAAAAAAATTTCAAAGTAACCGAATGAAAAACTTGAGTTTTGGACATCTTTTAAAAGATTTGTACTACAGCACCCTCTGGTATTCAAGATGGATCGAAATAGATAGCACTAAAACACTCACCGTACCTAAAAACTCCTATACATAAATTGTTATCCTAATCGGACAGCTGTTACGGAGCCTATTAAACATTTACATTTATGCATTTATTAAAAATTATTCAGTATAAATTTTAAATGACAATTATTCAATATATTAATTTAAAAACTAAAAATATTTTAGAATGATTATGTTTTTTATAAAAACTTAAAATAAGTTATTCAATATGAATAAATATAGATGATTAGGAATTTATAAAAATGTTGAATGAATGATGATTACAATTCAATATGAATATATGTAAATGGTCATCATTATAAAAAATAAAAAGAAACATATTCAATACGAATGTTAAGAAAAACCCACTTATAGCAGAACATTTTTTCATTAGTGATATTTCAGAGATATTTTTCAACTTCTTCATAAACTAATGAAGAAATTTTCTGCTGCAAGTGGTTAACAGCAATTGGCGGAATATTAGAAGTTTTAATTTGTAGTGCAAGGCCTGCAAAAAGTAATGCGGTGGGGTCTATCTCTGAATTCCTTGAGGCAAATGTGGAAGTTGTTTCCTTTATGCATTCTGATGCTACAGCCAGAAAGTCTTTGAAACATTTCGCCTCGCTTTCCTAGATTATGAAAACAAGATACATATATGATCTGCGTATAGATACAAAAATATGTTTACCTTTCGTGCTCGCTTGGACGTTGTCGGCGTTTCCAAAATTAACGATTCTTCAGTGCTGCTGCTATGCACCGTGATTTCATTGTTGTGTTCGCTGAATTCAGAAATTATGGCTTCGACCTCGATGCTGTCATCAGCAGGAATATTTCCGATTGTGCTGCAATTTGAAACAGAATGTTTTATAAAATTTACAAGAATGGTATGTAATATATAAAAGAACTTTTTCATACCTTCTAGAGGACTGCATTTGATCTAAAAATGACATGACGCCATAATACCTCCACTGCTTTTTAGGGGCAACAGCACCACTACCTGACGAAAGTATTGCATTTCTTTTGCATCTCTTATAACAATGGCGCAGCCCTCTCCAACGCTTTTTGCACTGTGCTTCTACAAAATATTGATATTATAATTTATTTAATGCTGCTTGGTTATGCAATAGTTACCATCAAGATTTACGTTTATGGAAACCTCCTTCCACGCACGATCTTTAAGTCTTAGGCCTTTTCCACACTTGGTCAACGCAATTCCAACACAACTTCAACGCAACAGCGAAAAAGTTGAAAAGCAATGCAACTATAAACCGAATGCTTTCAGACTTGCTTCAAAAGTCATGCAACATATAATAATTGTTATTATATAAAACTCATGTTTTTCGACTTCTTGCACTGATTTAATATTTAACACTTCTGCAAACTATTTCTTCTTCATTTAGACTCTATAAGGAACTAATTAATTAGCTTATTCACCTTGATTAATATAAAGCCTATTGCACTACAAATACTTGAATTCACAAAACAAACAAACTGATGCAACACGTCGCCGATGAAAATTGCGGAAAGCCGCGTTGCGTTGAACAGGTTGAGAACGTGTCGAGAACTTGTTGCGTGCAAGTTGCTTAATCTGAAGGTTCCGGTATAAATACACAGGCTAGCAACTTGAGTTGGAGTTGCGTTGACCAAGTGTGGAAAAGGCCTTAGGTTCTTATATCCCTCCATTTCAAGGTCGTACAGAAGTCTGTGTTTCCGCACTTCTTCAATTAGTACTTCGTCCAAATCCATATCTAAGAAATATAAAGCAATTTCAATGAAATGTTTGTTAAATAATTTATTAACTTACCTTCAAACCATTTGAACTAAAAATAAGCACAACGAACGCGAAAGCTAGCTTAAATGAAATAAAAACAAAAACAAACGCTGCTATGTTCGCTTTTGTCGTCTATCAAATTAGAAATAGATTGAAGTCTGCGGCAGCAACAATTGTGGTCGTGTTCTCTCTTTGTCGTGCCGTCTTCAAAAAATACATCTACATAAGAAAACATGCGTTCTATCTTTTGACAATTGGCGTTCGTCGCTTGGCGCAGTCAATGTGTATCGGCTAAGACTCAAAGAGAAGAACCAGCAAGCTAGCTCGCCATTGAGTCACTGCGACCAAAAATGTAGAGTATGCCGACTGCGTTGGATGAACCAAGTATTGGTTCTCACCGCAAGTGCGACATCTCAAGCAGAGACTCTAAGGGAAGAGCCAGCAAGCTGGCTCGCCATAGAGTTACTACTTCGAGCATACCTGAAGTAATGCCGCTTTGGTTGGTTTTGTGTCGCCCTTTTATTCGATATTTACAGAAAACCAGTTGGGAATTACACGTTCAGTTTTGTCTTCCCTACAAGAAATAGCTAACCAAAACTCTAACACAATCACATACATTTTTCTGTTTACAACCACATTCTCATACTCATTTCAGTGTCAAAAATTGTGAAACAGGGAAAAATATGAACATTTTAGCAAGTGCATGTGAAAGAAAGAGAAGGTATCATTATTAAAAATCATGTCCAATTTTTGCATATCCCCCATTGTAGTTTACCATTCCTGGTTTCGCTAACAAAAACCAAGTTCTGCAATAAAAAAATTAAATATCTTTAAATTGCTTACTGTTGGAACGCTGCTACCCATCAAAGAAGGATGAGCCAATAAGCACGCTTGCCAATATCAAGAATGCAGTGAGCATTTCAACATTCGCCACATCTAATTCCACTCCCAAAGTCGTCGGCACAGAAGTGGCTCGCAGTAGCAGCAATAACAGTAAGAACAACAACAACAACAATAAAAAATGTTATAATAAATTAAAACCATTTGTTTCAAGACACCAACGAATTGCATGCATTTTTATTTTTTAAGAGGTACGTTAGATAAAACTGATTTTTACGTTATATCTAACGGTTACATATAACTGAGTTTTCGGTTAGATTTATCTGGTGAGATTTGGTTACCTATAACCTGTATTTATGTTAACCCTAACTAGAGAGAGAGCGAGACGGCTATATTTCAATGGTATTGGAAATTGATACGTGTGAAAAAGGGATGCCAGATCACACGTATACACGAGTTTCGGTTAATTTCTTCCCGAGGCTCTTCCTAGCATAACCGAAACTTGGTATGAAGAGGTAACCGATATTTCAGTTTAGAAAAACCGTTTTTGCTTAGTTAAATAACCGATAGTCTTCTTGTAGGGTTTGGCCTCCCTGCAAGACACTCCTAACCGAAACTTTAACACATTCACAAAAAAATTTTGTATTCACTAACACAAATGCATGGTATTTTGTTATTAAAATGGCGGTACAAAATACTATTAGTTATTAAACCTATTATTTAACAGGCAGCAATTTAGTTGTACATCCCTGTTTTCTCTTATTGGTGTGGTAGACAGAGACAAATGATTTTCGTTGTGTTATACTTGTTTTGTCTTGTTCTTTCTTATGAGAAAAATAAATTTGATGTACACACAATTTAGAAAATTTTCAAACGAACGATTTGTATCATGCAACAGCACGTAAGTACTTTTAATTGTGAAATATATTAAATAAAATATTGTATAATGTTAAAACAATTATATTTTAACACTTTTCTAATGAAATAGACGAAGCTGGTGGTCGTCAAGTGCAGGTGATGGCTGCTGCTCCGAGTACTACTGGAATACCATTGACTGCAGCTCCACAACCGCAGGCTCAAGCTACACCAGCAGTCACCTCTACGGCTCAATAAAATGGAAATATTACGACCTTGCTTTTCGTTCTGCTAACTTTGGCATTCAGCAGCAAACTTTGGTGCAACAAAATACTTCGCCAACAAGTGTCTGACCACCGTGGCCATAGCCAATACGATAGTTCTCGCCCAACAAGCAGGAGCTCCTAGCATGCTTATCACGAATACTTTTGCTGCTATTACACACAGTGTTTCCAAGTGGATTTGTTAATGGAGCTACGCAGCAAATTTCAATATGCAATTTTCAATAAAAATTCAAAAAATAAATGTGTTCATATAGTTAAAAAATAATAGGGAATTAACCAGTCAGTTAAATGGTAGGTATAACTGGTGTACTTGGCATAGCAAATAGTTAATTACTTAGTCATTTCACTGGTAGCTGCGACTGGTATTTCTGCCATATAAATAAGTTATTTAACCCACTATTTAACTAATTGCTTTAACTGGCAAGTTTGACAGATATTTTCAGTTATTTAACTTATTATATAACTGATTGGAATAACTGGCATATAAAATGTGTGAGCGAGATGACTATGCAATTTAAACTTCTGAAAAAGTATGTGCAAGAAAAGGATACAAAATCACACGTACACAAATGTTTTGGTAAGATTTTTCACATGGCCCTTAAGAAACTGATAGAAAATACTGACCGAAACTTCCGCATTGCTTTTCTTTATATAACCAGTAATATAACCGGTTGTGTTCTTGCAGGGTAGCCAGGCAGCCCTGCAAGAACACAACCGGTTATATTACTGGTTATATAAAGAAAAGCAATGCGGAAGTTTCGGTCAGTATTTTCTATCAGTTTCTTAAGGGCCATGTGAAAAATCTTACCAAAACATTTGTGTACGTGTGATTTTGTATCCTTTTCTTGCACATACTTTTTCAGAAGTTTAAATTGCATAGTCATCTCGCTCACACATTTTATATGCCAGTTATTCCAATCAGTTATATAATAAGTTAAATAACTGAAAATATCTGTCAAACTTGCCAGTTAAAGCAATTAGTTAAATAGTGGGTTAAATAACTTATTTATATGGCAGAAATACCAGTCGCAGCTACCAGTGAAATGACTAAGTAATTAACTATTTGCTATGCCAAGTACACCAGTTATACCTACCATTTAACTGACTGGTTAATTCCCTATTATTTTTTAACTAGATGAACACATTTATTTTTTGAATTTTTATTGAAAATTGCATATTGAAATTTGCTGCGTAGCTCAATTAACAAATCCACTTGGAAACACTGTGTGTAATAGCAGCAAAAGTATTCGTGATAAGCATGCTAGGAGCTCCTGCTTGTTGGGCGAGAACTATCGGATTGGCTATGGCCACGGTGGTCAGACACTTGTTGGCGAAGTATTTTGTTGCACCAAAGTTTGCTGCTGAATGCCAAAGTTAGCAGAACGAAAAGCAAGGTCGTAATATTTCCATTTTATTGAGCCGTAGAGGTGACTGCTGGTGTAGCTTGAGCCTGCGGTTGTGGAGCTGCAGTCAATGGTATTCCAGTAGTACTCGGAGCAGCAGCTATCACCTGCACTTGACGACCACCAGCTTCGTCTATTTCATTAGAAAAGTGTTAAAATATAATTCTTTTTACATTATACAATATTTTATTTAATATATTTCACAATTAAAAGTACTTACGTGCTGTTGCATGATATAAATCGTTCGTTTGAAAATTTTCTAAATTGTGTGTACATCAAATTTATTTTTCTCATAAGAAAGAACAAGACAAAACAAGTAGAACACAACGAAAATCATTTGTCTCTGTCTACCACACCAATAAGAGAAAACAGGGATGTACAACTAAATTGCTGCCTGTTAAATAATAGGTTTAATAACTAATAGTATTTTGTACCGCCATTTTAATAACAAAATACCATGCATTTGTGTTAGTGAATACAAAATTTTTTGTGAATGTGTTAAAGTTTCGGTTAGGAGTGTCTTGCAGGGTATGCATAGATAGGTGGTGTGCGTATTAATTAGTGGCTTATGCAGTAGTGCGGTTGTGTGTTGTCAATTAGTTTTATCAACGAGTATATATCTATAAGAGATTTCACTCGTCGCTCGTTATTTTTTGCTCGCCGATATTAGCCATCCATCGACAGAACAGGGTATTTTGATGGGACATTTATACCCCTTCAAAAGTGCGAGTTTGTTTACATTTTGTTTTCTATATTTTGATCATTTTGGCTGCGTGCACAAGGGAGCAAAGAGATCGGTATTTTTTAATGTGCTTGCCTGTTTCTTCTTATTTGAATATCTGATGAAATATTGCAAATTTTATGAATGAAAATAAAATTTTACAGCTTCTTATTTGCATGTGTATGGTTGCCGAATTTATTTTGTTTCCAGCTGGACATTTTTGTTGTGATTTTGTTGTAGCTATATTTTGTTTGCTGCTGCAGACAAGGATTTTAAGATATTTCATTAGTTGAATAGAAAGACAGAATTCTGATTCGGCTAATGAAATAATTATTGGATAATAAAAAAATTTAGCAATAAAATAGAATTGGTCTAGCAGTATTAAATAACTTTAAAATAAAACAAAGAAATATTGTAGATTTAATTAATGAGAATAAAAGTTATATTTGATACAAATTTTACAGGTTATGTATGTACATAACATATTTACGTTATATATATGTATGTGTGATTTTTTCTTCCATCTTCTTTAGTTTGTTTCTAGCTGGACATTTTCCTTGTAGCAATATTTTGCTTGCTACTTTGGATACACAACCATAATTTTTAGATACTTCATTACACCAATAAAAAGATGAAATTCTGATGATTCGGCTAATGAAATAATTATTAGTTAGGACTTTTTTTTTAAAAATTTTTTTAACAAATATGCTTTTAATTAATAAAAAGACACAGTTTCGATAGTATCGTAAGTATAGACGTAGAATTCCTTTTTATACAGTAATAGAGAAAAATTCTGTTTTTTTCATGTAAAAAAAATACATATATTTGTACAAAAATGAAAAAATTTCGAACTTCTAAGCAAACAAAATAATAAAAAAGTATTAAAAATTACCATTTCTACTATCTGCTAGAGCCATTGGCTGTAGAATAACGTATTGAAATTTCAGCCCAATCGGCTTGATAGATTTTTTAAACACCCTGGCCGATCAGAAAAACTTTGTTTCGAGAAAATCACTTTTTTATAGACGACGATTTTAATTGTTTAGTAAAATATTACATATAAAAAAAAATTAAAATAAATATAATTGATATATTTGAATATAAGTATGTATTTAAACTAGGTTATTTTTTTTAATAAAAGTTAGAGCGGTGTAGGGATGTCAATTTTTGCAGATTTGTAGATCCCGGGATTTTCAGGATCTGAACACACAATCCCGAAATCCCGGGATCCTGAGATCGTCCCGAAATTTAGTAAGTTTTTATTTCGTTATTTCAAAATCAGAGTAGTCGCCGCCTTAATATAATTCAAAGTAGTTTTCCCGGAATCCCGGGATCCCGAGATCGTCCCGAAATTTAGTAAGTTTTTATTTCGCTATTTCAAAATCAGAGTAGTCGCCGCCTTAATATAATTTAAACTAGTTTTAAGCCACTTGTTTTGAAATAGTTTTTCAATTACTTCATATATAATGCAATAAAAACTATTCAACATTGAAGTGCATACCGCCTTAATATAATTCAAAGTAGTTCATAAACTACATTATTTTAAATAAGTTTTTTAATTAGTTGTTTTTAAAAACAAGGTAGTTTGTTTCTAAAGGGATAGTTTTTCAAAAATACATGTACAAATACATATATTTAGTTTAGCAGTAACTGCCTACATAAAATTATTTTAAATCACTATTTAAACAACCATTTTTTGAAAATTTACTTTTTTCAGATTGATTATTATTCAATTATCCTTCAACTACAACTACAAACTACAAAACCCAAAATTCGAATAAAAAAATTATTCAAATTTTGGCTTTGGTTGGTTTTTTTTCCCGAAATAGCTTAACATTATGAAATAGCGATCCATAAAGTCGGTTTTTAAATTTTGCATTTGAACTCACATTACCCCACGTTACAAGAGTGTGAAGAAGAAGTTTTTGATTATGTAAATTTCGTATTTTGAGGAATTTTACGGCAAAAATTTTGATGTATTATTCAAAGATATATGATATGGAATTTTTCAAAAAAGCAACACAATTGCACAGTAAATTTTCCTAAACAAAATTCAATTTTATTTTTATTAAACGTAGCTACATAAGTAGGTATGTAAAAGTTATATGTATATGGTATTAGCTTTCATTGCAAGACATTCAACTTAATTTTTGTAATATGCAATTATTTAAATAACTATTTCTGTGGTCACAAGGAATAATGACTAAACTCATAGTATCGGAAAAAACAATATTTTTAATTAATATATAAAATGAATATTACGAATTTCATGAATATTTGAATTAAAATATATGAACCGTTACAAACGAAATATGTGCAGACATAAGTGATACTCTTTTATGGTTAAAAAGCTTTTTCCTTCATCCTTCCAAAGAATGGCAATAAAGAAAATGGCGTATCGCTTTTTTACGATAGCTTGAGTTTAGTTATTCTTCCTTGTGACCACGGATTTTATGCTATTGATCTGATATTGATCATTGTTCAATAATTTTAAAAATTTCCTATCAATTGTGAACGGCCTTTTTGATATAATTTTCTACAGTTGTTGCAAAACGTGAAATTCACAGCCTATTGATGAAAAGCAAAATTATTTTCCTTTGGAAATTTCGCTTAACTCAATTTTATGTAGAAAAAATTCTTTAAGCACAATTGTTTGGTTTTTTATTCGCTTATCTTTCATATCAGTTTTTTTCGCCTTTACTTTTATTTATAATCAGCAGTCAGTTTGTAATTTAGTATTGCAATGTATAGTAAATTTTAGCTATGGATTTTAGTGTTGTATATATGCAATAGCGTAGTAAATGCATTTAATTTTATTTTCTTAGTGTAGAGTATATATATATTTTACCATTTTGAAAATGATATGGTGCAAGACCATTTGCACTGGATTGTGAATAGCCCTAGTATGTTCTCAGTATTACAATGCACTGTTATGCATTCTAATGTTATTTTTTTGTTGTTATACAGCTTTTCTGCTATGAGTTGGCTTTTGACACCATCGCTGGCTTAACTATACTACACAGTTTTTCAATATTTTTTCTTGTAAGGAACTTATTATGATGCATCCTGGAGTACGAATGAAAATTTTTTAGAAATAAATAAAATTTTAAAAATGTAACATTTTAAATGATCCAGCAGAAAGAATCATATGACTTCTAAATATGGTAAATAATACGTGGACAATGGACAGCAAAATTGTGTCATCCAAGTAGTTGAACATTACAATAAAAATCATCCTGACAAAAGAAAACGTACAATACTTCGCAAATTAAACTAATGTCGTATAATTTTGTTTACTATGGTTATTTACATAAATTCTTATGTAGCTACGTTTAATAAAAATAAAATTGAATTTTTTTTTTAAAAAACTCGCCGTGCAGTTGTGTTGCTTTTTCGAAAAAATACCGTATCATATTGTATATCTTCAAATTATACATAAAAATTTTTGTTGTAAAATTTTTCAAAATACGAAATTTACAAAATTAAAAACTTCTTCCTTATGCTCTTGTAAAGCGGGGTAATGTGAGTTGAATTTATCAAATTTTCGAAAAAAAATTTAATCAAAATTTCACTTTGCAGAGTTTTTTTAAAAAATGTACAGAACAAAATGCAATGTTTCTTATAGCATAAGATGGAAAATTTGTTAAGCTTTTAAATAAGTATAAATTGATAAAAATTGTTTCATTGTTTAGTGATATGAAAAATACTGAAGAAGAAATTTCTTGTTTTTTTTCGAAAATATAATTTTTAGCCGATTGCGCGACCGTTAGTTAATATTAAAGTGTTATATACCAAAATTCATGTTTTTAAGAGTAGAATCAGAAATCAAGGTGTCCCGGAAACTTTTCGAAAAACGTTGAAAAAGTGGGACGGTCTAATATACATATATTGTATTAATTTTTATTTTTCTTAATTTTTTAAAAATAATATACTATCTTCATGGTTAGAAATCTTGGAATAAATTTTAATACAAGCATTAAAAACTATTTAATTTTGTAAAATTTGTAAAAAGTGTTAGTAAAAAAATTGATTACGAAATTCGTAAATATATATTGTTCTACATTTTAATACAAATAAAATATTAAAACGATAGGTATAAAGTAAATTAAGCTCAAATTTTGGCACTCGATTTGATTTGAGTTCTAGATGGTTTAAGAGAAAAATAGTTTGCCACACCGTCTACAAATCAACAAAAATGCTATATTTTGGACGGTTTTGGTTGTATTAGACTAAAATTTTTTAATTTAGTTTATATTGATACGCTCGGCAACTATACTCAAAATGGTGAAAACAAAATTTTTTTTCCGATTAGCATTAAAATTCATATATGGCAGTAAGGCGGTGGCAGGACAACGTCTGCCGGAGAATATCTTTATACAATAAATTCTTCTTTGATTTTGAAGAAATTTGGTGTTTGTATTTTGTTAATTCAAGTTAATTTTATTTATTTAAAGCATTTTTGTTAAAAATTTTTTTCAAGTCCTAACTAATAATTATTTCATTAGCCGAATCATCAGAATTTCATCTTTTTATTGGTGTAATGAAGTATCTAAAAATTATGGTTGTGTATCCAAAGTAGCAAGCAAAATATTGCTACAAGGAAAATGTCCAGTTAGAAACAAACTAAAGAAGATGGAAGAAAAAAAATCACACATACATATATATAATAACCTGTAAAATTTGTATCAAATAAAACTTTTATTCTCATTAATTAAATCTACAATATTTCTTTGTTTTATTTCAAATTTATTAAATACTGCTAGACTAATTCTATTTTATTGCTAAATTTTTTTATTATCCAATAATTATTTCATTAGCCGAATCAGAATTCTGTCTTTCTATTCAACTAATGAAAAATCTAAAAATCCTTGTCTGCAGCAGCAAACAAAATATAGCTACAACAAAATCACAACAAAAATGTCCAGCTGGAAACAAAATAAATTCGGCAACCATACACATGCAAATAAGAAGCTGTAAAATTTTATTTTCATTCATAAAATTTGCAATATTTCTGCAGATATTCAAATAAGAAGAAACAGGCAAGCACATTAAAAAATACCGATCTCTTTGCTCCCTTGTGCACGCAGCCAAAATGATCAAAATATAGAAAACAAAATGTAAACAAACTCGCACTTTTGAAGGGGGTATAAAATAAATGTCCCATCAAAATACCCTGTTCTGTCGATGGATGGCTAATATCGGCGAGCAAAAAATAACGAGCGACGAGTGAAATCTCTTATAGATATATACTCGTTGGTTTTATTGAGTAGGTATGTAGCGCAAAGAAGTAAAATATAAGGAAATGGTGTTGCTTACACATACACTGTACGTGAACTGTCGCACCATTCGTAAATTGTGCGAGCGAGAAAGAGTGTGTTTTTTGACATTTTTGAGAACCCTGGCATCTGATTGGAAGACTCCTCAGCAAAATAGTTGAAAATAATTTAATTTTAAGCATTTTTCACTGCTTAAAAAGCAACAAAATTAAAGAAAAAAAACCACTAAAACAAATGCAATATGAGTTGTGCGGTTAAGAATTGTAATAGTTCCCGAAAACTTAAAAACAATGCGCATTCGTTCCACAGGTAAATATGTCCATACGGTTTAAATTCTTTTAACATAAGTGCTTTATTTAGTTTCTAACGATATTTTTTTTACTTATTTGTTTTAGAAATGTATATATTTCTTATTAAAAATGGTTTAAAAATGCAATTTAGACCCCGTTGATTTTCCGCCAGTTTGATCAAACCACATCTGTCAAAACACAAACACTGCTTCAGGGGCGCAGTCATTTTTCGCAGTTGAATACATGTTTGGGGCGCTCTTGTTTTCAGCATAGTGAATCAGATTTAGTACCTGTTTGTTAAATTTTTCTGATTTTTACACAACAACTAGGCAGAAACACCCAAAAAAATAAGGATTTAAAAAAATTAACCTAATATAATTTGTAATTAAAGTTGAAGTTTAGAATTTATAGGCCTTCAAATATAGAAAAATTACCTAAAAATCTTGCAGTTTTTCGAGTTTTTCAACAAAACTAAGCTTTATGGGTATTAAAACAAAGGTAATGTGCGTATCTATTCAACGAGGTGTCAAATTTAGAATTACATAAGAATTCATTAAGATATAATTTTTTTATAATTAGAATTTGTCTGAAAGACTAGTGGTTTCTCTTTTACGAAAGCAATACATTAAAAAGAGAATTATTAACTACATTCAGAACTGCTGTAGACAGAGAAGCCTGTGTGGTACTTACTGAGGTTTGTAAACCCTAAGCAGCATCCGAAGGCCTCCTTTTGATACATTTATTTTTTTTTATTAAATTTGGAAAAACCTCGCGATTTTAAGTAAAAAAGGGTTGTATCTTAAATGCATGTATTTTTATGTTTGATATCTTGTTGAATAGATACTTGTATTATCTCTCTTTTGATACCCATAAAGTTTAGTTTTGTTGGAAAACTTAAAAAATCAGCTAAATTTTTAGTCCACTTTTTCCAATGTTGGATGCCTATAACTTCTAAGCCAAATGCGAGCGATCAAAAATTTTTTAAATAATTAGAGTTGTTGCTATTCTTGAAATGTTTCTAAAATTTTAACGCATAAGAACAAACTTTAACAGTTTGGGCCTTCTTTTACGATACAACCGAATACGGCCCTTTGTGATTGTTTCTGTATTTGTGTGAACCAACACCAATATAAAAAATACCACACTTTTCTGCTATTACACCACTTCCTTATATTTTACTTCTTTGATGTAGCGTGTGTTTGTTTCTATGGTCTGGTGTCGTAGTGCGGTTGTGTGTTATTGCTGCTTTAATAATAATAATAAGTAGAAATATTTAAGTAATACAATATGAATATATATATCGATAATATTTAATATTATAGTTTACGTAGTGTATAAAAATATAATATTTGTAACGTCTTTATATTTATAATAATAAGTAGAAATATTTAAGTAATATAATATGAATATATATATACATCGAAATGATTTAATATTATAGTTTATTTAGTGTATAAAAAGTATATAATATTTGTAAGGTCATGTTACAGTATAGTAAGAAAACCCTAAAAGGAATTTGCAAAGTTAGCTCGCTTTTAAAAGATATAGGCATTAAAAGTTTGTCTCTTGCAGAGTATTTTTTAAAAATAAAGTGCTCATTAAGGCGTATCGAATTACAATTTTTTCGAATTTCACATTCAATAGATCTCAAAATGCATGGTGGTCAAGATCTATCAAAAAAATTAATGAGAAAAAAGGATGTCTTCCTCTTACACAAGGACAAAGTTGTTTTTTGAGAAAAATAGTAAAAAATAAAGATCTATAAATGCTTTGATTTTTGTAAGAAAAACTACATATGTCTTAAAGCAAAATTAAATACAGACTTTAACTAAGAATATCTCGCCAAACAAGATGCAACTCTCGATTTCTACCCTCATTGTCCTGTGTGAGAGATATTCGAATCCAAAGGTACACGCGAAATAGCACAGAACTTTTGATTGTTATGTGTTTGTTTAAATGTTACTAAAATATTTAAATCCAATTTTATAATTTTTTCAAAAAAATGAAGATAAGGTTTTATATATTTTTGGCATCAGAAGTGGTAACGAAGATAATTTTGTGAATTTGAATTCTTAAAATATTTCTGAAGGAAACACTGTCTGAAAGTATTTTTTTATAACACCAGGTTAAGACCACGATTCTTTTTTGTGTTTCTTTTTTTTAAAAAATTTTCTGACTAGCATGCAATTTATTATTTCGTCAAAACACTTCACCTCATCATTTAACAAAATGATAAACTAAAGTTTTGAGTTTCTGAGCCTGCCATTCGATGAGTCTCAATTGATTTAACAATTGTTTTTAAGATGTGAAGAATTCAAAAACTGAAAATTATTTTCGGTACCACTTCTGATGCCTGGAATATAAAGCCTTATATTAATTTTTTTTAAAAAGTTGGAAAATTGCGTTCAAGTATGCTTTTCTCAAAAAACAGTAAATGCATAGGCAAAAAATGTGCAAATTTTAAACACACCAAATATAAGGAAAACGTAAAAACTTTAATAAATACCACTAAGATTAACACAACCAGATAACAATCAAAAGTTCTTTTCTATATTGAGTGTACCTTAAGATTCGAGTATCCTTCACGGAGGTATCCTTCACATAGATCACTGAGTAAAAATCAAGAGTGGCATCGTGTTTGGCAAGATATTGTTATTTAAAGTCTATATTTACTTTTGCTTTAAGACATATGTAGTTTTTCTAACACAAATCAAAGCATTTATAGATCGTTAATTTTTACTGGTTTTCTATAAAACAACTTTGTCTTTGCGGGTGAGGGAGACATCCTTTTGTTGGGAGACCACCCTATGGAACTTTGCAGACCTCTTAGAATGAGAAATTGAAGAAAGAATTTTTAATTCGATACGTCTTTATGAGCACTTTATTTTTAAAAAATACTCTGCAAGAGGAAAAATTTCAATGCCTATGTCTTTTAAAAGCGAGCTAACTTTACAAAACCCTTTAAGGGTTTTGTTGGTATAGATCAGTACCATCGATCTGTGTTGGTCGCTTTTTCGTTAGTTTCCATGACCGTTGAATTGTAGCATAGTGTTATTTGTATAAAAATAACTAAAAAATATTTTTCAACGAAACAATTATATAGCAACATTATTACAGATTAGGTATATTCAAGGCTGCTGAGAGGGGGGGACGGGGTCTTTCCCCGCAGGCTCGGAGCCTTAAAGAGGCCCGGATTTTCGGGAAAGTAAAGTAACAAAAAGTTGATTTATTGTTGTGGGATAGAAGTGGTTTTTCTTTCCATGAAAATTATTATTTTTTATATTTCTAACCTTGATTTGTATTGACAATACCAAAAATTATAATAATGATATCCACTACATTTGTTAAATCCTGCTAACTTGCTAAACTTAAAAAATTTGTTAAGTCCTGTCCAGTTGTTAAGTCGGAAAAAGAAGTTTTAATTTTTAAGATAAAGTTCAAGAACATTTTGTAAATTTTTTTCAAATTTGAATTTTATTCATCAATGGAATCAACAAAGTTGCATTAAAAATTCAAAAAATGTTCTTGAGCTTGATCTTGAGTATAGTGATGAATAGTGTAGTGATGATTGAGTGTAGTGATAAATAGTTTTGGGAATGAGTTCTAACAAGTATCAAATTGTTTTTGATTTGCAGCTTCAAAGTCTAAAAATTGCCTTTTATTAATAAAAAAATGAAAAATTTGTAGCGGGATTGATAGAGATTTTAAAAAATTTCAAAGGTTCTGAGTAGGAAATGTATCAAAAGTGTTAGTTACACGAGTTATAAAAACCACAGATCTATGTTGAATTGAGGCCAGTTTTTCAGTACGAGTTTCAAGTCTAGTCAAATTAAACCGACCTTAACTCAACTAAACGTTTAAACTAGGTTTGGGCAAAAAAGAAACACATATGATAATTTAAGTCAATTTAACTTTATCGAATGCTAAAATATCTAGTTAAACCGAGTTTAAACGTACAATTTTCGTGAGTGAAGCTAGGTTTAATTTGACTAAAGTTTAAATTTGTACTGAAGAACTGGCCCTGAAAGTTGCCAGTTGCCAGAAACAACAACATTTTCAATATAAAAAGGAAAACATCACTAGCTTATTTTATTGCAACTTTGGCCCTGCTACAGACTTCATCAGAAATCTTTGTGATGCCACCGGTTGTTGTTGTTTCTATGGAAAAAATTCGTTAGAGCAATTAATTATTCTAACTTTGTCACGAACCACCTTATTGGCGCAAAGGCTGGGATAGCAAAGCGGCTGTCCGGGGTCGTCACAAAATTTATATGCTTTATCTTTGTCGACACTAAATCACACGTTTTTATTTTCAAATTTTATCGTTATATTTTATTTCAATGTCTTAAGTTGATTATACAATTTGCTTATGTTTAACAAAAATTATTCTCAATTTAGCTTAATATTTTCAAATGAGAAGTTTAAATATTTCAGTTAAATATAAATTCAACAAAATAAATTAATTGATGAAATGTTTGAAAGTTAATTTTTACAATAGCCCTACATTTGACCCGGGCTGTAAAGTTAAAAGTTAGATTGGCTCGATTCTACACAATATATATATATTCGGGAATTTAATTTAATTAGCCACAAGATTTTAGCACTACTTTAATTGTGATGATTTATTGGTTGCGGAGTCGCATTCAGTAATGTTTGTTATAAATTTATGGGCCAATAGTTTATTCACTAATACGAAATGTATCTAACTTTTGGCATTTGAAAAGAAAATATTTAAACAAGTAAATTTTTATTTATAAAGGTAGGAAAAGAAAGGAAAGAAGTTAAACGAATTAAAGGAATCTTAAAATACGTAAAATATAGATAGGAAAATATACAAATAGTTCACAAGATCCTAAAAAGAGGTGGATGTGGTTGATCTCGCTGATTGCTGTTGTATGGTTTTGTTTAACTATCCTTGGATTCGATGTGTAGGCAAGTGTAACCAGTAATGAGTGACTCGTACCAGTGCTTACATATGTGAAGCTGGCTTGTTGCCAGTGAATAGGCTAGAGGATGGAGAGTGGGGTTTGATGGTAGGAACTGGTTAAAACAGCATTCACTACAACTAAAAGAACAAAAGAAAGGATTAGGTCGCGAGTTGAAGAAGGATAGCCGAGTTAAAACCGCGGCTCATCAAGGGACGTAGGAATGGGGAAAAGGATTTCCAGCACTTTCACTTCACTTTAATCACAATTTATTAGCACTTCACTAGATGGTTACACCACTTTGATTAACATATAGTCCTTTATACAATTCACTTGAAGTAAAACCAATGTACTCCTGCCAAGGTCCTGGCCGTCCTTGTGGTATTCGATGTCCTTACGGCGTGTCCCTCTGTGACAGTTACGCGACACGTTGATCTCTTAAATAACGATCTCTTAACTGCTCCGAGAGTTATTACTTGAGGATATACTACTCTCGAAATGACGAACTGTCTAGATTTGAGTCAGAGTTCTGCTTTTATAGGAACAGCATGATGTTGCTGGCTGGCGTACTAATTCCAACTCTCGTGCGGAGCTCGCGACTCGGATTTTAACATGTTGCTTTCTCTCGCAACATGTGTCTTGAGCATGGCCTCTATTATGGCGGCGTGTTGGTCTCCTGTTGTTGTACTTCTCTGACACTTTCTCAATATTGACAACTCAATCTGTTGCCGTGTGTCTTGCGTATGTTAGTGGTCCCTTTCATGCTGGTTCTTGTCTGATGCTGACGAGCGGGGTTGAGTAGCTAGTTTTGTTGAGGTACTCTCGGCTTCTCGTGTTCATTGTTTTGATCGTGTTAACTTTTTGCTGAATGCATTCTCGGGTCTCATGTCGTGGTAGTCATTTCCCCGACAAACTGTGTATCGTTGTTGTGAGCGCGCTGACTGTTTGCTGACTGGCGTTCTCGGGTTATGGCGTTCGTTGATTTGAGCGCTTGTTTAGCAATCTTTATCCGAGAACATGTGTCTCGATGTTTTGAGCGCGCGGAATAATCGCTGACTTCTGCTCTTGGTCTCTGATGTTCGTTGATTTAAGCGTGCTGATTGATATTGCTGGCTGCATTTCGGATCTCGGGTCGTGGTAATAATTTTATCGACAACATGTGTCTCGTTGTTTTGAGCGCGCTGACTGTTTGCTGACTGGTGCTCTCGGGTTATGGCGGTCGTTGATTTGAGCGCTTATTTAGCAGTTTTAGCCGACAACATGTGTCTCGCTGTTTTGAGCGCGCTGCCTATTCGCTGACTTTTGCTCTTGGTTTCTGGTAACCTGGGTCTCATCGTGATGAGCGCGCTTACTGTTTGCTGACTGGTGCTCTTTCGGTTTGCTGTTGGTGTCGTCTTAATGCGTTGATCTGTTCTTCTGGTACCCTCTCGCGTTTGGCATGGTTCTCTCCCTCAGCTTCTCGAACGTTCTCTTCATCTCATGAACGACTGCTAGTTTGTTGCCATGTCCAATTATATGGCTGGGTATCCATGTCCCGTTATCAAAACGCGTGATGTGTCTCATATACATGAAATAATAAAATTAGATGTGTATTAGATTTATTTATTTATTTATTATTCAACTGTAAACAAGTTTGTTTTACAGTTACTAAAAATGATCTTAAAATTAAACAAGAATTTAACAATATAATATTAGCTTAACATAATACAATTTTTAAAAGAGACCCTAGTTTGGGTTATATCAATATTGCTACAAATTGCATTAAAAGAAGAACTCATATTATAAACAGGGTCCTGTCTACCATAATTAGTCCTGCGATATGGAATTTGAAAAAACTGTCTGCGCCTAAAATTCCTTTCGGGCGCATATATACCAAATAAAGCAGAAATCTAGAAATATGCACAGCATATCGAGAGTCCCAGACAACACAACAATACTCCAAACTTGATCTAAGCAAAGAGAAGAAAATTGAATTAAGAGTAAAGGGATCTGAGAACTCCTTAGTGTTGCGCATGATGAAACCCATCATTGCATTAGCTTTGGAAATAACAGCATCATAATGCTTACCAAAAGTAAGTTTTTTGTCAAAAACTACTCCCAAATCCATTTTAATATCAACTCTTAAGATTATATCTGAGCACAAAGTATAGTTGCCTACAATTAATTGCTGTTTCATGGTAAATGACATTACACTACATATAGTAACATTTGTTGTACATATGGCATATATATAGCAACACACTAAATTTGGCAGCAGTAAATCCAATCTAGATTGTATCTGTTGACCAAATAAAAAAATTTCCGGTGATTTCTTTGTTGCTGGGTGGATTGCACGTCAATATGCTAGTAGAATTTGTTATCAAGGTTAAATTTTTTAATATAAGCCTATAATGTGCGCACGCTCCGACAGAAGAAAAGGACGATGAGATCAAGGAAATTTTCTACGAGCGCCTTGAAAATGCTTACGAGCACTGCCCCGTCACGACGTAAAAATCGTGCTTGGTGACTTCAATGCTAAGGTGGGCAAGGAAAATATTTTTGGTCCAACAGTCGGAAAATTCAGCCTTCACGACAACACCTCCGATAACGGAATGAGGCTGATTGACTTCGCCGCAGCACGAAACATGGTCGTAAGTAGCACTAGATTCAAGCATCTCAATATTCATAAAGCCACCTGGATGTCCCCTGATCAAAAAACCAAAAATCAAATTGATCACGTTTTGATCGACGGAAGGCACTCTTCCAGTGTTTTGGATGTACTCACGATCCGTGGTGCAAACATTGACTCGGATCACTATCTTTTTGCAGCCAAGATCCGTACACGTCTGTGCGCAGCTAAGAATACACGCAACCCTACACAGAGAAAGCTAGACGTCGACAAGCTGCAATCGAAACAGACAGCCGATGCATTGGCGTCGGAAGCGGGGGGAAAGGTGGGCAGTTGCCCCCCACTTTTTTAGCTAGATAAACAATTTAAAAGGAAAAGTTATTCAAAATATCAGTTTTTTTACAACGAAAATATTTTTGTATTATATATTTTCCTCTTCTTTCTCTCTTCTTCATGTTTCATGTGAAGAAATTTTGGTGAACTTTTTTTGCACCACCATTTGTACTGCCCCCCCAGATAAAATTCGCTTCCGACGCGATTGAGCCGATGCTTTCGCCACTCGACTCTCACTCCTGCTTCAAAGCACTCCTCCAATCGATGATATATGCGCGAAGTGGACACACATTTCCAACTCCATGCGTGCGGCTGCTGAAGAGGTGGTTGGCTACCACCGCCCTCGCCAAAACCAGTGGTACGACCAGAAGTGTCGCGACGCCACTGCAGAGAAAGACGCCGCCTACAAAGCCACCCTGCAGTCGGTTGTAACGCGCGCTGCTAAGGAGCGATACAAAGAAAAGAGGACGGAAGAAAGACGCATTTTCAGGCGGAAAAAAGAGACAGAAAAGCGCGAGCAGAAGAAGATTGAGATGTATGGTGACAGGAATGAAGCCCGAAAATTTTTCGAAAAAATAAGACGCCTTGCCGATGGTTTTAAAACCGGGGCCTCTTCCTGCAAGGATGAAAACAGGAATCTAGTGACAGATGTCCAGAGTACACTGACGTTATAGAGTGAACACTTCTCTAAGCTTCTAAATGGCGACGCTGACAACAATCCCGCCAATAGAGATGTTATTCCGGAAACCCCAATTTCGGATGACAGCGTCGAGGTTCCGCAGCCCGACTATGATGAAGTTCTGATAGCTATAGTTCGGCTTAAAAATAACAAAGCCGCGGGAATACTTAAATGCATTCACGAGCTTCTATGCATAATATTGTCGGAAGAATGTATTCCGTACGAATGGAATCTCAGTGTGCTCTGCCCAATCCACAAGAAAGGTGATCCCACTATCTGTGCCAATTACCGTGGGATAAGCCTTCTCAATATCGCATATAAGGTCCTGTCGAGCGTTTTATGTGAAAGATTAAAACCCATTGTAAACGAACTGATCGGACCTTATCAGTGTGGCTTCAGACCTGGAAATTCCACCATCGACCAGATTTTAACGCTACGACAAATCTTGGAGAAGACTCAAGAAAAACAAGTCGACACCCACCATCTTTGTGTCGACTACAAAGCCGCCTTCGACAGCCCAATAAAGAAACACCTGTACTCCACCATGTCTGAATTTGGTATTCCTGCAAAAATAATACGACTTTGCAGGATGACACTGAGCAACACCAGCAGCGCAGTTAAAATCGGGAAGGACCTCTCCCCACCATTTATTACCAAACGAGGTTTTAGACAAGGCGATTCCTTATCGTGCGACTTTTTCAACCTAATGATAGAAAAGATCATCCGAGCTGCTGATCTAAGACGTAGTGGCACAATATTCTACAAGAGTGTTAAGCTGCTTGCGTATGCTGATGACATAGATATCATTGGCGCGAAGTCAGTGCAGCACTTTCCAGATTAGAAAGAGAGTCAAGTCGAATGGGTCTGTCAGTGAATGCAGATAAGACGAAATACTTGGTGTCACAAATAAACGGTCCCAGCGTCTTGGAACCCACGTTACAGTTGACAATACCTCCTTCGAGGTTGTGAAGAACTTCGTTTATCTGGGATCCATCATAAACTCAACCAACGACATCAGCATTGAGATCAGGCGAAGAATAAATCTTGCCAACAGGTGTTACTTTGGGCTCAGTAGGCAATTGAGAAGCAGAGCCCTCTCTCGACGAACGAAAATCACGCTCTATATATCGCTCATCATGCCCGTCCTACTTTATGCATCGCAAACCTGGACGCTGAGCAGTTTAGATGAAAAGACTTTAGGAGCATTCGAGAGAAAGATTCTTCGTAAGATCTACGGACCAAACTGCGTCAATGGCGAGTACCGAATACGGTGGAATGATGAACTGTATGAGCTGTATGTTGACATCGACATAGTCAAGTGCATTAAAATCGAGCGGCTTCGCTGGCTTGGTCATGTTCACCGCATGAAAGACGATGCTCCAGTGAAGAAAACATTCGATTCGGTACCCAACGGCGGTCAACGCAGAAGAGGACGACCGCATCTTCGTTGGAAAGACCAAGTAGAGGAAAACCTGACGAAGCTTGGAATTTCCAACTGGCGCCAGCAAGCGAAAGACAGAAATGGCTGGCGTAAATTCTTAGATGAGGCCAAGACCGACATATGGTTTTAGCGCCAACTAAGTAAGTAAGTAAGATCTGTATTAAACGCTCCGCCTGTCCGTTTGTCTCTGGGTGGTACGGTGCACCAGTTTTGTGAATTATGCCATTTTGCTTTAAAAATTTGCAAAAATCTTCTGATTTTGTACTTCATTTATGATCACGACTTAATTTTTTGTTCGTTAAATATAAACTTTTCTCGTAATACTATGTCTTATACAATCTCATATCGTGATTTTAAATCTATTGATTACGCGTCTCTGTTAAATGATATATCAGTCACCTCTTTTAATAATTGCTGGCTTCATCCAAAAATTAATGATAAACTTAGTTCACTTATGGATCCAATAAAATATTTATTTGATATCCATGTCCCCCTGCGTTCTATAAACATCTTGTCCTTGGTTTTCCCCAGAATGTTTTAAATGCCATAAAAAAGGAACAAGCTTCCAACAATATGGAGAAAAAATCCCACCTCATCCAACTGGAATATCTATATAACTGCTAGAAATGAGTACGTTCTTCTTACTAGACAAGCCAAATCACGTTATTACTCGGCAAACCTAAAACTATCGCTCCCAACCAAAACACTTTGGGAAAACATTAAAAAACTTAGAGTATGCAATAAAAATACCACTGAATGCAATATAAATCCTTAAACTCTCAATAATTTTTTTGTTGGTGCTGTTGATAACTCAAATAGGGGAGTAGATAACTATACTCCCAAGAACTTATTATAACTAGAATGCGGGGAGTAGATAACTATACTCCCCTACTGTAATATGACCACGCAACAATCTTTTAAGTTCACACCAGTAAATGAATTTGATGTTGGCAAGGGTGTAACACAAGTTAAATCAAATGCTACAGGTGAGGATGGTGTTTCCATCAAGTTCATAAAACTCATACTCCCTCATTAGCTTTCTTACACATATAATTAATTCATGTTTTATGTCGTCATCATTTCCAAACTTGTGGAAAATTGTAGTTGTTCTACCTGTTGCAAAAAAGCATAACCCTTCTGGTCCAAATGACTTTAGGCCAATAAGCATTTTACCGCCACTGTCAAAAGTATGTGAAAAGCTCATGGCTCAGCAAATCAATAAACACTTACTTGAAAAAAACTATTATCCCCTTTGCAATCTGGTTTACGAGCTGGGCATGGGTGTTTTTCTGCAGTTGTAAAAGGTCTTGATGACATACGACCAGAATATGACGCCGGGTCTATGACTTTGCTCTGCCTTCTTGACTTCACTAAGGCCTTTTCCACACTTGGTCAACGCAATTCCAACGCAACTTCAACGCAACAGCGAAAAAGATGAAAAGCAATGCAACTATAAACCGAATGCATTCAGACTTGCTTTAAAAGTTATGCGACATGTGTAAGACATCTGAAAAAATATTAATAAATGAAATAAGTGGCATTATGCAAACGTACCTATTATAACATTTAAATGAAGAAGAACAATAAGATAATATTAATATATAGTTTACTGCACTACAAATAATTGAATTCACAAAACAAACAAACTGATGGAACAAGTCGCCGTGTTGCTTTGAACAGGTTGAGAACGTGTCGAGAACTTGTTGCGTGCAAGTTGCTTAATCTGAATCAGAGATATGCAACGGATAGCTCTTTTGCGACTCTGAGTATATCCGAAAAAAATAAGTACAAAAACCTACTCACCCATAGCGCACGCAACTCGACTCATATTCTCTTCTACGAAGCTAGAATGCGGCGGCTCCAATAAATATGAGTATCCTAAGTCATGAGTCGGATCGGGAAAGATCGGGTTTTTTCGGTTCATTAATACTTATGGTTGTTGTCATCTTGCTGATATTTATCCTACTTACCGAAATACTCATAATCGACACAAGTAGCCGAATCACTCGGCTCATCTGCCACAGATATGAAAGAGAGCGCAGTAGAGCGCAGCAGTAAATAGTGAGCGAGTTTTTTGTATTTGTTTTGTGCTATTTTTTATTGAGCGTATCTATATGCTGAATAACAGATGTGTTATTCTTGTGTAGCTCTTTGTTTTTATCTTGCACAGTGAAAGCTGCGCATAAGATAAAGTTGTTGAGGCTTAAAAATAATACGCAGTTTCGATAGTATCGTAAGTGTCATTCATTTTCTGCAATCAGCAATTATTATTAAACTTGTAAAGTATTTTTTTTTTATTTTTCTGTAACCTTAAGTTGCCAAATCACATGCGCATAATTTAACTTAAACTTCTATTGCACGTGCTTACGCACAAGAAGCAAAAAGACACGTGCGCCACACAGTGGTTGAGCCCCATACAAAAGTTTTCAATAAATAGAAGGACTCATCGTAGATAAATTAAATTTTGTGTATTATTTTGAATTTGCTTTATTAGAATACACACAAAAATATTTTTAAATCTCCCTCAATCACGCCTACCCCCCATACAACACAAATATTTGAAACGCCATATTTTTTTTTGGTCTTGAACCAATGCAAGAACCATTCTGTCAGAAATCTTCAATATATGTCTAACATAAAAAGTAATTTGCCACGCCCACCTCCCATACGAAATTTTCCACTTCACGTGTTTTTCCCTATTCCAACTTCAATGAAGCGCAGCATCTAAACTGTTAAAATTTGTTGTTTATAGTCATATATTCAAAGATATTATTTGTTTGCTTTTTATAAAAACAGAAAGAAATCATCAAAAAAAAGCTTATCGTTTCGTTTTTATTTAAAAAATAAAAAGGAGTGAACCTCATGCGTTTTGCCACAAATTGACGTTGGTGTTGTAAATGTGATACTATCAACAGTTAAAAAGATAATAGCATACTTTTTGGCATTGTGATTAAGTGAGCACAGGTCGTGTAGCATAAAAACATGGCTTGCATACACGGAGAAAACTGTTTGCTAAATTATTACTGTGGTTAAGCAAAACATGCGCTTAATTTTCAGCCACTTCAAAATTATGCTAAATTTCAGCAAAAACTAATCAAAATGTGCTATTCCAATTTATAATAACTAAGCAATTATTTGCTTCAATTAAGTAAAAATTTGATTTTCATTTTATAACTTAGCAAAATTTTGCTTGAATTTAATCAAAATTTTGTTTTTTCCTAAATACACGAGGAGTGATTGCAATTTAGCAATTTTTTTCTTAAATCACATTGTGATTGAGCAAAGTTTTGCTGATTTGCTTTTAAGCAAAACATTTGCTTGATTCAAGCAAATAAATTTTCTCCGTGTACGTATTCTAATTCTGTTGTTTAGAATCAAAGTATATATATTTCACTTTTAGCTAATTGAAGATGTTTAAAGAACATTTCTTGACAAGGAAATTTGAATATTTGAATAGTTTTGAAAGCATTTTATTGCGAAATTTATTAAAATGTTTCATAGTAAGCTATAAGATAATGTGAATTAATTTAACTTTAAACAAATCATATTACTGTTTTACTAATTCAATTTAATTGTTATTATTTAAAAAAATATACACTATATATTAACATAGCAAATTAATAGACTGAGAAACACACTATAGAATACTTAAGTACTCTGTAAATATATTCTAGTATTGCAAAAGAAGAATTATAACATTTCAAACCATTTATCGTATTTAGTAAGTAAATGCTTTCACTATTTACATTAAATATTTAACGATTTTAAATAAAAAAATATACCTATATATTAATATGCGGCACTTTCGTAGGAAGTGATCGTTATCTAAAGAAATGCCTAAAAACATACTAAAGAAAATGACTATAGTTATAAACCTTGAGACTAAACAAATCTATATTTTCTTCGAAACGCATTTAGTTTTTAACAAATGTTGTTCAAAGACGCAAAAAATTCTGTCAGTTTTTTTTAATCGCTCAACTTAAAGTCCAATAAAAGCATTTCTTTATTTAAAATACCGTCGACATCCGAAGATCATTATGTTTTATTCTGCTAAAAATAAATTTACGTTTTTTTGTCATATCAACTTTGCATAAGAAATTTATTGCAAAAATAAAAAAATTTTTCAAGTAAGCAAAAAACTTTTTCAATAATGCTTTTTGTACTTAAAAAAACCAGAGTGCAATACGTTAACTCAATTGTCTGTAATATTGATATTTTTCAATAGAATAACTCTTGAAGTTAAATTTCCGGAATTTTTTCAACATTTTTACATCAATCGTATTTTAAGGTGTCTACACAGAAACCTATATATATTTCCGATAAATATTTTGGAATCATGCTAGTTAGAATATTCTTAAACAACGCAAAGAAAAAAAAATCACAAAAAGAGATTATCAGTTTTGTTATTTATTTCTAACTTTTGACTACTGTGCGCTGGCCTTTCAATTTTGTTTTATTTTTGTTTTTGTCTAACAAACCAAAATCACAAGCGTTGTTATTGATTTTTCTCCATAGAGTGCAGCAATAAAATACCAAGAACGAGTTTTCGAGAAAAAACAAACAAAAAATGAGAGCTCACATGGCCTGCAGACAAGTACTTACGAAAAGTGCATACGCAAAAAAAACAAATAATTAACGCTAAGAGACGTTGGCAGAGAAGGAGCAGTACTCAGAGTACACTCAAAATACATCCGGATCAAGCGCCTTTGTAATAAACTGACTCAACGCACTCATTGAAAACGGCTCGAAGTGGATCGGATCACGCAGCTCTCGGATATGAGAATGTACTTATACCCGAAAAATGCTAATGAGCCGAATGCCTATAAGTATTTTACACATATTATTAAGTATGGATAGAGTTGAGAACAGCACGACACTCGGGTATGATTTGAGTATCCGAATTCTGTCGGATACTCATTGCAGTTCTCTGATCTGAATGTTCCAGTATAAATACACAGGCTAGCAACTTGAGTTGGAGTTGCGTTGACCAAGTGTGGAAAAGGCCTAAGGCTTTTAATAAAGTTAATCATCAATACTTGTGTCATAAGCTTAAGACTTTGTTTGGGTTTTGTGATAGTGTCTTCAATCTGATGTCTAATTATTTGCTAAATAGGACTCAAAAAGTCAATGTTGGTCAATTGTCTTCTCAGTATAAACTAGTCTTAAGTGGTATTCCACAAGGATCCATACTAGGACCTCTTTTGTTTTCATTGATTATAAATGATATTTTACTCAAACAACTTAAATTTTTAATTTCTTTTCTCTTCTCAGCTCCCTATTATCTATACTCTATACTATTATATAAAAGGAGACTCACGAAATTGATCCAGAAAAAGCTCGGTAACCGCTAAACCGATTTTGATAATTCTTTTTTTATTCGATTCCTATGGTAATATAGATTGTTATAGCTTACCAAGTTTGTATTTTTTAATTATAACAAAATCACGCATTTTATTTGATGCCTTCATTCAACCAGCAGCACAATATAACAGCAAACAAAGCTTTTCTCTCTTTGTCGCGAGAGCTTCTCTCAATATAACACGGCAGCCATGTTGTGTAGTTATGATGGATTCACTGATAACCTTCAGAATATTTTTGTGTGATTTAAAATAATGTTAATCAAGTTGAGAGCGTCCAGAAATTTTTCTCTCTGAGTGAAAACTTCATATAAAAAAAATTGCAAAACATGCTGAAGGTGAATCCAGCTTTACTTTCATTGAGATTCTTGCTTTCATACATTGTTGATTAATTTTCTTTGTAAATGTTTTGAAGGGAGTTGCCAGAATTTAGTTATAAGCATTAAGTATGTTTTGCAGCCTTGCCAGCCAGCTTTTCCCCACTTGAGATTGTGTTAGTCTATCTATACAAATATATAAAAGCGTTGTAACACTGAACAGATGTTTGACAATCACGCAAGAACCACTCAACCGATTAACACAATATAGGTATCAAACGATTTGTTATTTCAACTTAGTCGTAATATGCTATGTTAGATTTGCCATGTCCACTTTTCATGCCCACTTTTTGCAAAATATGCTATATTTCAGACAATTTTGGTCGTATGAGACTAGAATTTGGTAATCTACGTTGTATGGTTACGTTCGCTAACTTTACTAAAAATGGACATGACCCACTTTAGTTAAGTCCACTTTCCGGGGGATAGGCTTGTAGTAAAGCAAAGCGCACTAGGTTTAAGCTCGATTGGGCTGAAATTCTGGCATTCTATTGTTTCGAGTATGAGATGGTTTAAGTGAAAAAATTTAGCCACACCCCCATTTCCGCCTAGAATTAAACGAAAATGGTATATTTCGAACGGTTTTGGTCGTATTAGACTAAAATTTGATAATTTATTTCATACGGCTACTTTCGGCAACTGTACTAAAAAAGGCGAATATATAAATTTTTTTTGAACAGCGTGAAAATCGTATATAGCAGTAAGGGGTCGTCCATAAACTGCGTTACTGATTTTTCGGTTTTTTTTACCCCCCCTCCCCCTGCGTTACTTTTCGTAGTGCTTTTCAAACCCCTCCCCCCCATAAAGTAACGTGACATATGAAATTAATTCATTCGAATTATTATATATTTTGACTAGCTCTGACAATTTTCACTAGTATTAGTGACTAGTATGACTAGATACATTAAAGGAACAATTGGAAAAAATTCAATAATTAATATCATCTGTAAAAGCTATTCCATCTGCGATCCAAGCTTCGATGCTCTCAATCACTGGGATAGAAGAAGCTGGTAGCTTTGTTGAGGATTCTTCAAAATAGAATTTTTCATCGGATTCTATGTCGACCCATTCAGGTGAATCCTCATTTCTAACGCAAAGAAATTCACCTGATCCTTCTCACCAAGTTCTGTGTTTTTGTGTAAATGCTTTCTGAAAATTGATTTATTTAAATAGTATTTTTTATTCCGATTTATTGTAAACGATATAATACAAACTTATGGCAATTCATAGAAGTTTTAAAAACGAAATACAAGCCGTAGGTAGGACACGACCTTGAACCAATTTCTTCTTTCTGAGAAGGACAGTACATGTCATACGGTATCTCCTTTGATCAAGAACATTCAGGCCTTAACGTCAAAGCCTGTCGCAAAAGCAAAGATCCACATTTTTCAGACATATGCTGAGATGGTGAAGGAATACCAAAAGATTCCTGTGTCGAGGGAAAAGGTGGTGGAAGAAATCGTTGAAACAAAAGTTAACCATCAATTTAGACGATCAAACATAAACATGTAAGGTTAAAAATTTTTGAAATGATTGTGTTATTAATTAGAGGTTTTTCGTCGATTTTTTTCATTTTTGGTAACGTGACAATATCTAAACACCTCCCCCCCTACCGTTACTTATCGTAGTGCATTTCAAAACCAGTCCCCCCCCCCCCCCCTAAATTGGTAACGTAGTTTATGGACGACCCCTAAGGTGGTCTGCGGCAGGACAACGTCGGCCAGGCAATACTATACATCAATAAGAATGCTGTCAATCAATAAAATTCTGATCGTCATGCATTGCCGTTTCAAACGGAAACGTCTAGCACGTGTTTTGTTCGAAGGTCAATTTACACTTTTACAAATTCACAAAACGATCATAAAAAATTCATTGAATTGGGTCAGGAGAAATTATACTATAACTATAACGTTAACTATGAATATATAGATAAGGAAATAAATTAAAACATAGATTTATGTATATAACTTTAGAATAGTTTGAAATATTTGAAATATTTTTCAAAGAATTATTTTTTAAGCTTTATTTGAAAATGTTTTTCACGTAAATTAGTTTTTAAGCTGTAGAACATTGCAAAAACAATAACAAAAGCATTTTAGGCAAATTATTTTTCATCAAAAAATCATAGAGGGAATAGGTGGCCAATGATTTTTAATGATAGACACTGTTTGTGTCAAAAAAGATTAATTTTTTCAGATAAATTATGTTATATGAAAGAATAAGAAAAATGAAAATTAAAAAAAATTAAGATTAAAAATAAATATGTACAGCGTGGGCCCTAATAACTGTCGCACTAATTTCTTCAACACAAAAAAAATATACAAAGCATTTTGGGCTAAAAACATTTTTATTTTATTTTTTAAATTGTTGACTTACATTTTTATTGATTTAGTTCAAATCTTTCGCCCTTAACTTTTTTTACGAGCTTCTAACGGTGCACTTCCGACCAGGTTTTTTAGAAATTTCGACGCTCCCAGTTGCCTTATATCTAGCAATAGTGCGTTGAACGAATCTGCGGTTAACTCCTAAATAACGTAGGATGTTAACAATTTCACAAGTTTTCTTGCCTTGCATATGCAATTTCTGAACAAGCTCTCTTTTTGCTTCCATCGCTCACAAACTTTTAATAAGAACTATTTCAACAGACAAACAGATCATTTGAATTCACAATTAATGTATAAAATTAAATTACTAACGGTAAAAAGTCTATGTATACTTTGTTTGGCACAGGGGCGCTTGAAAAAGGTGCGACAGTTATTAGGGCCCACGCTGTACAACAAAAGTAACTCTTGGCCTATTTTTGAGTACAAGTGGGATATTTAGAGGTTCTTTGAAAACAACACAAAACATTGTATTGGTGAGGTAACAGTAAACCTTTTCTCATTTTCCCAATTTAGTTAATTGAACTTTCAAGGAAAGAATATTTGATGAAAATCGATTTGAAAATGGCGGAAATGTTTGCTTGCTAAGTCAAAACATGAAATTTCAATCGTTTTTTTCTCATTCTGAGGCTTAAGAAAATCAGTTATACTGAGAAATTCTGTAGTTTTGAGATATTGCAATGATTTTAATGTCATAATAACAGGTTTTTATAAAACATACCTTATATCTGTACAAAATATTTCCGAAAAGAAAAGATTTTAATTTTTACCGTTAATTTTATTAATAAACGACTGTCCTTACAAAAATGCATTGTTGTGCATTGAGAAAGTCTATAGTTTTTGAGATATCGCCATAGTTGAATGTCATTATAACGGTTCTTTTTTTAAATTTAAGAATATATTTATTTTCAAAATATATGTAAAAAATTACAAAAAAGAAAGCCAGGTAAATTTATGTCATCATAACATTTACAGTTTACATAAAATATTCAAATTAAATAAAGTAATTTTTTAATATTTATAACATTTTTACATAATCAAACAAAACAAACACAATAATTTTTATATTTAGAATTTGATTCAATATAAATAAATACTTAAATTTTAAGATTTAAAATTTTTACATGGTATTTAATATTTTTATCGCAGGCGAAGCAGCGGGTATTTGCTAGTATCTTATAAATTTATAATTCTTTATCTTTTTGTTTTTTCATTTACTACTTAATCACCAGTGTATTAATAGAAAACTTTTTACTCTTTTTAAATAAATTTTTGTCTAACATTTTAAGTTACCTTTACCTTAAATTGATTAAGTTAAACAAAATTAAATTCAATCCAAATACTCTTAATTAAGCATAGTTGTTATTTAAAATTATATTATTTTGTACTATAAGAGAACATAGTTCTAAGTGTGCTAATGAATAGCTTTAATAATAGTATATAAATAAATAAATACGAATAAATAAAAAATTTGAACTGCGGTCCATTATCACTAGCCAGCACGTTGGGAATGCCAGCGTTGCAATAATATTTCTACAGAATCTAATACAGTATTTGGTAATTCTAATACAGAATTGGAATAGAAACTAAGTTTAGAACAATACTATTCTGGTTTATATTTTAATACATTTGTAATCTTCAGTAAACTTCAGTCATTAAAAAGTAATACGAATAATAAATAAAAAAATAATAAAAATTTTTTATTAAATATTAATACAAATTGTATTAAATAGTAATACAAATTGTATCAAATTGTATTAAATAGTAATACAGATTGTATTAAACATTAATACTAGATGTATAACATTTAATACATATTGTCCTGAAAAGATGAAAGGAAAAATCAACATTTATGGAACATTTATGGAATAAAGCTATAAATCTTTTATATGTTTACTTACTTTTAAAATTCCAAGTGAAATAAAAAGAAAATATTTGGTCAACCAATAACAAAATATTTATTCATTTAAAGTTTCTTTTATAACATACGGTTTTTCGTTAACAAAAACTATTTCTTTAGGTTTTATTTTGACAATGTCAGATTTCAGAATCAGAATGACAATTTGACAGATGCTTGATAGATATTTGTATTATATTTAAGACAATTTGTATTATAACTTGTTTATAATACAATTTTTATTATACTTTAATACAGATAACATTAAATCAATTTTTTAATATACTTGAAAATATAAGTTTTAATCAAAAATATATTAGAAAATGCATGATTCCAACGCTTGGCTTAAAATTAATTCCAAGATTTCTGAGCGTGTATAAATACTGGTAAAATTTTCGGACACCAAAAATTATGGCGTACGCCTCTTTGTCCACTTGGCTGTAGCGTTGATGTCTCTGATTCAACGTTCGCAATGCAAATTGTATCGGTTTCTCTGACCCATTTCTAAATTCGTGACTCAACACTGCTCCCACTCCCGTAGGGCTTGCGTCCACCGCTAACGTTATTGGCAGCTTTGGGTCGTAGTATATTAATATAATATCGGATAATATTTGTTTTTTACTTCAACAAAAGCAGTTTTGCACCTGTCATCGAAATTTAATGGTACCTCGTTGTGTAGGAACTGATTAAGGGGGTATACGATTGTACTCAAATTTTTTATAAATCGACCATAATTGTTTATTAACCCTAAAAAAGAACGTACCTCGTCTTTATTTGTTGGTCGCTTCATATTTTGTATAGCCTGAAATTTGGTCGGCATTTTTTGAATACCCTCCTAATCAATAATGTAGCCACAATATTTGATTCTGTCCTTTAATAATGTAATTTTTCTAAATTGACGCGCATATTGTGCTTGTCCAAACGATGCAAGACTTCATTCAGCCGTTCCAAGTGCATCTTGTTATCTCCAGCGGTAATCTTAATGTCATCTAAGTAAACTTTCACACCTTCTATATCTGCAAGTAAATTTTCCATAAACCTTTGCCATTGTGATTGAGCGCATGCTATGCCAAACATCAATCTAGTTGGTTGATATAAACCTTTGTGTATATTCAACGTCAGTAGATGTTGGTCATCGGGGTGTACCTCTAGCTGCAAATAGGCCTTAGAGAGATGTCTTACCACCAGCCATTGTGCTAAACAATTCGTCTATCGTCGGCAGAGGATGCTCATCTACTACCAGCTCAGGATTCACCGTCACCTTGTAGTCTCCTTGTAGTTTTTTCCGCACGACTACAATCGGTGTCGCCCATTCACTTCTGTCAACTTTCACTAATAGCCCGTCTCTCACTTGACTTTCCAATTCCTGCTCCACAGCTTGCAGTAAAGGAAACGCAACTCGTCGTGCTTTGATGCTTCTTGGAACTGCATTTGGTTTGACATATAGTCGTGCTTTAAAGCCGCTGATTTTTCCTGTTGAAGGTGAAAATAAGTTTGAGTATTTTTCCAGAATTTTCCTTAACTGACCCTCGCGTTCTACCTGATCCTGTATCTGATTAACGAGTGCCTCAGATTTGAATTTACCTTTCAGCATTTTGTGCCAGTCAAACTGCACCGAACAGAGCCACTACCTCTGCCCAGCAAAGGTTTGCGATCCGGGTGTACAATATACAACTTTACTTTGGTAGCAGTCGCGATTTTTACATCGACCCAAATGTAGCCCACACAGTTGATTGGTATTTTGCAAAAACTATAAAGCTGTAAATATGACTTGTGAATCTTTAAAAGTCTCCCAAAGTGTTTCCTTGCATCTGCCACTGATATAATAGTGACTGGAGCGCCCGTGTTCACTTTAAATGTAATATTTTTGTTATTTACGAGCAAATTATACAAAATTTTGTCACGTAGCCCGCTGGTTTGACTATCCTTGTCAATCTGCATGACTTCCTTCATAAAATCATCGTCAGTACCTTCATTTTCCTCTTTATCAATTTGGCGCAAATGGGCTTTCTTTTTACAATAATTGCATACTGTATTATAATCTTTGCACATATTTGATATTTGCGTTGGATTCTGTGCTTAGGCGAGGTGAGTTTTGCCCTTTCTTTTTGATCGATTTTGTTCCTTGTACTTTGTCGACATTTTCTTTGTTCTCATTTATTTCTTCGAATCCTTTTTTTGCTGTTTCGTACGCGTTAGATTTTCCTTTTCCATTAGCCTGTTCTAAATTTTCTGGTTCGCCACGCCATACACAAACTGATTCCTTAATGTCTTATCCAAGTAGTCCCCGAAGTTGCACCCCACTGAGAGATGACGCAATGCCACCAAGAACTCTGCCGCCGATTCGTCTGACTTTTTCGTGCGAGAGCGAAACCTATAATTCAACAAAATTTCGTTGGGTTCCGGGTTGAAATATTCCTCAAGCGTCGATATGATTGCTTTATACTCCAACTTCTCTGATGTGTTAGGCCATCCCATGAAATGAAGTAGATACTGCTTCTTCTTAGTTGCGTCTGCTTGGAAAATTTCCAACGCTGTCTCATACCTTTTTACCCAGCGACTCCATTTTGAAATCTTTTCATCAAAAACGTTAATGTTAAATGCGGCCGTATCCACCCCCGCATTTTCCCCGTTCGGCATTTTCCAAAAATTAGTTGCAGTTGCCACCATGGTAGAGAATACAGGTAGATGCACCAGATGAGAGCATACTGCCGGAAATGTCAAAACGAAGCAAAAATTTTTATTTATTTTATTTTGTTTCCATTCGCCATACAGCTAAATTTGACAGACATGGCAGTATGGGAAGAGAGCACAGTCAGCGCTGCAGCTACCTCTATCCTTATACTATGGTTGCCACTACAAATAATAAATTTTTTTTCGTCGCCAAAATTGTTATAAAAACGCTTGTGTTTATTAGTGGAGTAGGCTGACAACTGCCAGTATTTATTAAACAGGGTTGCCATACTTATTGTTTAACAACATTCTTACTGCTGGTGCTGCTCTTTATTTAAGAGAAAGGTAGGATTCGTTCATTAGAGAGTAATGCCCCTATCACCGTCTGCGAATCGAATGCTTCACTCGAATCGAATCATTTGGCGAATTTGTCTTTTTGTGGTATCACTGTTTGTGAACCTACTTATTCGCCTCAGATTCGGTGCTGCCAAAGCAGAAAACATAAAAATTCGCTTAGAAACGTCAAAACTCAAACCTCAAATTTCAATGAAGCCGCGATAAATACAAATAAATAATAAAATATACCAAATTGTTAAGCAGCACGGAGCTATTCTTTGGAGAAACTGAGGAAACACAAACTTTGTGCAGATTACGACGCAGTATTAGGGATAAATCCAATCCTCTAGAGATTCCTGACGACCTGTGAGTATTATTATATGCCCCGTTGACCTTCAGTGAAATATTTAAAATCTCTTAAAGGTTTTAATCATATTTTAGGCTTAACAAGGAAGCCTTTGTCTTTGTGTTGCAAAATATTGAAGACTCCATGCAGTCAATCCGAAGTTGTGCGATTCCTCCTATTTTGAAGCTAGCTAGTACTCTACGATTTTTTGCTGAGGGAAGTTACTAAAAAATCGTTGGAAACGATTTTGAATTAGGTCTTGCGCAATCAACGGTGTCCACAGTTTTAAGCGAAGTTGTCAGGATTATTGCCCTAATCGTAATCTTTGCACTGTATGGATAAGAGCAACCATGACAGAACAGGAGAAACAACAGTTTCGGAACTTTTTTTATGCAAAATCAGGATTCCCGGGAGTTATCAGTTGCTGTCGATGGCACGAATATTGGCATTGTTGTCCCAGCACAAGCAAAACACCACTACTTAAACCGAAAGGGATATTTCAGCATAAATGCAATGATCGTAATTTCTACACTATGACATTGATTTAAATTTCTAACCACTTCATATGCAGGCTTGTGACCACAATATGGTTTTAAGGTTTATTGATGCAAGATTTCCCGGATCAAGCCATAACTATGTTCGGATTCTTCTCCATAAGCTGGACCATTTTATGGAACAGCCGGCTGTTGGTTTTTTCATACTAAAAATAAATAACAAATTGCTTAAAATCAAAAACAAAGCACAAAAAAATACAAACAATGCAATTTACTTACCTTTTTCTATTATTTTCCATTTTTATGTGCAAAATAAAAAGAAATCAAACGCATTCGCCGTCTTGTCACCAAATATTTTTATTCGTCTGTTTTTGACGCTTAAGTCGAATGACATCTGCGAAATTCGCGAACAGTGATACCACGAAGTTTTTTCATTCGCCTGATTTTGACGTTTCAGTCGAATTAAATTTAAACATTCGCCGACGGTGATACCAACTTGGCGAATTCGACTTAATTTTTGTTCGATTCGCAGATGGTGATAGGGTCATAAGAGTCAGCAAACCTAAAGTGATATTCTTACTACTGGTGCTGGTTCTCTATAGTAGGTAGAGCTATAATTCCCTTTAGAGAGTAACAGTCAGCGGCCCGAAGCGATATTCCCTTGGAGAAGGCAAGTGCAGAGGCCCTGTTCAATTAGTGCAACGGCAACGATATGCAGCATGCAATCGGCATTATATAAAGACCACGATAGACTATATCATAGTGTAAAGGCTGCGACACGTAATAGAGAAGAGGCATTACATAACGGCCACGAGATATTTTATATAGTGATACCTCGGCTATAATAGAAAAGGTTCGTTACAATATTATAAACTATTATAAAATATCAACCATTATAAATAATTCATATCGAATTCTCGAAATTTGACAAATATAAATAACCAAAATTCGTAGTTTTTATACATAAAAAATCCTTTAAAATATTTCGTTGTTAAGTTATCCTTATTAATTAAACATTAAAGGCATAAGTTTACATTTTTTAAATTATGCAAATGACATATAATTTTTGTACATTTTATTTATTTAAGTTGTAAGTTTGAAACATTTCCTCTTTTACTTTCGAATAAAATAAGGATTTCATTGATAAGAAAAAATATATCCCGAGAAACAATTTGTGTCCGTACCAAACTACTCAGGCACAAAAGTTCAGAGTATCGGACTCAATTTTATTTTTAAAAGCTACAAGTAGTAACGAAAAACTGCGAAGTTTATGAAAAACAAATAATCGCACATTGATATTAAGCTGAATGGAAACGAGCTTCAGCGAACAGAACCCGAGAAAAAATTGCTATATTGTGTCAATAAAGTAGCTGATATGTATCGAAACTGACCTAATGCCCCTATCACCGTCTGCGAATCGAACAAAAATTAAGTCGAATTCGCCAAGTTGGTATCACCGCCGGCGAATGTTTTAATTTAATTCGACTGAAACGTCAAAAACCGGCGAATGAAAAAACTTCGTGGTATCACTGTTCGCGAATTTCGCAGATATCATTCGACTTAAGCGTCAAAAACAGACGAATAAATATATTTGGTGACAAGCCGGCGAATGCGTTTGTTTTCTTTTTATTTTGCACATAAAAATGGAAAATAATAGAAAAAGGTAAGTAAATTGCATTGTTTGTATTTTTTTGTGCTTTGTTTTTGATTTTAAGCAATTTGTTATTTATTTTTAGTATGAAAAAACCAACAGCCGGCAGTTCCATAAAATGGTCCATACAATGGCCCTTATCCATACAGGGCAAAGATTACGCTCAATAATCCTGACAACTTCGCTTAAAACTGTGGACACCGTTAATTGCGCAAGACCTAATTCAAAATCGTTTCCAACGCTCTTTTGGTAACAACCCTCAGCAAAAAATCGAAGAGTACTAGCTAGCTTCAAAATAGTAGGAATCGCACAACTTCGAGATGACTGCATGGAGTCTTCAATATTCTGCAACACAAAGACAAAGGCTTCCTTGTTAAGCCTAAGATATGATTAAAACCTTTAAGAGATTTTAAATATTTCAATGAAGATCAACCGGGCATATACAAATACTCACAGGTCGTCAGGAATCTCTAGAGGATTGGATTTATCCCTAGTATTGCGTCGTAATCTGCATAAAGTTTGTGTTTCCTCAGTTTCTCAAAAGAATAGCTCCGCGCTGCTTAACATTTTGGTATATTTTATTATTTACTAGCTGAAACCCGGCGCGTTGCTGCCACTCTCCCTATTCAAACGCCCATAAAATGTTATCAGTTAAACAGCATGTCTAAATTGAGGTCAAATACTGAATTCTGAGACTGTGCGACCAATATCCACAAAGCTATTCGATATAACAAATTTGGGTTGTATAGGAAGTGCCACTCTCTCTTCATCACCGCTAATAGAATGTAATCAATTAAACTGGATGTCTACATGGAGGTCGAATACCGAATTCCAAAACTGTGCGACATATAACTCCAAAACTATTCGATAGCACAAATTTTGATTGTATGGGAGGTGCCACTCTCCTTTTCCCTACGCCCATAAAATTTTAGCAATGAAACTGCATGAGTACATTGAGGTCGAATACTGAATTTTGAGGCTGAGTTACCTACCTGAGTTAATCTATTCGATATCGCAAATTTGGGTTAAATTGGAGGTGTCACGCCCCCCCGACAAACTCTAAAAAATTTTATCAGTAAATCTGCAAGCGTAAATTTTGGTCGAATACTGAGTTCCGACGCTGTGCGATCTTGAACTACAAAGCTATTCGATATCACAAATTTTCGTTGTATGGGCGGTGCCACTCCCCCTTGATCAACGCTCATAAAATGTAATCAATGAAACTGCATGTGTACATGGAGGTCCAATACTGAATTCCAAAGCTGTGAGACCTATAACCCCAATGCTATTTGATATCTCTAATTTGGGTTAAATAGGAGGTTTCACGCCCCCTTGTCGTACGCCCATAAAATGTAATTAATGAAACTGCATGTATAAATTGGGGCCGAATACTGAATTCTGACGCTGATATTCAATATCGCAAATTTACGTTAAATGGGAGGTGCCACGCCCCTCTTACCAATGAACATAGATTGAATCAATGAAACTGCATGTGTATATTTAGGTCGAATACTGAATTTCGGCGTTGTACGACTTATAACTCTAAAACTATTTGATAGCACAAAGTTGGGTTGTATGGGAAGTGCCACTCCCCTTTGCCCTACGACGACAAAATGTAAGTATTGAAAATGCATGTATAAATTTAGGTCGAATACCGAATTCTTACGCTGTCAACCTATAACTTCAAAGCAATACGATATCGCAAATTTGGGTTGTAAGGGAGATGTCACGCCTCCCTGTCCAACGCCCATAAAATAAAACCATTGAAACTGCATGTGTAAATTGAGGTCAAAAACTGAATTCCAAAGATGAATTCCTATAACTTCAAAGCTATTCGATATCACAAATTTGGGTTGTATCGGAGGTGCCCCTCCCCCTTGTCCACTCCCATAAAATTTCATCACAGAAACGGTACGTCTAAATTGTGGTCGAATACCGAATTTCTAAGCTGTGCGACCCATAACTCTAACTAAAGCTATTCGATAACAACAATTTTTTATTTATATGTGGGAGGTAAAAGGGGGTGTGGCATTGCCCCTTGAACCATCTCGTACTCAAAGCAAAGCGTACTTACAAAATTTGAGCTCAATCGGACCAATGGTTTCGAAGTATTTTGATATTTTCTTTAAAGTAGGCGTAGATGAATTGTGACCACGCCCATTTTTTCAAAGTTAATTATAGTTATCATACGAACTTATTTACCAAATTTTAATTTCATACGACCAAAACCGTCTTAAATACAGCATTTTTATTGATTTGTGGGCGACAAAAGGGGGTGTGGTACAAAACCTGCAAAGATACACACATGCAATTTCTTATGTGCACCCTCCACACAGACCCTGAAAATTTCATTGATATCGGGCAAGCCGTCTAGGAGGAGTATGCGAACAGGAAGTTTTGCCACTTAATTTTATATATATAGATATCAAAACAGTGGGCGCAAAGTGGGCGTGGTCAATTTTTCTTTCCTTAAAAACCTAAGTTGGACTATTACGAACATTTAAAAAAAAAAATTATCCAAATCGGTTCAGCCGTTCTCAACTGATGCAATTACCAACGAACGACATTTGATTTTTATTTATATAGATTTGTATTTATCGCGGCTAAATTGAAATGTGAGGTTTGAGTTTTGACGTTTCTAAGCGAATTTTAATGTTTTCTGCTTTGGCAGCACCGTATCTGAGTCGAATAAGCAGGTTCGCAAACAGTGATACCACAAAAAGAAAAATTCGCCAAATGATTCGATTCGAGTGAAGCATTCGATTCGCAGACGGTGATAGGGGCATAAGTCTTAACTATAATGTACCCGAAACATGCCCAACAAGTGCCTTGAAAGGCAAATGAAAAAGTACCGTAGAAAGTCTGTATTATGTCAATAAAGTGTTAAACACCGGGCGACTATATTCGGGCACAATTCGATTCGGTCTTCGTTCGTACATTGTGCCTGCCTTCTGGTATTCCAGAACTAGCACTTCTTTCGATGCAGAGATCGGACATATACCGACACGGGCACCGGACATATATCAGATCCTTTATAGACACAAAATATGAAATTGTTTTACGGGTATGTTATTTATAAGATAAAAAACTAATATCACAATAATAGAAATTGATACTTTACAGTCATTTGCCATGAATCCTTCTAAAATTACTTCCAAAAAATTGTAAATCTGCTGCTGATGCAACAATTTTTTTTCAAAGTGAAAGATTCCAAAATTTTTCTTATTTCTTGTTGATCTTATCCACCTTATCTAATAATAACTTAAAATAATCGTTTTCGTTTTGAACCAGAAACAAAAATCTTACTTGTTTTATTATTGACTTCAGCTTAAAGTTTTATTAAGATCTTCATTTCTGCTGGGTATCTAATATTGCGAGTAATATAAAAATATTCAAGAAAAAAATAGATTACTTTGAGTAAAAAAAAATGGAAATGTTCGAAAAAGAAACTAGTTAAGGGAGTATTCCTGGTTGGAAGGCTGTTTTTGGACCCTTTTTGAAAACTTCTCATGTGAAAACGCAAAGAGTTATTTAAATTTTGTTTTTTTACTGTATTAAGAACATATTAAATTAAATAAAAAATTTTTTTCCTTTGTACGAGGGCTGTTCAAAAAGTTGTCGGCCTTTAAAGTTGGGCGTCGAAAAAAAGGTATGCTGCTTGCGGCCCGTATAACTCGACTTCGGATCATCTGAAATGGAAATAGTAAACGGCGTTAAATTTAGTACAAATTTAATTCTGGTCCCTACCTCAATCATAATTTTGCGATGATTTTTTAACAAAATGGCGGTCATTGAAAAATGAAAAACCTATTTTGGGTTTTTTTTAGTTTAGTGTAAACAAAATAGTAAAAAATTGTTTAAAATTGTTATTGAGGTAGGGACCAGAATGGTGACAATTCTGCGGTGATTGCACTTGGGTTCATCAAAATCAATTCAGTATAACTGGAGAAAAGGGACTTCGAGGTTCAAAAACGTGATTTTGAAAAAATTCAAAGAAAATTTTAGGCAATAAACATTTTTTTTTGTGAAATACTTACATATATAAATCTGCAATGCCAGCCCCATAAAAAACTCCTTCCTCTTCTTCAAAAAATGAGAACTCAGCGACTCTTTGTGCTCTTCGGGCAGTTCTACCTTCTTTTGATGCGGCCAGAGCTCTGACTTCGAACCTTTTCAAACGTTTTTCGTTCCGAGACATGGCGAAATCATATGTGACGTTGCCAATCGGGATACCCATTAGGTTTAAGAAAAAGCCTTCGTTAAATATGACAGTTGCAATATAATTGGCAATATCAATAGTGCGTGCGCCGGTGTGCATATGCTTCGGTGCGAATGACCACAGCACTGCGTTGAAAGATTCGTTGCTGCTTTGAGTTTCGGAGCCAAGGCATCTGTTCAACAAATCATCGGCTGGCAGTGCTTCGTAAATAGGTTTTATTGCTTCCTCGACTCTCTGATTTAGTGGTGCATACGTATGCTTGATGCTGTCGATTGTCCCTTCTGCTACCGCTTTTTGCCAGGCACACCAGCTCGACACACCGGTCGAACAGTTTTGGTGCTGTGAAGCTTCATCAGTTGAGATTTTGTGCAAAAACGTTACCCAAACAGCCTTCTTCATGTCAGCAACCGACTCTGAATGACTACGAATAGCGAGGCCATAATATTTTGTTAGTTTAGAGATGACTTTATCTGTGAGTTTGCCTGCACCCTTCCCGCCAACGCCTCTGTTCTCTTTTTTGGCCTTGCGGAGTCTGGTGCCCATTCTTTTTTGCACGTGCGACATACATTCCTTTTTTTCGACGATTGGGTCGCCATCGTACGGATCGTCATCTTTAATAGCTTTGAATGTTTTTGAGTCACTTTAGCCGATATACTTGCAGTATTTTACGCCATGCTTTTGGACTGATATGGAACATTTCCTTTATCGCATCCACCTTCATCTTTCCAGAGCTTCCTTGATGGTTTACACGGCATCCCTCTTCGTGGTCTTCAATCCAAATTTCATATGCCAGTGGGTCTTTTTCTTTCTTAGCTTTCCAATACTTGCAACTGTTGCATACGCTGAACTTTACAACAGAGTCGACTATTTTTTTACTTTATTTGCCGATCAACGTTGTAGCGCCGTATAGTGAAGAAAAGCCACGTTTTTTTCAAGTGCCATCACCTGATACGGTAAATATTGTTGAGGCGCACTGTGGATCGGCTGTGTCCATGGCATCTTTCTCTTCTTTTGTGGTATTTGAAAGAGTGTATCCATAGATCGCGCTTGCAGCTGTATGAAAGTTCTCCAGGGCAGTGTAGTATAACGAGTTACCCACACCTCTGTCGATATCCATGAGGCCACAAAACGTGTTAATGCCTTTTGGCCCAATGCCTAAAAGCCTCATGGCAAAAATCAAGCGCCGGTTCAGCAAATCTGATTTGTCAACCAAAGACGAAGAAAAAAATGTATGTAGTGGTCTGGCAAGCGCAGTGAACACCAATTTTTGAAACTCGATTTTTCCTTCACATTTGGCACATATCTCCAGGTTAGCAATCGCCGAAAAAACTGTATAAAACTCCAAAATGCAATTCTCCGTTTTGTTGTCAATGCTTATGTCTTCGTTTTCATTATTTTTAAATTTTTTGCCGATGTACTTGTGAATTCGGTGTCCTCATCTCTTTCGTGTTGGTTCCCACGAAACTGGCATTTCAAAGGGACGAGCTTTTCGTTTGCTACCGGTGTTTCTTTTATTTTTATTTCTATTACTTTTTCTATCCATTCTTTTAGCACAAACACAAATTTTTATCAAAACTGTATGCGCGCGCGGGCCGGTTTATAACTCAATTTAAAGTGAACTAAACGCTGCCAACATTCGAATAACTAAGCTCTAAAATGTGTATTCATTTATTTTTAAATGCGTACACAAACAAGTTATTACCTACTAAAGAAAGCGTTGAACGAAATTAGGTGGTTTCTTCAAACCGTTGCATTCAAAAAGTAGCCAAATTAAGCAAATCGCATTTTGGCGAAAACATTGCTGGACAAAAAAGGCCGTATCTCCTAAAGTATTTCGAATTTCAAAAAATCCTTTTAAGACGATATTCTCAAATATCCAAGCTATAAAAATGGTTCATTTAGAGATACTTGACAAATCGAGTTATTCGAATCAAAAATCGACGAGAGTTGTACTATTCGTGCTGTGGGGACAAGGTAATTCTCGAAAAATCAAATAAACTCGTTACAAAATCACCTATTGTTTATTCAAAGATAAGTTTTTCCTACATTAATACTACAAATATCGACATAAATTTAATTTCGATATAATACAAGTTAGGTTGTTTTCTTAACTTTTTTGAAGATGTCTTATAATATTCCGGATGTTATTAAGTTTTTTGAGAAATCCTTGAAAAAATCTGATTGTTAAAATTTTGCTTAAATTCCTTTGAAAGTAATACAGATATTCATGATTATAATCAATTAAATTTTTTATAAATAATTTACTTTCAAATGATTACATTTGACACTTTTGTCTGTTTGATATATGTTTAAATTTTTTTCAGTGTAAAAAGCAATTTTAAATTTTTGTTGACAAAAGAAAATCCCAATTAATGTTTAAAATTCCAAACTGCAATTATGCGACAAATTGACTCTTTAAAAATTTCATCGACTATTTCCATTGGCGTAGCAAGCAGTTGCCCCCTTATTTAGCTAGATAAACAATTGAAAAAGAAAATTTCAAAAGCTATTCAAAATATCAGTTAATATTTTTGTATGTACAACGATAATATTTTTGCTCTTCTTTCTCTCTTCTTCATAAGCATGCTTTCGGATAACCATTTTCTTTCTCTGCGTTTGCTAGAACAAAATGTAGAGTTTCTACTGCAATTCCAATTTAAAAAAAAAATTCGGGTACACTAAAAAAACTATTGAATTTCAGTGAAACTTGAACTCAGTTATTGAGTTGAAAAACTTGTTGCTTTGGTTTTGACTGTACCTGCATCAGCAGCTTCATCTGAGCGTCCTTTTAGTCCACTAAGACGACTTCTCATCTTCGAGCAACTATGACACAGAAACGACTCACTCCTGCGGCACTTATACACATTCACAAAGATAAAACCGAAGAATTGAATTCGATGGAGGTGGTGAAAGAGTTTGTTTCTCGCAAGGACAGAAAGAAACATTTTGGAAAAATTTAAATTGATATAACTTTTTGTACCTTATTGCATTTAAACTATGTAAAGATATACCTACAGCCCTATTCTGGCAGCTTAACTAAGCTCACCACATTAACAAAATGTTAATATTAACAATTTGTTAAGGTTTCGTATTCTGCTGCAAATTTAAAAGCTATTTTCCTTACCATTTTGTTAATAACAGAAAGAGTCTTAACAACGAATGAAATGTATGTGTTTAGATAGAAAATTGTTGCGAAAATAATAAAAAAAATACAAATTATAATATAATATTGAGTTTAAATACTTTTAACTGAAAAATGGAAGAATTTTTTACTTATTTTAAGTGTTGATAATGAAATCTTTCAGTAGCCATGGCAAATTTTTCAAGCGCTTGCAAAGTCACAAGCTGCACTCGAAGCATCTGTTTATATCGCGCATCTCTTCTTTCAATAGGCATATCGATTTTCACCATGCATGGTGAACTTTAAAAGCTTTTATGTTGTTAATGATTTTTAAGAATACTTACATTTACATAACATAACAATCAGCTTAACAAGAGCTCCTTAACTATTTCTTGTTAAGCTAACAACCAGAATAGGGCTGCTAGTCTTGCTTTATAAAAACAACAATTTTTTCTTACATTTTCATATTACCATATGAAAGATCCTTTAAAAAGTGATCTTTAATATCGAAATTTGGAAAAACTTTTAAAAGAAATGAAATTTTAATATTTTTTTATTTAGTTTTATATTTTTTTTATTTTGAAACTAAAATAAAAAATTTGTTTATTCATACTCATGTTTCTTTTAAGAAATTTTGGTGATTTGTAAAGAATAAAAAAGAAGTCTTAATATTGCGAATCATCAATACCTTTTAATTATTCGGAGTGTCACACAAAAAAATTTGTTAGGTAGAGCTTTTATATCGACAAGCAAATCGAATTTTCGTAAACAATCCCCGAGAAACAATTTCATATTTTGTGTCAATAAAGTAGCTGATATATGTCCAGTGCCTGTGTCGGTAAATGTCCGACCTCTGCATCGAAAGAAGTGCTAGTTCTAGAACACCTTGGGCAGGCACAATGTACGAATGAAGACCGAATCAAATTGTGCCCGAATATAGTCGCCCGTTTTTGAACAATTTATTGACATAATACAGACTTACTACGGCACTATTTCAGGTGGCTTTCGAGTACTTGTTGGGTATGTTTCGGGTACATTATAGTTAAGAGTCGGGCCAGTTTCGATACATATCAGCTACTTTGACACAATTTATGAATTTTGTTCTCGGATCCTGCTCGCAAAAACTTCGCAGTTTTTCGTTACTACTCGTAGCTTTTAAAAACAAAATTGAGTCTGATACTCGGCACTTTTGGGCCTGAGTAGTTTGGTATGGACACAAATTGTTTCTCGGGTTTGGAGCCTATTAAAGGAGTATTTACATTAGCCACCACAAATTTGTTTGGCCGAATAGATAACACTATGTAACAAAAATAAAAAATTTCTCAGTCCTTGGGATGGAATTGTTATTTCCTAGTCTGTTGTGTCTTAAAAGTATGGAAACCACCTAATATTCCTCGGAAACTTTGCTTTTGTGACCAGGACAATGTGATTCATTAAAATATGCTAAAATTATGAGAAAAACGTGTTTGAGTCTTTCACTACAGAGAAAATCATACAGAACAGCACATATAAATCAAAACTAGGTTTTATTAAAACTTCAGAAAACCAAAAACATAAAAGTAAATCAGAAGCGGGTGGTTTTTCGACATTTGCGTTTATACTGCGAGTCACTTTCTCTAATCAATCCCCAAATGTAATCTCCCATCATGTTCTCATTGTATTGTCCTTGGTATCCCCGCTCAAATTCCATTATATCCTGATGGAAGCGCTCGCCTTGCTCCTCTGAATATGCTCCCATGTTCTCCTTGAATTTGTCAAGATGTGCATCCAGAATATGGAGTTTGAGAGACATCCTGCAGCCCATTTTGCCGTAGTTCTCCACCAGACTTTCGACCAGCTCCACGTAGTTTGCGGCTTTGTGATTGCCTAGGAATCCCTGTACCACTGACATAAAACTCATCCAAGCAGCTTTCTCAACACGAGTGAGCTTCTTGGGGAATTCCTCACACTCGAAGATTTTCTTTATTTGTGGTCCCACGAAGATACCGGCTGTAACTTTCGCCTCAGAGAGCTTAGGGAACAAGTCTTGTAGGTACTTGAACGCTGAAGAATTTTTGTCGAGAGCTTTGACGAATTGCTTTATAAGACCCAGTTTGATGTGGAGTGGTGGCATCAGTACCTTCTGGGGGTCCACCAAGGGCTCCCACTTGACGTTGTTCCTCCCCACTGTGAATTCAGTTCGTTGTGGCCATTCACGCTTACTGTAGTGTGCACTGTCGTTCCTGCTGTCCCACAGGCAAAAAAAGCAAGGAAACTTGGTGTAACCGCCTTGCAGGCCCATTAAGAATGTCACTATTTTGAAATCTCCGATCACTTCCCAGCCATATTGCTCATACTTCAATGCGTTCAGCACTTTCTTGACATTGTCGTAGTTCTCTTTGAGAGATACTGAATGCGCCAGAGGAAGATACGGATACTTGTTGCCATTGTGAAGCAACATGGCTTTGAGACTCTTGAACTTCTTCGACATCGGTGCGCGCAACACTTGACTTTTCAATTAGCTTCTGAATTTAAAATGTTTGCATATTGAATACTAATAAATAAGAACTTGTAATTTTAAACCATCCTTTTGTATATTTTTAATTCAAACCAGTCGTCATAAAAGGAAGCAAAAAAAAGCTTTGGTTCCTCACCAAAATTAAAAATATACAAAAGGATGGTTTAAAATTACAAGTTCTTATTTATTAGTATTCAATATGCAAACAATTTAAATTCAGAAACTAAGGCCCCTATTATGTATTACAACTCAACTTAAGTTGACTAGATTCAACTAATTTTTTTTCGTATAACTTATTACATACATTTCAGTTGAACTACGTCGTTTGAAAATTCTTAATAGATGGTAGCAAACTACATGGTTCAATTAAAATATATGCAATACGTTATATGAAAAATATGTAGTTGAAGCGAGTCAACATCGCATACCATCGCATACATAATACGTACATAATAGGGGCCTAATTGAAAAGTCAAGTGTTGCGCGCAGAAGCACACGAAACGAAATCACAAACTGACGGTGGAAAAAAATAAAACGACAACTGGGACCACGAGATACAAAATAAAAATGACGATTAAATGTAGAGAAAACAAGTTGTATGCGCTCGTGTATAAGTTTTCAACAAACAAACATAAAAATAAACGCAGATAAGCGCTGCCATGGTCACAAAAGCAAAGTTATCTTGCGACAATAGCTGTTTTCTATACTTTTGGGACCTAACTGACTAGGAAATAACAATTACAACCAAGGGACAAAAATCTTGTTACATAGTATAATTTAACGTGCCTTTCACCATAAGTATGCATTAGCTTACCGTGTGCAGCATAAAGCTTTGGTGCACCACTTTCTTTTAAGCGGTCATCTCGTTGAGGGGGAAGAACTGACACGACAGCGCCAGTGTCAATCAAAAATTTTAAGTTTGTGATGTTATCTGCTGTCCGAATTGATTGGGAGTTGCCCATACTGTCTTACAGCTCAGACGGGGCGACTAGTTTTTTGAAGAGGTATACAAGCATGGTGCGCGGCACTGGAGAGCAACTGTTCAATTCGAGATTCTAAAAGTTGAAATTTTTGCGAAATTTCAGCAATCTAATCGTGGTGTCGTGACCGCTCACTTGAATTGGGAAACAATGATTTCATGTTGGCACTATTGACCTGGTTGAACTCAGATACTTCTAATATTTTGTCTGCCAGTAACGCAATAAACGGTAAGTTTTCGTTTGATGCCTGCAAAAAAGAAGCTCTAGCGTACGCTGGAAGCCGCTGCAACCATAATAATTTTAAAAATCATCATTTTGTAGAATCAGAAAATCATCATGCGTTAGATCAAGTAACCTTAAATTGCAGTCATGCGAAATTAAAAGAAAGCATCAGAAACTTTGTTTTAATATAATAATTCAATTGTATGTTTAATGATATGAAATCAGCATTTAGAACAAGAAAAAAAAAGTAACAAAAGAACAAGCTATTGCGATTTGACAATATATGTGAATCTAAATAGTGTGTATAACATCAAAGAAATAACAAGTGATGCCAAGTCAGAAAGATGTGAACGTCCTGTTAAGATCTGTTTACATTCAACACTCCTCCTCGTTCACAACAGATGACATTTTCCGCGCAAATATTCATGTTTGATTGCAGATAACGGCTTTGTTAGTAAGTCGGCAGTCATTTCTTCAGTAGGACAATATGCGACTTCGATGATCTTCTTGATGGTCTTCGATGGTTCTTTTTCACCAGGTCTCGAATCATTTTGTATCGCGTATCAATGTGTTTTGTTTTATACGAAAATTTGAGATCCCGTACTAATTCGATACATCCTTGATTATCTTCAAATATGATTGTAGGAGAATTAACTGTTTCGTGCATTTCTTCCAACAGTTGCCTCAACCACTTCACCTCCTTTGATGCCTCAGATATTGAAACGAACTCAGCCTCACACAAGCGCGTCGGAAGCGAATTTCATCTGGGGGGAAAGTACAAATGGGGGGGGCAGTGCAAATGGTGGTGCAAAAAAAGTTCACCAAAATTTCTTCAAAGAAACATGAATGTGAATAAAAAAATTTTTTATTTTAGTTTAAAATAAATAAATATATAAAAATATATATAAAAAATATTAAAATTTCATTATTTTTAAAAATTCTTCCAATTTCAATATTAGAGATCATTCTTAAAAGGATCTTTCATATGGTAATATGAAAATATAAGAAATAATGGTTGCTTTTATAAAGCAAGACTAGGTATATCTTTACATGGTTTAAATGCAATAAGGTACAAAAAGTTATATCAATTTAAATTATTCCAAAATGTTTCTTTCTGTCCTTGCGAGAAACAAACTCTTTCACCACCTCCATCGAATTCAATTCTTCGGTTTTATCTTTGTGAATGTGTATAAGTGCCGCATGAGTGAGTCGTTTCTGTGTCATAGTTGCTCGAAGATACGTTTTAAGTCGTCTTAGTGCACTAAAAAAACGCTCAGATGAAGCTGCTGATGCAGACACAGTCAAAAGCAAAGCAATAAGTTTTTCAACTTAATTTAATAGTTTTTTTACACTATCCGAATTTTTTGCAAATTGAGATACAATGCCACCACAATTTCAAGGTGTTTGGCCAGGCAATTGCTTCAGCATTTTAAGTTGCGCGTGGAGGTCACTCCCACAAAGTCATCTGCATAAAGATCTAGTTTTGTTTTTAGATTTTGTTCAGAAGGCACTTTTCCGATGAAGGCTTTGATTAAAATATTACAGTATTAAGCTACATACTTAAGGGTGCTTTTAAACTGAAGTGGTGGGTTTGCAGTAGAAACTCTACATTTTGTTCTATCTTTTTGCAAACACAGAGAAAGAAAATGGTTATCCGCAAGCATGTTTATGAAGAAGAAAGAAAGAAGAGGAAAATATATAACACAAAAAGATTATCGTTGTAAAAAAAAACTGATATTTTGAATAATTTTTGAAGTTTTCTTTTTATTGTTAATTGTTTATCTAGCAAAAAAAGTGGGGGGCAACTTCCCCCCTTTTTCCCCCGCTTCCGACGCCAATGGCCTCACATGATGAAGATGCAACCATATTTTGTTTGTTACAAGACCAACTTATTGTAGCACCGTTGAAGTAAATTATGCGACCACTGTTTGATTTACGATCAGTTTTACTATCAGCCCATGTTGCGTCCGCATATCCAATTAGTGACAATTCTTTCGATTGGATATTGCTCACTCTTAGCTTCAAAGTGTGTGTCAGAGAACAGCTTGAGTGCATTCAAATGGCATTTCGATTGTCTCGTCAATAAACGAGCACCGAATGTGCTTCCTGCATTTAGATTAATGCGCAAATGCATGTTACCAATCGCTGTTGATACGAATGCCTAGAGTGTGAGCGCTAGCGATTACGAACGTTTGCAACACAAGAATGGCAAACAAGGCAAGACATGAGGAACAATCGCCAAAAGAAAGGAAAATCCATGTTTTTATGCTCATTCGCACAAAGGAAATATATTAGTTGCAGTGTTGCATTTTTTTATTCTGCGAATGTTGTTACAAGACACAAAAAATTGCAATATTATAAAATAAGATTTTAATTAGAGTTATTATCGCACAAGTTGGCGAAAAAATATGTCAACAATCAACTTCTACGTTAATTTGACTGCGAGGTGGATAGCAGGAATTGAATACGATTAATGTGAAAATTACTTTTATTAATATAGCCAATGGTATAAAAAAATTTGTTAAAAGCCATAACATTTGATAGGAAAGAGATATTGGGGTTATTTTTTCATGTAAATTATTTTTGAGATATTAAATATCAAAACAACATTTTTGTATAAATCAATTTCGCCCAAAAAAAAAAAACCATATGGCAAAAAAAAAGACAAAAACAGTTTAACAATTTTTCTGCAAAACTGGACGATATTTTGCAAAAGAATGCTATGTCGTATAAAAAGTAGTTAGGAATTTTATATAATAGTATAGATGATTACCCAAATATTTCGGCTGTAGCGATAGCCATCTGTGAGCTGGAATGGTTTAAAATCACCTCTAAAAATCAAGTTTTTTATAAAAATATTGGCTGGTGTGGTGGTTTAAAAAATATAAACGGTTAGAAATAAAAGTTATGAAAAAGTTCTTCCAATCAGCATCAAAAAATGTTAAATTTTTGCATTCAGATTAATGAAAATGCTGTTTTTCATGCATTGTTGAGAAGCGATAACGGTGGCGAGTATTTTAACAAAGAGTTTAACAAATACTTAGAGGAGAATGGTATCAAACGGCAATTAACAGTCGCATAAACACCACAGCAGAATGGTGTAGCCGAGCGTGCAAGCCGCACTTTAGTCGAGATGGCTAGAAGTATGCTACTTCACGCAGGCTTAGATGAGTCGTTTTGGGCAGAAGCTATTTCAACAGCAGCTTACTTACGTAACAGATCACCCACAAAAATATTAATAAGCAAAACTCCTCATGAAATATGGTCAGGTAGAAAGCCCTCAGTAAAACACCTTAAGATTTTCGGATCATTAGCTATTGGTCTCGATAAAAAGCAAAATCGAAAGTTTCGTCCTAAAGGCAAGGAGTATATAATGGTTGGATATGATGAGACGTCTAAAAGATATCGTTTATTCGATTTCAGCACTCGCAACTTGATAGTAAGCAGGGACGTAGTTTTTATTGAAAGTATATTTCCTCAAAATGAAAAAGGAAAAATAAGTGATGAAGTTCTATTAGACATTTTTGTAATAAATCCGGAGCTCAATAAAATACCTTGTATAGGCTTTGAAGAAGAAAGAGAGCCTGAAGATTTAATGGAAAATAGTGTTGCTTCCACATCTACCACTATCTGCGAGTCAGATGAAGTTACAGAAGACGCGAACTCAGAAGGAGTTTCAAGAATTGGCCTAGGCAGGCCAAAATTAATCCGAAGTGGAAAACCTGGTCGTCCAAAAAAGCAATATAACGTTCTTAACGCAATGAACGATAGCAAGATTTCAACTCCACAAACTGTTAAAGAAGCCTTGGCTGGATCGCAATCTACGGAATGGAGAAATTCTATGAAGGAGGAGTATGAAGCTCTCATCAATAATAGCACGTGGAAACTTGTTACTGTACCCAAAGGTAAAAAAGCTATTGGATGTATGTGGGTCTTCAATATTAAACGCGATAAAAATGGTAATATTGAACGTTACAAATCAAGATTAGTAGCAAAAGGATGTAGTCAGCAATATGGCATTAATTATAAGGAAACTTTTTCGCCAGTTGTTCGATATGCAACAATCCAGATGGTTATTGCGTTAGCTGCAGAATACCAACTGTATCTTCATCAGATGGATGTGTCCACTGCATACTTAAACGGTATATTGCACGATGAAGTTTACATGAAACAACCGGAGCAATTTGTTGATAAAAAAACTCCTGATTATGTTTTGCAACTCAAAAAATCTATTAACGGCCTTAAGCTATCTGGACGCGAATGGAATACAAAGCTTGATTCCATCTTAAAGAAAATTGGTTTTTCGCAATGAAGAAGTGAACCTTGTTTATACACTAAAAATGTAAATGGAGATATAAATCTTATAGCAGTCTACGTAGATGATCTTCTATTAGCTAGTTCTGATAAATCGCAATTGAGTCAAATAAAAGCTAAGATCGCTGATGACTTCAAAGTAGTTAACCACGGCCCATTGAATCATTTTTTGGGAATGGAAATTGAACGTGAAGGAGAAATTGGAGCAATTAAACTCAGCCAGGAGCGGTATATAGATGATTTATTGAAGGAATATGATATGGAGAACTGCAGAGTTGTTTCAACTCCGTTAGATGCCGGGTTTCAAGTGAAATGCACAAAGGAACACTGCAAAAGAGTGAATCAAACGGAATATCAATCTTTGATTGGATCAATAATGTATCTTGCAATTTCAACTCGACCTGATATATTGCATTCTGTATGCAAACTTTCGCAAAGAAATACGGATCCACACGTAGAGCATGAAACCGCTGCAAAACATATCTTACGATATCTACGCAACACTTCAAAGTTGAAGCTGCACTACAGCAAAACTGGGCAAACTATTCAATGTTTTGTCGACGCTGATTGGGGCGGTGACACACTCGACAGAAAGTCGTACACTGGGTACGCATATCTTCTCGGTGGAAGCGTTTTCTCTTGGGAGTAAAAGAAACAGAGTACCGTCGCTCTTAGCAGTACAGAAGCTGAGTATATGGCGTTGTCTACGGCAGCAAAGGAAGCAGTATACTTAGAGAAAATACTCGAAGAAATTGGCATTCATCACTTTAGGAATCCAATGATGCTGTTTAGTGACAATTTGAGCGCACAACATTTAGTCAAGAATCCAGTTTACCATGCTCGTAGTAAGCACATCGACATTAAATATCATCATGTTCGAGAAGCATATCAAGCTAGAAAAATAGATTTAAGTTATGTTTGTACCAACGATATGGTAGCAGATATTTTAACTAAAAACTTGTCAAAATTAAAACATTCAAAGTTTACTACATGTTTGGGCTTAAAATAAATACTTGTATATATTTAAATGTTGTGTTGAGAAGGAGTGTTGAAAATCTTAAAGCAACACAATAACATTTTCTACTTTGCTAAAAACACTTGTTATGGAAAAATATTTTAATTCTGTTTTGAAATTTTTTTCATATGTCATTGAAAGAAAAATTGTTTTACATTCTGAAATAAACTTCATTGTCGATAACACGATTTTTTACTTGCATATGAAAATTGAGAGCTTTAGAAAATTTAGATCCTTAACAAGTTTTGTATTATATTTCAAAATAAAATATATTAAAAATATGTATGAAAAAAAGCGTTATCTTTTCCGATTGCATACATTTCAATTGTTACTGTAGATGGAAGAGTTTTTCGCCATATAATTTCTGGCAGTTTATTTTTTAAAACTATTACACCAACCAATATTTTGACAAAAAACTTTATTTTTAGAGGCTATTTCAAACCATTCCATCACTAGAATCGAAATATTTGAGGAATCTTCATAAAAGCTATTGCAATCAAGGATTATTTTGAGGAACTGACACAAACAACTTAACCTTCAGCCTTTAATATTCATCGCACAAAGATAAAATATATAATAAAATACAATGAGTTATGTGGCGAATGAAACGAATATTTTATTAAATATTCTGATAAAATATTTAATATAATTTTTTTTACAAGATATTTATATTGTATCTTAAATGTTGTTTTATTATTTCTTACAATGTATTAAAAAATATTTTTATTATAGAAACAACAAAACAGCTGCATATCATAGAAAAAATATAATAAATATATTAATAACCAGGGCTCGTAGTTTGATGACCTAAAAACTGACATAAGTGACATAAAAAACGCAAACAATTACATAAAAAAATAAAGAAAAAAGCCTTTAAAATAAAACATTACTAAGCACGTATTGCTGTAAGAAACTTAAGTAAGTTTGCAGAATAAAGTTTCTATTAGTTTTAGGATGGTTATGTGAAAAATCTGACAAATACGTGTGATTTCACAAGTAGGGTGGATTACACCTATTAGCACTACATTTAAAATTATTCTAAGCATAGAATTAGTGAATGAAATTAATAAAAAAACTATATATAACTAATAAAAAAGGTTTAACTAATTTGGAATTTAAAAATTTTTAAGATTTATACACTTGAGTCCTTATAATTGTGAGTTTCATTTACGGGTGTTTTTATAGTTAGTAATCAAGGGTTAAGCAAACTCTTTTATATATTAAACTAATTTTTATTTTCAGTTTTACTGTATCTACTATTAAACATATGTTACACGCTTGTTGGAAATTAAAATTTGACACCATATTTTAGTGTCCCTATATCCTAGGCTTTAGATACCGATTGGCATGATAGTTTTTCTTCGGCTAGAGTTAAGTCGGATAGGCGTGGTTCTTGTACCTAAATACCTAGCGTAGCGCGAACACAAAAATTTTCACATGCCAAAATAAACTTGCCTTTAAAAAAAAAAAAAAAAAAATTTTACAAAGCTTCGATGATCCAAAAGTTGAATAGCCCAGATACAAAAATCGTATCTGCAAGTAAAAAGGTTTTAAAATTCTATCTCATAGTTGAGGTAGTAAGATGTCTGCTACCCTGGAGTACACTTCTCCCACCCACTAGTTGTCGAATTCAAGACACTTGTGGCAATCAAGATACCCATTATTTTTGTGATTGCCCCTTAAGCCAAGACAAAAGCTAACGCGCCTTAAACAAATTTGCACTTCATTTCTTCTTGCATTCCTCTTTATTACATAAAATTTAATAATACATTAGTTTGAATATAGAAGCAAAAGAAAATATAAACAAAAAGTAATAAATAGCATATAAGCTTGAAACAAAGAAAATGTTTTCACATGGTCAAATTAATTATGGTTAATATGTATGTCGTATCATATTAATACTATACGAATTAAGATTTAGTTATAGATATAACCTAGTACTGTATTTTAGAATCTAGATAGTAGTGACCAAATCGCAAATTGCGATAGGTATTTGAATTTGTAAAAAAAATAGCTTTTAATTTATATTAATTCAAAACGATAGAAAAAAAAAGGTATTGCTAGATAGAATGAAGTAATAGTTTAGACAGATTAATTGTAGCATAATTTTAGGCTTATTTGTTTTGACTTCATGTTTATCTTATCGTTCGGTGTATTATTCAGTAATCATTTGGTTGTTAAATTTTAGTTACGATTTTTATCAACCGACGTTGTATGTGCTTATATATAACTAGTTATATATAAACTAATAAGTAGCTATTATTAGTAATTATTATTTTACCGCGTTTCAGTTTTATATATTCTTTTTTTGTTTTCTGTTCTTGTTAAAATGTTATGGCTTTAATATTTCATTTATATAATTTTGAGTTTCCGGTAAGGTTAATTATGTATATTAGTCTATTTCTAGCCGTTTTTTTTTTTCTCTTTTCAAATTAATTTAGTCAAATAAACATTTATCGAAATATCGATATCATAGCTCATGATACAACTGGGAAAGGTATATGCATTTCGAACTGCATTTTCTTTCTCATATCCAAAATTGTCAAAGCCGCTGTTTTGCGAGTGAGAACAAAAGACAATCAAATGCCGCATTCAACGGAGTCAAGATTTGGTAACAGACTGTTGTGTTAAAAGCCACTGAAATAACGCTGCAAAGAAACCTTTGCAACTAAACTGTTTACATATTTAAATAATTACATGAATCAAATAAAATACTGTTCAACCTTTCTACGTGATCGCTACCGTAACAGTTCACAACAGTTGGCTCCGCTGAATGCGGCCAATTGTTGCTTTCTTCTCGGTTTCAGATTTTCTATACGCTGTCAGCTTCGTTTTGACCGTTTAAGCCGTCTGTCTCTCCGAAATGCATCTATCTTACCCAATTGTACTATGATTAAGCTAAGTGAATATAAGTTATATGTGTTTAAGGGTTAATTAGTACAATTAATTATTTTTAATTTTAGATTGGACCTTAAAGGTTAGATGAGCCCTAAGGCATAGTGATAAAATACAAAACAATTTCTTTTTTTTTTTTTTTTAAATTCCTAGTATGCGCTCACCGAAGTGACAGGGGCACTTTTTGGACGAATTGTGAGAATTTTTGTTTTATTGACAATGCCCACGGTTGGCACAGAAAAAAATAGTAAAAGGAAACCTGGTGTCCTGGCTGTTTTAGGCTGCAGTGTTAAGGCTGTTATGCTGCTTTGAGCTGTTGGACGTCACGAGTTGTGGGGCGCCAGTTGTGGGTGCTTTATTGCTGCACAGTGGTGTGTTATGGCTACTGTTCGGTCATGAGTTCCATTATCAACAGGTTGTTGGGCAATTGTTGTCGTAGTGGCTCTATTTGAGCGCTGCGATACAATTGCTTTTTAATTTAATATAATATAGCCACATGCATGTACTCACCCAAGCATTCTAGTGTGGAAACCGAAGATATGGCTATTGTAGCTGGTGCCGTTTGAGGTGGTGTAGCTGGTTTTTAGCTTTTTAGCATCGAAATAAGGTTATGCCCGTCAGGCACTCACCCAAGCACTACTACTACGTCCACCAAATCCGGGGGTTACAACTGGATGGTGTGACTACAACACGATGCACATTTATGTTGCACGCTGCTTGCAGACTGGTGCAATTTTTTTGTTTTTTTGTCCAGCGTACCGTTGGTGTCACCGTACCTGGTGCAAGTTTAAGGAGTGCTTTAGCCTTAGTCGCAGCCTAATCTTTGGCAACAAGAGACTTTGTTAGCTCTTGAAGTTGCTTTTTTTTTTATTTTTAAAAGATTTTCGCACGCGGCCACTACAATCTTACCACATTAGTCTCTTTTTTTCTTTTTCTTCTGCTTGCGCAACGTTGTTTCCAGAGATGCAATTTTTTTTTACTACTTATTTTTGACTGGTCATTAACGTTGCCACCTGATCGTAGGTTAAGGCGTATGCACACGTGAAAAAACAATTCCGTGCAACTTTTCTACTGCTATTTAGGGATCACACACTTGAATCCCGAAAATATGTAGTATAGATGGCGCCTTGGGTGCCAGGTCAGCCATTTCCAGTTCAACCGACGCTCCGATCTCTATTCTCATTGGTTGTTACCGATTCAATACCGTTGAGCCATTTTTATTTTGCCGGAATCATCGACTACGACCAAAGTTGCCACCACTGAGTAACGAAACGTGACAAATCCACTGCCCGGTGACATTTATATTAAAACAAAATTTAAATTTGGAACACAAAATTTGTTTGGCCGTTATGAACTCCAGCTTACATGCTGACATTCGAATTCAAATGTGAGCCTGGAAGTAAAAGTTCATGTGCGCCGTTACACTACGTTCCCATAACATACTAAGAAAAATCCGTTACAAACCTGCATCGTTCACAATAACTAGCTTTTGGGAACGAACAGGAAGGATTTTGTCTAAGCCTGAAGGAGAGGAAAATAACTTTGTGCATCTGGTGTGGCTCGACCCACGAATAGCCGGGCATCTACGTATTAAAATTCTAAGCTCTTATATCTGATGCGTGGTACCGTCCAAGATATTTTCCAGCCAAGTCCTCAAGATCATAAAGTGCGTTACCGATTACTTTTCGAATGCGACATTTTACGAATTTTGGTAGAAATTTTGCGTTAATTGCTTTTGAAAAGTCGCTTTGAGCAAAATTTCGGCGAAAAATCTCTTGACCTTCACGAAATTTAACTTCCTTGGTTCTGGTATTATATACCTTTGACGCTCTTTCATGTGCAAATTCCAGATTTTGTCTTATCTTTCCACGAATATGATTCAAACGGTCCGAGTTATATTCTACGTTTACATCTCCAGTTGAATAGCAATTGAGTTTTTCTAAAATTTCGTAAGACGAACCGTGTTGAATCATATTCTGCCCAAACAGAGCATAATACGGAGAACATTCAATTGACGAATGAAAGTCACTACGCAGAACTGACAGAATCTTGGGGATGGCTTTATCCCAATTTTGATGGTTTGCATCGTTTCCAAGCAAATATCTTACTTTAGATATTATTTCTCGGTTTGCTCGCTCAGAAGCGTTAGCTTGAGGAGAGTAAAGTCCGGTCTTAATATGGTTAATGCCATATTGTAAAAAAAAATCCTTTATTTCCTTAGAAACGAATTGCTTTCCATTGTCACTGTGTAGGAATTGCGGCACACCAAAAGTGGAAAATAGTTCATTCTGGAAAAAATTAATTACGTTTGCTGACGTTGCGCTTTTTAGAGGTTTAAGGAAAATAAATTTTGTCAAGTGGTCTATAGCAATAAAAAGAGAGGAGTTTTGTTGTTTTGTTCTTGGATACGGCCCCAAAAAGTCACAGTACAATCGTTGAAATGGTCGGTGGGTAACAAAAGCATTTCCCATGGGTGGCCTTAAAGATTGATTTGGAGATTTAATGGCTTTGCAGCTATCGCAAGTTTTGACGTATTCTCTTACGTCACGAGCCATTGTAGGCCAGAAATATTTCTGCTTGAGGCGCGTTAAAGTTTTCATAACCCCTCCATGACAACCCACAAGGGTATCATGAGTTCTTCGAATGACATCTTTTGTCAATAACTCCGGGAGCCACAATCTCCACAAAGAGTCTTCTTCATCTTCAGCGCTTTTCCGAAACTTAACCCTTTTGTAAACCAAGTTTTCTAATACGCATAAGTCCGGAAGTGAACTTTGGTTCTTTTGAATGGTTTTACGAATTTCTTCGTACTCTGGGCTGTTAAATTCAACTGCTTTCAAATCTACCTCAGATTCTAATGAATTTAAATCGACCTCATCAACATCAAACCTTGACAGAGTGTCGGGCACTACATTGAGGGACCCTTTTGCGATGTTCAATCTTGAAATCAAAACATTGTAATTTTAAACTCCAACGCGCTAGACGGCCACTCAAGTCTTTTAGGCTCATTAGCCATTTGAGACTAGAGTGGTCGGTTATAATTCGAAAAGGCGAACCTTCAATATATGGCCGAAATTTTTGCACACAAACAACCGCTGCCATGCACTCTAGTTCAGTGACCGTATAATTTTTTTGACATTTGTTGAGTTTTTGAGAAACGAAAGCTATGGGTCGTTCTTTTCCTTCTGCATCCAGCTGATACAGAACTCCCCCAACACCAATCTTCGAAGCGTCACATTGAATTATGAATTCACGTTTAAAATCAGGCTGAGCAAGCACAGGAGCAGATGATAGAGCGTCTTTCAGTTTTTCAAATGCTGTGATGGCGTCGTCAGATAATTTAAACGGCTTAATTGATTTTCGTAGACAGTCAGTAAGAGGTCCTGACAGATCTGAATAATTTTGTATAAAGGTCCTATACCAATTAGCCATTCCAACAAATCTTCGAACTTGTCTTGGTGATTTGGGTAAGGGGAAGTTACGGATAGCATCCACTTTATCGGGATCAACCTTAAGACAACCATTTCCAATGCGATAACCTAGGTACTTTATTTCCCTTTGGCAGAACTTGCTTTTAGCTACATTGATTGTTAAGTTAGCCCGCCTGAGGCATGTCGCAACTTCACTCAACAAACTTAGATGAGATTCAAAATCTGCGCTACAAACAAGCAAATCATCCAAATAGACAAAGACATTTTCCCTTAGCCTAGACGGTATTACTTTGTCCATTAAGCGGCTCATGGTTTGTGGACCATTACATAAGCCAAAAGGCATGACTTTGTAGTGATATAAAGGCTTTCCCGGGACTGCAAATGCCGTCTTCTCCTTGGATGATTCGCTTAATTTAATTTGCAGAAACGCATCCTTCAGATCAATTCCACTAATGTAAAAAGTATCTTTTAATCTACTCAGAAGTCCATTTATATGTGGAAGTGGATATGAATCCTTTTTTGTTAACATGTTGACTTTTCTGGAATCGAGGCAAAGTCTAACTTTCCCAGGTTTTCTCACTAAAACAATAGGGCTACACCAGGGTGAGTTAGACTCTTCGATAACCCCCATGTTAAGAAGTCTATCAATTTCGGAATAGGCTTCCTCTTGTCTCGGTGGAGAAAGTGGAAAGTGTTTTGACTTCACTGGAACAGAGTCGCCAGTGTCGATGTGGTGTTCTAACAAGGTGGTGCATCCTAACCCAAGTTTGGAAAAAGAAGGGAACTGCAAAACAGCTTTATCGAGTTCCAAACGTTGCTCATGATCAAGTTCATGGAAATTCAGATTCTCAGGCTCTTCAGACTCTAACTCGCATACTTCTGGGATGATATCTGGAGCTAAAGCAAAAGCTCGCCAAAAATCCACACCGAGGTATGCTTCTTGTTTAAGAGAAGGTACAACATAAAAGTCAATGGTTTTTGAAACATTTTTGAAAATTACTGGAAGTGAGCAAAATCCTACAACACTTTGTTTTGAACCATCAGCAGTCACAACTGAGGATCGAAATGGTTTGATATCAACATTGTGTTTGGATGTAAATTCCAAGCAGTTATGGCCAAGAACTGAAACGTTTGCTCCCGAATCTAAAAGCCCTAGTATAAATTCATCAAATATTTTAATCTTTGCAAATGGTCGACCATCAGCGTTATCGCAAAGTTTAGTGCTTTCCAAAATCTTACGAGCCTGTTTGCGCTTTTCAAATCTTTTCCTACATTTCAAAATTTTACCAGAGTAAGACTTATTATCAAAAATTTTAGATCTAACCTCTTCATATCTTGCCTTACGTTCCTCCAAGGTTAGTTGTTTCATGTATGTCTGGCAGGAAACATCACGGCTAAATGGTTTTAAAATTTTGGTGGTTTCAAAATCATTAGCCGAATCTGTTGTTGTAATCTCGGGATTTAGTGGGCAGAACGAGAGTCCCCGGACGCCCACTCGCTCTGTTTGGAGTTTCCCGTGTGTGGGTTTGGACACTTCGGAGTAGTAAATCCTTTGTTACCGCACTTGAAACAAAAAACATTTCTAGTCTCCTCCGGACAATAAATATAGGAGTGACCGAAAGCTAAACAGTTCCAACACTTTATTTTAGAGTAGTCTTGTTGGCGTTTGCCTAGATGTAATGCATCAACTTGAGGATCATCGTCTACCTCTTTTGAACAAGAATCGATTTCATTTATTTGACGATTTGTAGAACTAAATGGAGTTTGGTGTTTATTTTCAAACAATAGTTGTTCTGCCTTTCGAGCGGTGTCTCTAAAGGATTCCAAATTATTTAAATCCGAATTGAAAAGCATATATTTCAAATTGTTATTAACATTTTTCTTTAGAATATCGATGAGCGTTCGCTCCCCCATGGGCTGACGCAACCTAGAGTTCATTGAAACCATAACCGAATGAAATTCGTCATAAGACTCACGAGAAGTTTGTTTTCTTAGTGAAATCTTTAGGACAATATCATGATCATTTTCCAGCGTACCGAATTCTTTTGAAATGGAATATTTAAGAAATGGATAGGTAGCATCTTTATTCTGCTTTATAAAAAGCCAATACCATGCCTCAGCTCTTCCGGTTAAAAAAATATGGAAGTTTGCCATTAGGTGATCAAAACTGCAGTTACTACGCTCGCAAAGCGTGTCAATTTTAAAAAGAAAATCTGAGACTCTCCCGATTCCATCATAAGAAATATTCCATTCTTTAAGTTTGACATAGCTTTCTGAACCTAAACGGTTTTGATTTGCATAATTGATATGGTTAGTTGGCTGCCGTTCTAAGTTAGTAGCATCTTGAGCAAATTCAGAATTAGAAGCATTTCTTCCAATTTCTAGCGCACTCTTAATGGAGTTTAATTCGGTCCTAAACTCTTCTTGAGTATTTAAAATCGTTTGCTGCAAAAGCGTTACAATCGAGTTTAAATGTGTGACATCTACAAAGTTTTGAGGTGCCTTATCTTGGGTACCACTACCTTCGTTTTCCTTTATTGGGGGGGGTGTACGTGACATGTTTGCGAATGTACTATTAGAATTAGACGTGTCCGAAATATTATTAGTTTTTTGTTTTGTCTGAGTATCTGGATCTTCACCACTGAGTAAGTCAGGTGGCTGTGTCCTAGGAGGAGTACGTTCTATATTAGAACTACTTTTAAAAGGTGAAAGAAGATTTTCACTGCTTAAACTTTTACTTGGAGTTTTCCCACGTCCTCTACTTCTAGTGCCGACACCTCTTTTATTTATAAGAGAAGATATAACTTTAGTTGGAGTTCGTTTAAAAGAACGCGTGTCCATTATATGAAAACATATTAAAGTTCTGAATATATAATTGTAGGTATTTAGAAAAAAAAATAATTGACGAAAAATTTCTTTGAATCAAACTTTTTATGAACAAAGAGGAATGAAGAAAAAATCCATGCAAACTAATAAGGCGCAATAAAAATCTAAACTAACAAAATGTAATAAGCAAAGTATAAACTTATTTTCAATATATACTGACTTTATCACGGTGATTACTGATGGCAATATTGCTAACCTTGTCGTTAGATGCAATGACTCATCATAAAAAACATGTTAAGTGAAATATATAACTTGGCATTTACTGTAGTATCGAAATCAGGGAACTTCAAAAGTTACTGCAACTCGAAATTGTTTCGCTACAACATGTAGGACTAGTAACTCATGATACATTTGAATTTTCATTGGAAAAATTAGTTGAAATCTGTCGCAGCGGAACCATCCAACTATGAGTCGTAAAGTTTGGACTGACAAAATCCTACGTAATCTTCCTTGAACAATAATTTTTAATATTTTGAATCGATAGCATAGCAGTTAGTATCTGATGTTGAAGTTTTTCTATTTTTTTTTATTTACTGCAACTCAGGAAAAAAAAAATCAAATGATTTAAATTCCTAGGACTCATAAATGTAAAAACAAAACCCATCTGACCAAGCAACCAAGTAATATAACGATAACCATAGGAGATAGTGAACAAAAAAAACTTGAAACTTTAAACTATTTATGACTTGCTTTTATTTGCTTTACGTTGGGCGCCATTTATGTTACACGCTTGTTGGAAATTAAAATTTGACACCATATTTTAGTGTCCCTATATCCTAGGCTTTAGATACCGATTGGCATGATAGTTTTTCTTCGGCTAGAGTTAAGTCGGATAGGCGTGGTTCTTGTACCTAAATACCTAGCGTAGCGCGAACACAAAAATTTTCACATGCCAAAATAAACTTGCCTTTAAAAAAAAAAAAAAAAAAATTTTACAAAGCTTCGATGATCCAAAAGTTGAATAGCCCAGATACAAAAATCGTATCTGCAAGTAAAAAGGTTTTAAAATTCTATCTCATAGTTGAGGTAGTAAGATGTCTGCTACCCTGGAGTACACTTCTCCCACCCACTAGTTGTCGAATTCAAGACACCTGTGGCAATCAAGATACCCATTATTTTTGTGATTGCCCCTTAAGCCAAGACAAAAGCTAACGCGCCTTAAACAAATTTGCACTTCATTTCTTCTTGCATTCCTCTTTATTACATAAAATTTAATAATACATTAGTTTGAATATAGAAGCAAAAGAAAATATAAACAAAAAGTAATAAATAGCATATAAGCTTGAAACAAAGAAAATGTTTTCACATGGTCAAATTAATTATGGTTAATATGTATGTCGTATCATATTAATACTATACGAATTAAGATTTAGTTATAGATATAACCTAGTACTGTATTTTAGAATCTAGATAGTAGTGACCAAATCGCAAATTGCGATAGGTATTTGAATTTGTAAAAAAAATAGCTTTTAATTTATATTAATTCAAAACGATAGAAAAAAAAAGGTATTGCTAGATAGAATGAAGTAATAGTTTAGACAGATTAATTGTAGCATAATTTTAGGCTTATTTGTTTTGACTTCATGTTTATCTTATCGTTCGGTGTATTATTCAGTAATCATTTGGTTGTTAAATTTTAGTTACGATTTTTATCAACCGACGTTGTATGTGCTTATATATAACTAGTTATATATAAACTAATAAGTAGCTATTATTAGTAATTATTATTTTACCGCGTTTCAGTTTTATATATTCTTTTTTTGTTTTCTGTTCTTGTTAAAATGTTATGGCTTTAATATTTCATTTATATAATTTTGAGTTTCCGGTAAGGTTAATTATGTATATTAGTCTATTTCTAGCCGTTTTTTTTTTTCTCTTTTCAAATTAATTTAGTCAAATAAACATTTATCGAAATATCGATATCATAGCTCATGATACAACTGGGAAAGGTATATGCATTTCGAACTGCATTTTCTTTCTCATATCCAAAATTGTCAAAGCCGCTGTTTTGCGAGTGAGAACAAAAGACAATCAAATGCCGCATTCAACGGAGTCAAGATTTGGTAACAGACTGTTGTGTTAAAAGCCACTGAAATAACGCTGCAAAGAAACCTTTGCAACTAAACTGTTTACATATTTAAATAATTACATGAATCAAATAAAATACTGTTCAACCTTTCTACGTGATCGCTACCGTAACAGTTCACAACAGTTGGCTCCGCTGAATGCGGCCAATTGTTGCTTTCTTCTCGGTTTCAGATTTTCTATACGCTGTCAGCTTCGTTTTGACCGTTTAAGCCGTCTGTCTCTCCGAAATGCATCTATCTTACCCAATTGTACTATGATTAAGCTAAGTGAATATAAGTTATATGTGTTTAAGGGTTAATTAGTACAATTAATTATTTTTAATTTTAGATTGGACCTTAAAGGTTAGATGAGCCCTAAGGCATAGTGATAAAATACAAAACAATTTCTTTTTTTTTTTTTTTAAATTCCTAGTATGCGCTCACCGAAGTGACAGGGGCACTTTTTGGACGAATTGTGAGAATTTTTGTTTTATTGACAATGCCCACGGTTGGCACAGAAAAAAATAGTAAAAGGAAACCTGGTGTCCTGGCTGTTTTAGGCTGCAGTGTTAAGGCTGTTATGCTGCTTTGAGCTGTTGGACGTCACGAGTTGTGGGGCGCCAGTTGTGGGTGCTTTATTGCTGCACAGTGGTGTGTTATGGCTACTGTTCGGTCATGAGTTCCATTATCAACAGGTTGTTGGGCAATTGTTGTCGTAGTGGCTCTATTTGAGCGCTGCGATACAATTGCTTTTTAATTTAATATAATATAGCCACATGCATGTACTCACCCAAGCATTCTAGTGTGGAAACCGAAGATATGGCTATTGTAGCTGGTGCCGTTTGAGGTGGTGTAGCTGGTTTTTAGCTTTTTAGCATCGAAATAAGGTTATGCCCGTCAGGCACTCACCCAAGCACTACTACTACGTCCACCAAATCCGGGGGTTACAACTGGATGGTGTGACTACAACACGATGCACATTTATGTTGCACGCTGCTTGCAGACTGGTGCAATTTTTTTGTTTTTTTGTCCAGCGTACCGTTGGTGTCACCGTACCTGGTGCAAGTTTAAGGAGTGCTTTAGCCTTAGTCGCAGCCTAATCTTTGGCAACAAGAGACTTTGTTAGCTCTTGAAGTTGCTTTTTTTTTATTTTTAAAAGATTTTCGCACGCGGCCACTACAATCTTACCACATTAGTCTCTTTTTTTCTTTTTCTTCTGCTTGCGCAACGTTGTTTCCAGAGATGCAATTTTTTTTACTACTTATTTTTGACTGGTCATTAACGTTGCCACCTGATCGTAGGTTAAGGCGTATGCACACGTGAAAAAACAATTCCGTGCAACTTTTCTACTGCTATTTAGGGATCACACACTTGAATCCCGAAAATATGTAGTATAGATGGCGCCTTGGGTGCCAGGTCAGCCATTTCCAGTTCAACCGACGCTCCGATCTCTATTCTCATTGGTTGTTACCGATTCAATACCGTTGAGCCATTTTTATTTTGCCGGAATCATCGACTACGACCAAAGTTGCCACCACTGAGTAACGAAACGTGACAAATCCACTGCCCGGTGACATTTATATTAAAACAAAATTTAAATTTGGAACACAAAATTTGTTTGGCCGTTATGAACTCCAGCTTACATGCTGACATTCGAATTCAAATGTGAGCCTGGAAGTAAAAGTTCATGTGCGCCGTTACACTACGTTCCCATAACATACTAAGAAAAATCCGTTACACATAATCGATTGTAATTTAAATGTAACATAATTTTAAATTTTCCATATTCGCCGCTTTTGATAAATATCACAGACACCTATCTATAATTTTGATCAAATCATATTCTACGCCTTTCTTGGACTTTTCTAAACATATTCTGACACCAAGTTCTTATAGAAATTTCGCAGTTCTTACACCCAAAATTAGAGATATTTAATTAAATGAATCAAAATTAAAGACTGAAGTGCTTTTATCAGTTCGACTATACAACATAACCCAAAATTTTAGTCATTCTTTGACAAGTTAACATTTGTACAAAATTTGTTTTATTAATAAATACCTGCTCGTTTTGTAAAACTCCATACATATGGGTTAAATACTAATTTTTCTGGGCTTTTTCTATAAAATTGTTTAATAAAACTTTGCAGCACACGTTGTCAGAAGGATCTCTTTCTAACTTACACAACTTAGCTCAGCTCATGACATTTGCTAAACCTGCACTTTCTCACATTCATAAAAAAAAACAAATTAATGACAAGTTTGTGTTGGTTTTCATCCAACATTTTTTAATTGTGTTGGAGCTTTGGTTACGCTTGTCTTGAAGGGATAAAGAATGTTCATTGAAAGCAAAACATTGTTGTTATTTTACCGACAAGCTTTCAATAATTGTTTGTTTACTAATATATGTCGTTTTCAAGATTAACTTTCATGCACTCTTGGTCCAAGTTTTAACTCAGGTTTCTTTAACAATTTACTGTCATAAAACTTGCTACTGGCAATACTGATTGCTCCACAGAAGAGAAAAGAAAACAATAAACTAAAAGGAAACAAACAGAATAAAGAAGAACGCGCTGCTAGAGAAGGGCAGAGAAGTTTGGAAACAACAAAAATTTATGAAGCAGCTGTCACTCGAGCTTTAAGCGAAGCATCCGAATGATCTCGTGGTCTGGAGGCTGCCTTTGCATCAATTCGCAATCGTGACAAAGTGTGTTTTGCAGTAATCGTTGTTTACGAACTCGAGCGGTATATATGCATTTTTTTCTTGTGTGCGATTACGACTGACGACGATTGTTACTCGAGTGGCAAAAACTGACGAATGGTCTCAAGCAAATCTCTGGTGTGTGTTGCTTTTATGTACTTGACAATACGCTTGAGCTGATTCCAATCTTCACTAAATGGTTGTGATACCTTTTGCGCTAAAATACTAACACTGACAGAAATATCAGGTCTTGTGTTTATCGACAGGTAAAGTATTCGACAAATTAGTTGTCTGTATTTTGTATTGCTTTCCAATGGTAATGATTTTCCGTAATTTACCCCCATTGGCGTCTTCGCTGCCTTTGCTTCTTTCAATCCAAAATCAGATGCAATTTTCATTATGTATTTCGATTGATTTAATTCGAAGTTACCATGATCGTCTTTTGTGATCTCAATGCCTAAATAGTGACTAATGGGTCCCAAATCTTGCATTTTAAAATGTGGTAAAAAAATGCTTTCAATTTCCTTCATCTGTTTGTTCATTGAACACGCCACAACAAAATCGTCTACATAAACTTTTATGTAGCAAAATGTTTCACGAATTTTATTCGCATGGATAAGCATGGATCATTGTAGCTTTGATTAAATCCCGCCCTAGTAAGTACTTTGTGAAGCGCCGCATTCCAAGATCTGGCAGCCTGCTTCAAACCATAGATGCTTTTCTTGAGCAAACACACCTTTGAACTGTCATCATTAAACCCCTGTGATTGCTTCATAAAAATAGTTTCATTTAACTTTCCATTAAGAAATGCCGTCATTGCGTCGAAATGATGAACAATCATTTTTCTTTTTGAAGCCACCGACAAAAGCGTTCTGAACGTTGTAAACAATACGACCGGTGCAAAGACCTCGTCATAGTCTTCACCATATTTTTGTGAAAAACCCTGTGCAACATACCCGGCTTTATATCTCTTCAATTCGCCGTCTGCATTGGTTTTTAATTTAAACACCCACTTGCCACCAATTGCTGTCTTACCTTTTGCAGATTTATGAGTTCCCATGTGAGATTCCATTTTGTGAGATTCCATTTCCTCCTGCATCATAATAAGCCACTGCATCTTTTCGTCGCTTTGAATAGCTTCACCGTAGCTTTTCGGTTCAATAATCTCTGGGACCATATGCATTTCTTCGATCAAACGCTTTGGTGATATACCCTTTGTTGCTCTTTGTGAAACACGTACTTTTGGCTGAATTTGATTATTTTGTTGTTCTTGTGCTTCTATTTGTACTATCGCTTCCTCCTCAGCGTCCACGTAATCACCGTCACTATCATCACTGCATATCTCAGTACTAGCATTTGATTGCTCCTCCTGAACCGATATGTCATCGACTTGATCAATATCAATACGTTGTTTTGTGCTGCTTAACTTAATTGAAATTTCGCTGTCACTCGAAACTGGTGTACCAAAACGAGCATGCACACATCACATACCTCTTTGATTCCCCATTCAATAATTTCCAATCCAATTATTGAACCATTTGATGCCATATTTTAAATCGAATACATCCGCTTTCATCCAAAAATATCAAATTACCAGAACCAATTCCATGAACATTTGCCGATTCACCGTTTGCCAGTTCAACTGAGCTTCTGTATGATTCATCAATATCTGTAAAAAAAAACTTTGTTGTTTACCACATGTCGAGTTGCACCCGAGTCAATAATCCATCCATTCTTTTGTTTGTTACCAATCAAGAATTCTGATTTTAAAAGCGCATTCACTTTATCGGTCGCCTTTTCATTAGTGCACTTTGTGCCTTTGCGTTGTTGTTTCTTTTTGCAAGCCAGTCTTTGTACTTTGGGCAATTTTTCTTTTGGTGATTCGGTTTCTTACAGAAAAAACAGACACCAACTCTTGCAACAGTTTTCATAACCGAATCATTTGAAGTTCCATCTCTATGCAAACGTCGCTCATATTCAGCAATCACATGTTGTTTTACCACATCAAGTGTGATATCTGTTTCATCACGTGCTCCAAGTCCAGAAATCATTGAATCATAACTTTCAGGCAAACTACCAAGTAAAAATATTTTCGCAAATAAAGTTGCTAATGTACCTTCACCCAAGTCGCTTAATTTTGTGAATAGATCTTGCATCCGATTTATGTGAGCTTTCGCATCGCCACCTTCTTCGAGTTTCAACGCACAAATTGACCGCACCAGGTATGCTTTGTTTGAAAGTGTACTTTTCTCATGGTAATTTTTCAACGCGTCCCAAGATTTCTTTGCTGTATCTGCTGCACGAATGTGTGCCAATTGATTGTCTTCTACAGCCAAACCGATTGTGCCCCTCGCCTCATCATCAAGTATTTCCCAGTCATCGATTTCTTTTTGATTGGTTACACCATCTGCGGAACTCCTTTTAACTGACGGTTTTTCACCAATAATCACTCGTTTCCACAAATTTTGCTTCCTTAGTAGCAATTCCATCCTGAACTTCCAATTAGCATAATTGCTGTCATTTAACTTTACAAATTTTGGTTTCGCTACGTCCGCCATTGTGATTACTTTTCTTTAATGCGTAAAAGATTAAAAAAAAAATTCTCCGTTTCTTTTTAACACGCTGGGCCCATTACCTGTAGAATATCTGGAAGATATTTACTTGCGTTAGATCAAGTAACCTTAAATTGCAGTCATGCGAAATTAAAAGAAAACATCAGAAACTTTGTTTTAATATAATAATTCAATTGTATGTTTAATGATATGAAATCAGCATTTAGAACAAGAAAAAAAAAGTAACAAAAGAACAAGCTATTGCGATTTGACAATATATGTGAATCTAAATAGTGTGTATAACATCAAAGAAATAATAAGTGATGCCAAGTCAGAAAGATGTGAACGTCCTGTTAAGATCTGTTTACATCCAACACATTTACCTTACCCTCTGCTAAGCTGCGCAGCTCTTTAAGTAATTGCGTGGGCTTGCTGTCGCCCAGAACAACATCAGACAAAAGCTATTGGATTTTCTTTTGCTCAGAATCACTGAATCGCTCGATAATGCACTTTTTAAATTCGCATATTTGTCGGATGTCGGCGGATTCAAGGTTGCGTCAGAAATTTGAGACAGCACGTTTAATTCAACTGCTGCTACTACCGTGTTGAATTTTGCACAGTCGCTAACAATGCACAGTCGGCGCATGCGCTGCCGCCAGAACGCTGCCTTGTAAAGTTTTGCTGTACGTAATCACCAAATCCTATTTGACGTAGGTTTTTCGCCTGTTTTTGATGTTGCAGTCGAATAAAATTTGAAGATTCGCTGACGGTGATACCAACTTGGCGAATTCGTCTTAATTTTTGTTCGGTTTGCAGACGTTGATAGGGGCATTAAAATCGTTATTTTTTATGTTTAGGTTGTCTCTGAAAAACTAGGCTTCCCTAGATTAAGGAGAATTTTCGAAGCCCTGTCGCAATTCATGACCTTTCCGCTAAAATTCGAGCCTAAGCGTAAGAAGGTCCACGAAATCCTTAGGCAACGTAGAAATTATTTGGCCAAAATCATGAAAGATTTTATAACGCCATCATCAATTATGAATATTTTTGATTTTTTAACCCTTGGACAAATACATGGTTCTGGCCAGGCATATTTCATTTTTAGCGTTAATTAAACATACTTCTAGTTAAGGTAGAACCTGTATTTCCCGGTAGCCGCCTAAAATATTGTTGGCTTTCTATTTTAAGAAAAAAATTCTAAAATATCGTTCCAACACGAAGAAAACTGCAAAAAAAGTCCCCTCGAACAAACACATATGCCTGGCCAGACCCCGATACAATTTGAATGAAATAAATTATTGTTATACACATTTTGGGTTATTTTTCTGCAAATACTGAGATTGCAGATTGTTGTTTCCAGGTATTTTTTTTTATATTTTGGGTTGTTTTTATGTGAATTCAATGCAGATGTTTGCTTCCAGGTAGTTTTTGTGTTCACTTTTCTCTTATTTCTTTCTTTCGTTTGTGGTTTTGGTTTTGAGTTCAGTTAGTTTATTATTGAATGCTGAACATACAACATCGACAGTCCGAAATATAAATTTTTTGTGAGGAAACTAAAGTGAAATTAATAATATTGTTATGGCAGAGGATTTAGAATTTGTGTACAATACGCGCTTGCGTACAGGCAGCCTTACTGATAATTTCCAACAACAACTATCATCAGCGTTACACCGTGATTTCGCACTTCACACAGAAGCATACGAAGAACTAGATTTATTTGAAGACCAAAGCGGTGAAAACACAGATTTTTTGCACGAAGATGACGCCTCAGATATTGAATATGAATTGGAAATTGAAGCAAATGAAATATTCGACAGCGATGAAGAATCTGAAGAAGAAAGTGAGAGTGCACCAACTCAAGCTGCAGACGGTTTTTTGCTTGGAAAAGATGGTACCAAGTGGAGTACAGCTGAACCCACTACAGTGAGATTCCGCCATCGCAACATCATGCGTTTCAGAGGTGAACCAAAAACAAACCTGATCACTCCGGTTGAGGTGTTCAAGCTTTTCTTTTCACCGAATATTACGTTCATCATCGTAACACAAACAAATCTATATGGAGAAAAAGTTACACCCAAATGGAACGCAGAACATGCAAACTGCACACCACGAGTATGGGTTGATATGACAAGTGTTGAGCTTGACGCTTTTATTGGGATACTATTGGCTTTTGGTGTCAGTCATAATACTATGCAGCTCTCAATATTGATGTGGCAAACTGTCATATACACGATTTGTTACTTTGATGCGCTGTATTCGATTTGACGATAGTCGTACGCGCGCATTTCATCAACAAACCGACAAAGCTGCTCCCATTCGCTACATATGGAACTTCTTGAATAACAATCTTGCCAGTAATTTTGAACCATACGAAAGGGTAACCATCGATGAGCAGCTATTTCCATACCGTGTGCGCACAAAGTTCACGCAATACATCCCATCAAAGCCCGGTGGGCATGCTATGCGAAAACCAAATATCCGTTGCAAGGAAAACTGTACACTGGTAAAGAGGGAGAACAACGAGAGACAAACCAAGGCGAAAATGTGCTTATGAGTTTGGCTAATCGATACGCCAACAGGGGCAGAACTATTATTGCTGATAACTTCTTTACAACATTAGACGCAGCTAAACGTCTTTTGTCGATTGGACTAGCATACGTTGGCACCATTAGATCCAACAAAAAGTGTCTTCCCAAAGAAGTGAAAAAAGACAGCAAACGGCCAGTGCTTTCATCTGTATTCGGTTTCTATGATAACCTTGTATCACTGTGCAGCTACATTCCAAAGAAAAACAAAGCAGTAAATCTACTATCCACTGTGCACTACACCGAGAAAGTTGAAGGTGTAGCAAAAAAACCAGAAGCTATATTATTTTACAATTCAACAAAGGCCGGCGTTGATACAATGGACCAAATGGTAGCGCATTACTCCACAAAACGGTCAACCAGACGTTGGCCATTAGCATTTTTTTGCAACATGATAGACGTCATGGGATTAGCCGCTTACATCATATGCAATGAAAATACAGAAGGAACCAGAAAAGAGAAGCGACGAATGTTCTTGAACACGCTGAGTAAACAATTGGTGCTTGCTAATACTGAAAATCGCATGAACAACAATCATATTTTGGGACAACATTCAACCCGTTTGGCCATTGAATATTCCCAGCATCATGCTGCCTAACCAACAAAGCGGCCCTAGTACACTGAATTCCAGAAAAGATTGCAGAATTTGTGTCACGCAAGACGAAAAGCTGCGTAGGAAGACACATTTTTACTGCACCAAATGCACTAATCCTGTGTGACAACAACATTCTAAAGTTGATTATACTTGTTTTTCATGCATTCCACAAAATGAATAAAAAATTTTTACATTTAGGTAGCTATATATATCAACAAATCAAAAAAGTCTAAAGACAAAAATAATAAACGAGCATACTTAGAAATTCAAAGATACGGTACCCTTTTTGCCATACAAATGCATAAAAATGGTCTGGCCAGGCATATGTGTTTGTTCTAAGGTTTCAGAATATGTGTTTGACGGGGGGGTAATACTGTTTGTTAAACAGTAAAAATCACATCAGCAGATGGACGATTACAGTTGTTGCTGACTGGTCGCACTTCACAACCTTGAAAAATTTATAACTGTACAAGTCACATCAGCGGATGGACAAAAACAATTATCACTGACAGATCGCGCTTCACGACGAATAGAATGTTTTCAAACAATGCACGAATTTGGAACTGTTATATGAGATTTTCGTCAATGAATTGTATAACCGAATCAGCGTGTTTCGTCAACGATGAAGAAAAATCGTGCATAATTCATTAAAGATTTCTTGAAGACTTAGACTACTGGGAAGTTTTGTTTTGTGAACATGGACAATGTTTAATTGTATTGGTGTAGGCATCCCCTAAATAATATCCCAGTAGGCATTGGCAGCGCTGCTAGCAGGCCTTCGTATGGATTTTAGAGTACTGCCGCACTCATATACAATTACACTTGCTTTTTTATATGAAATGGGAAAATTTGTCAGGCCTTCCGCTCTCCTTGCTCCAAAGAGACCTGCCAGAAGCACTCTTTCGAGAAGTCACGTTAGAAGGAAAAGAAATAAAAATATCAACTTCAAATAAAAAACGACTAACAATTTGAGATTTGAACCATGGACTTCTCAGTCGGCGGTCCGACATCTTACCCACTCGTCTACCGTTGTTGTTAAGAATTGCTTGCTTATTTTGCATGAATTCAAATGAAAGACCGCTTTCGGGAGCCCGGGTTCGATACCCAACTCGGACAAAAAAAAATTGTTTTTTTGTTTTTTTTAATCTAAATTTTTTTACAAACTGTTCTGTGTATTTAAATTTTTTTTTTGAATTTTTTTATAAATTTTCTTCATACAAAAATATAAGAAAAGACTTTGAGTTTTTCCATATAAATATTTTCTTATAATATAATATGTAATGTGTTAGTTTTCGGGAGCCCGGGTTCGAGACCCGACTCGGAAAAAAATGTTTTTTTTGTTTTTTTTTAAGTCTACATTTTTTTACAAACTGTTCTGTGTATTTAAAAATTCTTTTCGAATTTTTTTTGTAAATTTTTTCATATAGAATAAAATGAAAAGAATAAGGACCTTCAAAAGGTAGGCCGTACAGAAATACTCATTAATGCATTGATCATGGAAGGTGTATTGACGCCAATAATAGCAGTGCTAGCATGCCCTTTTTTGCGTAGCACTCGCTAAAATGCCCACTGGGATATGTGTGCTTCGCTTATGTGTGCTTGTCAGTTCATCGTCACTATAGCTTTTTCGCTGTGTGAAACTTCGCGCACCTCACGTCGCCTGCCTCACCTCTCTTTAAAAAAAAACCAGTTTCACGGAGACTGAGCACTACAGTGTATTTTGGGCCTATGACACCAAAATTAAATCTGTCCACAAAACCCCTGAATTATATAAATTTTTTTTTATAAAAACGTCTTTTCAAAAAATCGGGCTCTGGAATATTCAAGAAAATGTAACGTAGACATAAAAAAAATTTTCAACTTGTTTCATATGAATAATGTCGACGCTAGGATGCACGCCAATGCTGAGATCTGCCTTTACACTCTATACTATAACTATTTATATATAAATACACTTTTTAGAGGCATACATTTTTGTATTCTTAAAATATGCCTGAATATACCCTAAAACTTTCAAATACATAAATCGTTTTAATCATTTACTCTTGAGAAATATTTATTTTTAACAACCACTCCTTTCAGATTTATGTATAAATTTATAATTCTACTGACGTTTTGAGATACGTGCAACTTAAAGCGCATTCTGACCTCACAGAATGCAGAATTTTTTAGATTCTGGCCTGAATTTACAGAAAGTTGAGCTGAGAAAAGTATGGAAAAAATGCAAATTTTTTTTATTTAATATTGACTGCACTGTTGTTTTGAGTTCTGATGTTATGCATAGTGCCGACTGCATGAAATTTTAAACAAATATTCATCGATCAATTAATTTTTATTAAAATTAACCACTATATTCAAATATATTGAATTCAATTTCAGAAAATTTTCAAAATCGCAACTTTTTGCTTCTCACAAGTGTCACAGCACAAAATATTAATGTCAAAATGATTTTATTTTTAGAATGTAGATAGTTTGGCGTTTGAGTCGTATTTGAAGCTAGGATATTGTAAAAATCTTAACTCAACGGCTGCATTTGTTATAAAGGCTGTATAATTTAGTTTATTAAGAAAGGATTTTATATGTAATTATTTATAATATTGAAATTGTAAATACTTGTGGCAGTTGCTTTAATATTAATTTAATAAAATATATATTATTATATAAAAGGCTTCTAACGTATCTGCAACGACGCTAAAATTAAGAACTACTGAACCGATTTTAGTAATTATTTCACTTATAAAAAGCAACACGTTTAATTTAAAATCATGCATCCTTTATTTTTTAAAAACCACTCTTAAAAGTTATTAAAATTTAAATTTATAAAGTACCCAAAGAAACCAAACATAATAACCATTGCTTATTAAGGGGGGAACCCGTTTAGACGCTCTAAAATTAGTCATTTTTAACAGTGTTTTTAAAGGTGATAAAATAATTGGATCATTTTGAAGTTTTAGCATAATTTAATTTGAATTTTGAAAAATATTTTTTTCCTATCACCGTCTGCGAATCGAACAAAAATTAAGTCGAATTCGCCAAGTTGGTATCACCGTCGGCGAATGTTTAAATTTAATTCGACTGAAACGTCAAAAACAGGCGAATGAAAAACTTTGTGGTATCACCGTTCGCGAATTTCGCAGATGTCATTCGACTTAAGCGTCAAAACCAGACGAATAAAAATATTTGGTGACAAGCCAGCGAATGCGTTTGATTTCTTTTTATTTTGCACATAAAAATGGAAAATAATAGAAAAAGGTCAGTAAATTGCATTGTGTGTATTTTTTGTGGTTTGTTTTTAATTTTAAGCAATTTGTTATTTATTTTTAGTATGAAAAAAACCAACAGCCGGCAGTTCCATAAAATGGTCCATAAAATGGCTCTTATCCATACAGGGCAAAGATTACGCTCAATAATCCAGACAACTTCGCTTAAAAATGTGGACACCGTTGATTGCGCAAGACCCAATTCAAAATCGTTTCCAACGCTCTTTTGGTAACGTTTTGGTCTTTTGGTAACTTTTTTTGGTAGCAAAAAATCGTGGAGTACTAGCTAGCTTCAAAATAGGAGGAATCGCACAACTTCGAGATGACTGCATGGAGTCTTCAATATTCTGCAACACAAAGACAAAGGCTTCCTTGTTAAGCCTAAGATATGATTAAAACCTTTAAGAGATTTTAAATATTTCAATGAAGATCAACCGGGCATATACAAATACTCACAGGTCGTCAGGAATCTCTAGAGGATTGGATTTATCCCTAATATTGCGTCGTAATCTGCATAAAGTTTGTGTTTCCTCAGTTTCTCAAAAGAATAGCTCCGCGCTGCTTAACATTTTGGTATATTTTATTATTTATTTGTATTTATCGCGGCTAAATTGAAATTTGAGGTTTGAGTTTTGACGTTTCTAAGCGAATTTTAATGTTTTTTGCTTTGGCAGCACCGTATCTGAGGCGAATAAGCAGGTTCGCAAACAGTGATACCACAAAAAGAAAAATTCGTCAAATGATTCGATTCGAGTGAAGCATTCGATTCGCAGACGGTGATAGGGGCAAAAAGTTTTTTTTTTGACAAAATAGCGGCTCATTGAACTTCTTCATCGGGCGTCTCTGGCGCGTGGTCCAAAAGTGCTGTAGCTCTCACATTATTTCTATTGATCAGAAAAAACCAAAAAATATTTTATTTTTCAATACATAAAACCGTTGTTATAATTTTAATTTTTTATTTTAATGTTTTTATGTTCTATTTAAAAGAACTTAGTTCTTATTGCACTTCTGTCTTCTAATTTCAATAAATATAAAATAATAATAATACATGCACGGGTAGGATAAACCTGATAAAATGAAAAAAATGTATAAAATTAAAAAATTGTACGCTCTTTAATTCATGTTTCATACTATTTTTTCGACATTTTTAATCCTCAAAAAGTAGGATATGTATACAAAATCTTTAAAACTTGAAAACTTTAAAACTCAATAGTGATATTGTGAAAAGCCACACACAATTTTTTCAGCCAAATCGATCCATAACTTTTTTAAGTTACTGCACGAGCAGTTTTTGAGAATACAGTTTCGAGTTAATCGCATTTACTGCATTATTCTGTATCACGAAGCAGCACACCAACGACAAGCAAGACACGAGAAGCAATACTTTTTTCTATACGAAATTCTATTGCTTCTCGTGTCTTGCTTGTCGTTGGTGTGCATTTTCGTTATACAGAATAAAGCAGTTAAAGTTTCAGTACGCTAAAACGATTAGGTAATACTTAATACTAGTATCGCTTGTGGTCGAAGTTCGACTATATCAAAATCAATTTGTCTTTCGATTTTTTTAATTTTTATTTAAAAATGTTTATCAAAGTTAAAAACATTACATTGATAAATACTTTTGGCTAATACATATCCACAACTCATTTTACGTACTCTGCACTCGCCGTTATCAGAATCAGAATGTAAAACAAGTTTTTATGTATCGATTGCGCTGATTATTGTTTATGTTTGCTTCTCATATTGTTTCGATGTTCATTTTGCCGTTTCTTAAATTTTCATGGAATTCTCGCGTTACAGTTATTTTTTAAAAAATGAGCAGCGGACGTTAGTTGTTTTTTCACATACTAAAATACTAATAGCGTAATTTTAGTAAAGTGGACACATTTTAAAAAATAAAATTATATATTTTAAAATCTTAATTGATTTGAAGTCATTGATATCGCAAATTTATTTCATTTCAGCTCTGCGTATCCAAATAAGAAGAATTTGAAACACGATCAAAAGCATAAAATAGAGCATAACAACGACGTCAAGTAAAGAACAAAACAAATTCTGCATAGACACACAAACATAAAATAAAATTGGTAGGTTTTTGGGGTAGTTCTAATATTTTTTACCTTAAAACCATATGTTAAAACATGATATGTTAGTAGCCCTGGAACTCCAAAATTTGTTCTAACTAAAATCAGAGAATTTATTTTTATATTGTTGAAGCCATTTTCAATAAGAAACATATTTATATCAATTTTTTATGAATTTTTTGTGTTCGAAATGCCAAAAAAGGCACTTCGAGCATTTTAAAAAAACAAAATCAAGTTTCAACAGCTATAACTTTTTTATTTGAATTTTGGTTTTTATAATTTTTTGCCTGAAATAGCATAAGACTATGTTTTAGCCAACAGTGAATTTTTTAAATTTACAATCAATATTTACAAAATGTTACACTTCTAGTAAAAAATTTAATAACGACCAAGTTATTCAACGTAATCACATAATTTGTTTGTTTTTTATGAAATGCTGTTTCAGAAAACATTTCAATAACAGTTTATTGCAATTTTTTCAAATTTGAATTTTTTAGATTTATTTTTAATAAACAACAAAAAAATTAAATTATTTCAAAAATTGAAATATCAAAACTCTGATTATTTTTATCCGATTTTTATGTTATATAGCTCATCTTTAGGGACAATTCAATAACCAACGAAGTGCATACCAATTTTATGCACAAAATAAGGCTTTATGTGCAACAAATAGAGAAATATATAAAAAGTCCAAAAATTTTCATGTTTTTCAATTTACAACAAAAAGATCAACCTCGCGGTAATTTAGCGTACTCCTATTGAACTCATATGAATACATGCTGGTTTTTATTGCAAACGTCACTTTTTTAAAAAGTCATAATTTTAATTTTCGAAAAATTTTAATTTTTCATACAAATGAATGGCCAGAAGATTGTAGATAAATTAGAATTTTACAAAACATGGATAAAATATGTATAGATAAAATATTAAAATATATACATTGAAAGATAAAATACATAACATAAGTATAGATAAATAAAATATATATTCGCTATTTCGCGCATTGAAATAATTTGTTAAGCCATAACGACATTCACTTGTTTCATGTTTGGCTTAGTTAAGAAACAGCACAAATTGGCCAATTTCTTTTATTTCACCTCAGCCAAACAAGAAAAATATCGGAAACACGATAATATAGAGCATAACAACAACGTCAAGCAAAGAACAAAACAAATTCTGCATAAACACACAAACATACCAATAAGTAGCAGTACAAATTGTTTATTCATAAAATTCAATTGGGAGTATTTGTTTTGTTTTTCGTTGTTGCTTGTCTCGCATTTGGTAGTGGTTTTTTTCTTTTCGTCGCCTCTGCTGGCAGAGTCTGTGTTGCTGGCAACATACGCTGGCAACCAATTGTTCGAACCGTATTAATATTCGGATCGTTGGATTTATGTTAACGTTCTGTTAAAGTTTCTATGACTTCTCTCATTTATATATACTCTCTGACAGCTCTGTTGAAGTGTTCTGATTCACTCTCTTCTCTCTCGTGTATGCTACAGCAACGATGTTCAACAGAGCTGTGTTGCTATTGGTTTGCACTGTTCCGTTGGGAAAAAAGGTTTTTACATTTGCTCAGTTTTACCTATCTTAATGACAACTTATTCAAATTAAAAATTATATTCTGCAAATGTACTCGAAAAAACCTTTCCAAAGATGTAAGATTAATATGAATATGCTGACGTGAACACAGGTAAAATGGTACCACAATTTTTTGTTTGCGTAATAATATATAGATTTTAATTTTTTCTCTGGCCAGTATACTCAATATATTACATTTTCGAAATATCAAAAAAAAAAATCGAATATTCTAAAGGGTTTTCCCCCTATAAGGCCAGACACACAAGCAGCATAAAGCTTTTTCTCTCTTTCCTCTGCTTTAGTGTTTTTAATTTTTTTTTATATATAAAATTTTTTAGACATGATAATAACACAAATTTTCTGATTATTAAACTTTTCAGTTTGACATTTCACTTTTGACTTTTAAAATGTAGTAGTTAACACAAAAATTTCTTGGCACACATTAAACCTAACTTAACTCACCAAAATTGGACGTTTAAACTCGGTTTAACTAGATATTATAGTATTCATAAATATAAATAAACTGGCCATTTCAGCCCTTGGAAGGACTTTGACCTAGCTTCTATTGATCAATTGTGTTGTGCGTGTTATTAAATGTTTAATCACAAATGACCTAGAACTGGACCTACGTGTTTTATGCCGACTCCGAACGGCTTATGTTCTCAAGAAGCTTTACATGGCAATTTTTACTCTCTGAGGTTTGCCATTGTCTGCAGAGAGGTGAGGACCGAACAGAAAAATTGATTCAATTGAAAAAATAGTACATTTTTGTAATACGTTATAGCACTCGTTTATTTATACATTATAGCATTCGTTGAAGTTAAATTGACTTAAATTATATATAACATTTATTTTTTGGCTTAACCGAGTTTAAACGTCTAATTTTGGTGAATTAAGCTCGGTTTAATTTGAGTAGACTTTAAACTCGTATAATACCAAACCGCGGTTAATGGGTTAGAGCGCACACTGAAAAAAAAATTGTGCTATACCGCTTTTTGCAGAAAGCTTGTGAGATCTTGGTGACTTTTTGTGCTCTGATTGCAAAATTAAATAAAGTTGTAGTGGACAGTCCGTCAAAAACAAACAGAGCGACAGAAGGATAATGTGAAATACAGGTAAACAGACGGACATGTAAAAAGGCAGACGAATAGTTAAAGACAAACAAATATTTTTAATCTTGAAATAAAACTGGCATAAGATTTACAGTAAAGTGTAGCGAAAATTATATGCTTATTGCAAATTTTATTTTGCCCGGCCGTGCTAAAATTGAATGTAAAGTTTATTAGTAAAACATCTTCAGAAAGAAAAGAAAGAAACTAATATTTTCAGTATCCACTTTGAATTTTTAATTTCTCCATATAAGGATCACCCAGACTTCACCGCGAGGATGTAGCTATTGTTCGAAATACATTTTTTTGTTTTTAATATTTTGCATATTTAAATTTATACACTGTAAGTTTTCGTCAAATATGCTTGAACATATTCTACGTTAGTTTTTACTGCCATAAGCATCTGATTAACAGAGCTGCATTGCTATATTAGGCTCGCCTTACACTTATCAAGGACTGACGATCATTTACATTCGTGTAAAAAAGACGCTTACAGAAACGTGAAAAAGAGCAGTTCAAGAGGGAATAGCAAAGAATTGACGACAAATTGTGATTAGTCTTCACATGGAAATATAAAGTTTTCTGTGCTGATAAAAGCTGGATTTAAAAATGATAGCATTTTGTGCCTCTGATTATCAATGTGTGATATAGATACGAACTAAAGCGAGTTGAAAAATTGTGTGCGCATTAGTTAATAGGTATTGCTAAGAAAGTACTGCTAGATGTGGTGTCAGGAAATTCATTAGTAAAATCTCTAAACTAACATTGATGGAACAATGTATAACCCAAAACTGTTGTTTCTTTATATGAAACGAAAATAGATTCCTGAGGAAAAACGGTCCTTTTTCAATAATTATATGGTTACAGTGGAATATAATAGAATAATTTAAAGATTTTTAATTGTTACATGATACATATTAAATATTTCTATCGCAGGCGAAGCAGCGTATATTTGCTAGTTTAATATTTGAATCTAATGAATATCAAAAACTTTTAAAATCTGTAATGTTATAATTTAAAAACGTTGCAAACGTGAGACGAACGTGTTTTTTACATTATTTATATATTTAAGAACCAGAATTAACATAAACTTAGTAAAAATTGCATTGAAGTTTCACAGTCACTAAAAGCTTTCAATCAAGTTATTCCTGACTACTTGATTGAGATTTATGTGCCGTTCGATATTTTCAGGAGACATTTTATATAATTTTCTTTGGCATTAGGTGCATTCATATATTTTGAATTCCAATCGTTTATGTTAATATGCAGTACTTTGTAACCCATCATTTCCAAATGTTTCATTCTTAAGGCTTCTTGTCCATGCATAAAAGTTAAATCATTTACACAAAACGAATCAAGTTTTAGAAGCAAAATAGCGATTCTGAAAATAAAAAAGTATTTTAACACAATAAAATGACAATTTAATATGTTTAATTTTTAACTTAAAGAAATTACATATAGCTGAACAGATTCAAAATGAAGTGTTAAAATTTCAATACTACGAAGCACATCCTTAACAAAGAAAGATGTTTACAGTATACATAGCTCGAAAACATACTTTGTTATGCGATCCAACATTGCAGTCTCTTCTGGAGCTGGTATCGGCTTGTTATTTTTATCAAAATGAATAACAAAATCAATCTGAAATTAAAAACCATATCAGTGAATCTTTTAATTGTACCTATTTTAATTTCTAAATTGGTTTAAATGAGTAAAAGTTGCTGATTGTGGAATCCGGGAGATCAGTTGTGGATAGTTATTTAATATAATATTCATAACTATTCATAAAATATTTACGATATTTTCGAAAAGAAAAAGAAACAAACAATTTTAGTTCTTCACAAATTTCCTTAAAAAAATATAAAAATACAGTTTAGCAGCGTATCTAGCTGTTGTAGAAAGATGAGCACCGGACATCAGAAAGCATCGGCATACATATGTTTATATCAGGGGCAGAAGAGATAAGGCTGCTACGGCTTTTTGTGAAGCCAGATGAAACAGGAGCATCGTAAGCTGCTAAAAACATTCTCTCGTTGCTAGTCAAACCGTGAGTGCGCATAAATTATCGTAAATTACGATGCAAATAACGGAAAAGTGAAATACCCGTCAATTTTTTTAAGTGGCAAGAAATAAAGACAATTATATCAAACAATTAATTTGAAAAAACGCAAAATGGATGAAAGTGGTGAGGGGACTCTGCTCCCCTCACAAGATAATGCAAAGAAAGTGAGTAGTCGCAGCAACTCTAGAAATCCGAGCTTCAATTGATCAATTGTGTTGTGCGCGTTATTAAATGTTTGAACACAAATGATCGAGAACTGGACCTACGAGTGTAATGCCTGCTTCGAACGGCTTATGTTCTCAAAAAGCTTTACATGGTAGTTTTTACTCTCTGAGGTTTGTCATTGTCTGCAGAGAGGTGATGACTGAACAGAAAAATTAATTCAATTAAAAAACATTCGGTCCGAGCTGGATTTGAACACGGGCTACCGCGGTTCTTTCGCTTAGGAGCCACGCACTCTACCCTCTAGGCTATGGCCGCCACTATGCTATAAATCTGAAAAACGAAACACGTAAGCCGATAAATGTTATAATTTTAACAAGACTGATGGGTAGTCACCAAATAAAAAATATCGTATAAATCTCTAAATTGGGTACAATCACTGCGAGGTGGTCTTCAAAGATGCAAAGTCTGGAAATGCTATACCCTTTTTAATAAAAGAAGGCTTCGTTCCAAAAATTTTTGCTCACTTCGTATCTAAAATAAGAATTATTTTCGATATCCCAGCTGACATATCCACTGAGGAGGTAATGGAAAAGTTCAAATCTCCGGTGCCGATTTTGCGGATCATTCGAGTTGAACGAAGAGATAGAGACGACAAAGAGAGAAAGACACCAACAAGAAGGGTGAAATTGGGTTTTCAGGGGCTACAGATCCCACAAGAGTTATTTTATGATAATTATACTAGTGTTCAGGTCAAGCATTTTATATTTTTTTCGCAATGCTTCAGATGCTTTAGATATAACCATTTTGCACAGAGCTGCAGGCAAACAAAACCAAATTGTAGCAAATGCTTCCAACCCCACGATGAGGAACAGGTCTGTCATACCTTATCTTGCGTGAAATGTAAAAGAGATCACATACCCACAAATACTGTCAGACACGCACCAAAGCATACGCCATTAAGAAAATTATGACGTTGAAAAACTTGTCAATTAAATAAGCCAGAGTCAAGTTTGGAGGAATTTTTACAGATTAATTCAGATTCAACAATTCGCCATTTCCACCACATCAAGATTCACAAAATTTTAAAAATAATCTAATTAACAATCATAAGGAAGCAGCGAAGCACATACACCAAAATTTTTCTTACGCCAAAGTAGCTAAGACAAATCTCAACAGGATACGCGAAAAACAAAAAGCCCAGGAAACCATGGACGAATGAAAGAAGATGTCAGCTGAGGATAGACTGGTTGAAAATAAGGAAAAATATCCAAACATTCACCGCGTTTTGAAACAAGAAAAGCTTATCCAACAGAAAAATTTTAATATTACCAATTTCCTATCCAGTTGGTAATATGACACCATAGACCCAAAAGCAAGAAATTTTTTAGAAGATATTAAAAAAAATATTACTTAAAATAGTATTGAGTCGGACCTAAAAGTCTTACAGAACATTGATTACGATGAAAATCTTACAATATAACGTACAAGGTAATAAGGAAAAAAAGGTAATAAGGAACTTGTCGAATTATAAATAAAAAACATAAAAATGGTATTGATGCAGCATTAATATGTGAAACCGGGTTGACAGATTTTGCATGCTAGCATTGCAAATTAGAATTTTATTGGAAAATTTAGAGATGCTGGATACGGTGGTGTTGGTATATATATTAGAAGAGACATTCGATTCAAAGTCCTTAAAGTGCAGTCAAATGCTGAAGTGGTACAAATTTCTACGCTAAATTTAAAAAAACAAAATTAGTCTGAAGAGCGTCTATTTTCCACCTAATATAGATACAACCACATTTAAAAGAGAGATTAGAAGCATTTTCACTTTTTATCAAACTCCAGCAGTACCATTTTAATCGGCGGCGATTTCAATTGCAAATCCACTTTATAGGGTTGCAGTTCGTAGGACAACAAAGGAGCGGATTTGGCAGACTGTGGTTTTAACTGTGTAAACGATGGAACAGTAACTTTTTCCAACCTTAGTGTTAACTCGATTCTAGATCTAACATTCATAAATAATGTTCACAACAAACTTAACTGGAAAGCTCTAAATGATAAAATTACAGATAGTAATCATCACACAGTAATAATTGAATTGTTGAATATTGGAAGAAATTTTAAGTCCGGAATCAATGAATTAAATGTGGGGAAAAATAAGAAATTTAAAAAGATATGAATGTTCAAAAAATAATGATTCATGGGATCATCAACAAAAGTTGGACTACCTGACGTTTGTCTCGAACAACAATCCGTTAGTGGCGAATGTGGCCAACACATTTTCAAGACCTTATAATAGCACTGAGATCCCAAAATTCAAACAAGAGGATTTCCTGGCCTTTCTAAATATTAGAAATTTAGATTCAGCGAAGATGGCATATTATATAGAATCCACAACTTACCAGAACCAGAAAAACTGGGCTTCTTTCATTTATTCAAAAGGAAATAGGAAAGTGGAATGATACCTGTGGAGTTGAGAAAGATTAAAATACATCCGGTGCCTAAAAAAATGTGATTTATCCATCATCTCTAACTTCCGGCCGATAAGTCTGTTATCCACCTTGCTCAAAACAGTTGAAGGAATGATCAACATAATCTTGGAGACACTTCCGGGAAAACATACTTTTGGACAAAAGATCGAATGCAATTAAAAGGGTATACAATTAAAAGGGTGGTTAAATTTTAAGGGCCGATGTTGATTTTGAATAAAACACAAATTATTTAGGAAATTATTGTCATTTCTTTTTATTATAATATTATAATATTGGTATGGTTCAATTATGTATGGAACAAAATATCGGCCAAATGGTAGCCGCGACCTCGGCGGCACACCTCTATCCGATAGTCCAAATTTTCGATGACGCTGAGGCATAATTGAGGTTCTATGCCGTTAATGTGCCGAATTATTTCATCTTTTAGCTCTTGAATTGTTGCTGGCTTATCGAAGTACACCTTTTCTTTCGAATAACCCCAAAGAAAGAAGTCCAACGGTGTCAAATCACATGATCTTGGCGGCCAATTGACATTGCTAACACGTGAGATAACACGGCCATTGAATTTGTCGCGCAAAAGAGCCATTGTTTCGTTAGATGTGTGGTAAGTGGCACCGTCCTGTTGAAACGACATATCGTCCACATCCATATCTTCCAATTCGGGCCATAAAAAGTTCGTTGTTATCTCACGATAGCGAACACCACTCACAGTAACTGCCTAACCGGCCTCATTTTGGAAAAAATACGGCCTGATGATGCCGCCAGCCCATAAACAGTACCAAACAGTCACTCTTTGTGAGTGCATTGGTTTTTTCGACAATCACTCTTGGATTATCATTCGCCTAAATACGGCAATTCTGCATATTGACGAATCCACTGAGGTGAAAATGTGCCTCATCACTGAAGATGATTTTCTTCGAAAATTGATCATCCACTGTTGCCATTTCTTGCCACCATTCTGACCATTGACGACGCTTGAAATGGTCAAGAGGCTTTAATTCTTGAGTCAATTGCACCTTGTTAGCGTAAATTTAAAAATAAATCTCCAAAAAACAAATATTATACACTTCAAAAATACTCTTAAATGAAGTCAAATAGTTTAGATATCTGGGGAGAATCATAACCACAAATAATTCTACAGTGGCTCATACCAACTTCATCATTGACAAGGTCAACAAAGCATGTAATTTTTTAAAAATATTAAGTGGTTGTAGATTTGGAATTGATCCTAGAAAATCGTTACAATTTTTCAAAGCCTTCACTAGATCCAAAATAGAATATGCGGCTTTTTCATTTGCCAACATTAACAAAACGGTGTTGCAAAAGTTAAAAAAAATGCATCAACCTGAGAAGAAGTTTGGAACTTATACATTCTACACCAGTGCATGTCATGTATCACATGGCGGCAGAACTGCCACCAAAATTTAGATTTGAATTCGGCAAAAGAATTGATTAAAATATTTGCGCTACGACTTCTAATTTCGGAAAGAAAAAATAATGGACTTAAGTAGAAGATAATTTAAAATATTTTTCACTGACGGTTCAATTTAAAGTGAATTTTCTAGGTTCGCATTCACGCACATCAAAAGGAAAACCACCAAAGCCGTCTTCATGACAAAAATCATATCATCTATGTCGGCCGAGTTACTAGCTAATAACAACCTAACGAGAGAGTAGCGATTCTAACGGACAGCAAAAGTGGTTCGCTCTGCCTTAAGAAAAATACGGGGGACAACATTATTGCAATTAATTAAAACAAAAAATTAATCAAAACAACTTTGACGAATTAGAAATTCATCACATTCCTAGCCACATGGGCATCAAGGAAAATGATATAGTGGATGAGGCAGCTAAAAATGCTCATACTAATGGTGAGGAGCTATGCATTGAGTGGACGGTGTCTGACGCAATCAAAGAAGTAAAACGAGTTTTATGGCGAGATTGGTAAAGCGAATGCGTATCTTTGGATATTTAAACAAAGGCAAAGAATACTTTCAACTTTTTCCAAAAATAATTAAACAACTACGGTTTAAACCAGCGATGCCCAGCACCTAACTATTTCCACTCTTTCTACTATTTTACAACAACTTCAATATTTTCATGATTGTTGTAATTCGCCGAATTCAGTTTGCAATTTCAGACTCGCTTCTTAATGCTATTGTTTATGTTCTTTCGAACCATCGATAGCTGTTCTGCGTTTGCATGTTGTTTTTGTTCTTTGGCACTATCGATCGCGGGTGCTTTGCACTGTTTTTGGCATTCGCATTGTAGACGTGAACAGCATGCGTCGTTTTCTTTATATTTTTCGTTGTGCGAATACACATTCAGAAAAAGTTATTGAATATTTACAGGTGGGTACTTTTTTATATTGCATCAGAATAAATTATTTTTATAGGAGTTATTAAACCCTTGAAAATGGCAATAAAAGAATTTACGGAAAACTGGCAGTTTGCCTATTTTTTCATAGATAATAAAAGATTAAAAAGATTTTAATCTTAATTATATAACCGTTTAGTTAATAATAAAACAGTTCGATAGTAAAAAATATTAAAAATTAAGGTCAAAGCAAATAAAAATTATTATAAAATTAAAAAATAAAAACATGTATAATAATTAAAAATTCACAATTGATTCAATATCAAAAATAATGAAACATTTGGAATTACTTGATTCATTATTTTTACAGTGTACATATAAGTTCGCTGTCGCGGACTTTGCCAGCACTCGTGTTATTGGATATTCTCTATTGCATCCAGATTTAAAAAGTTTTTGATGTTTTTGCTTTTTGTTGTTGTTTTTGCATTCTTCAAATAATTTTCGTGGGCATCGCTGGTTTAAACATCAATGTGATAACTGCAACGTCACACTGAACGATTCTCATATTATTTTTGAATGCAACATATACCAACAACAAAGAGCGACCTTTCCAAAGCTACTGCAAGACAATAATATTTACGATTTCTTTCAAAATGAAAACATCGATAACTATTCTGCTCTAACACACTTTCTTAAACACATCAAAAATACAATCTTAAATATCTTTTACGAATATCTTTTGGCAAACAAATTATAATCCTCACTTGCAATACACGCTTTTCGCTTACACGATCCAAATCAAGTCATCAAGAAAAACTTTACAAAATTCATCATTCATAAACTATAACCTTAAGACATATTTCATATCTCATACATTAATATTGTAACGGTGATTCGTTACAAAGATGCACCCCGCTCCCTACGCCACTAATCTCCTACACCACTGTGCACATTTAACTCAATCAACAGTCAAACACACACACAGCCAGCACATTCAACGTAGCCAAGCCTACGTAAACCACACGCAACAGCCAGACATAATATAATTCCCAGAAAGTTTCTGCGACATATGAATAAGTAAGGCGCATTGTGACAGACTTCGGGACGGCTCGAGAGCGTAGTGCTTTGTCCCGTCGTATACTTGTTGGAAACGATTACAAGTCCGTTGATTCAAAACGAGCCATCGCAAGATGGATCGTGTTAATATATTTAGTTTTTTTAAGTATTATAAGCAGTAGTTAGCTTCGGTCTATCGGGTGTCGCAAAATTTTTTATTTTAATTAGCTAGTGGTACCATCACGTCGGCTTCGGTCGGTCGGGCGTCCACAATAAACATTCTCTTTCGTCAATCACGTCGGCTTCTGTCAGACGGTAGCCCGACAGAAGATGTATACAGATGTATACTTAGGAATTCTATTATATATTATTTTATTGTTATTACCATATTGTTAAAATAAATACCAAGGCGCTTCACGCCATACACAGATATTTGTAAAAAAATATATATATATATTACACTATAAAAATTATATATAACAATATAAAATATTAGATACCGCAGCGTAGTCGGGTCTTGCCGAAGTCGCTGTCACACCGAACCCCTCCAAGTCACCGAACACCGAACATCACCGAACTTCACCGAACACCGAACATCACCGAACTTTAGCAAACACCGAATATCAGCGAACCAGCGTCGGCAGATTCACTCACGACTGTATATTTATCGCTCGTATTCCTATAATATTGTGTATTGTAATATGAAAGACTTATTCATATGATTACACTAAGAGAAAAATATACATACCTACTTGAATATTGTATACACCAGGGACCGTACCGGTCATGGTTTTTATCAAAAAAGTCAGATATTAACAATTATTATTTAACTTTTATTTTTTCCGACAAAAATACTAGTTATTTAATGCCTTTTATTTTTTCGCGCAAAAATAACTGTTACTTTTGACTTTTATTTTTTTGGTCAAAAATAACAGTTATTTTGTGCCTTTTATTTTTTAGGTCAGAAATATCAGGCAATTTGAATTTATTTAAAGGCCATTTGACCGGCAAAAAAAGTTTTATGCAATTTTTATGGTCTCATCAACGCGCACATTTTGAGCTTTAAAACTTTTTAGTTTTTTAAGTTTTTTATTCGTCCGAAAAAAATACAAATTGCCTGATATTTTTGACCGAAAAATAAAAGGCACAAAATAACTGTTATTTTTTACATAAAAAATAAAAGTCAAAAGTTACAGTTATTTTTGCCCGAAAAAATAAAAGACAAAAAATAACAGTTAATTTTAATTTTTATAGTTACAGCCAAACATTTAAAAGGCATTTAATATTCGCAAAGCTGCTGCCATTACGATAATAATGTTATATTTAAAAAAGTTTTCCGGTCACTTTTTCGTTATGCCTTTTTCATCTGAAAATTGTAAAATAACAGTTATTTTCGGTCCCTGGTATACACTGCTAAAAATTTAAACTTTAACAATAAAGCAGAAAAATATAATCCAAGCATTAAAATCAACAAGTCTTCTTATTTATTTTGGACAAAAGATTGAGGGTCTTTTGTTTGACCCTGGAGCCGCTGAGCATTCCTCAGCCTTTGACTAAAACCTCCTTACAATATAAAAACTAATAATTGGTGATGGTGTTATCATTTTTAATTAAATCGGCCAAATAAATCTTTACACCTTCAGCAGCAAGCTTAAGATTAAGGAGTAACTTTAAAACACAAAAAAAAAATTAAAAAAATCACCACCAAGACGGGGCCAGAGCGACGAGTCGTGTCTTCTGCAACGCCGTGCTGAAGTGCCAAGTGAGCAGAACACTCACCAGTAGCTCGTTTCTGTAACTTTTGCGACAAATAGTCACTTTTTCTGACGTAACACTGGTTCGTTCCAAAATACTCACTTTTGCGAAAGCGAATGTTTCTGCAACTGATAAGTGAGTAAATAGCGGTCCGTGATGAAAAAGATACACAAGTGAGAGGGAACAAATGGAAAAGGGGCAAATAGCAAAGCACTTTGCTAACAATTCTGCGCAGATTTTGCTAAATAAAATAAATAAATATATATTGTGCTTTATTTAAAATAATGGAGATATATATGTTAATGAATGCTTTATCACATGACAGAAGGAATATGATGAGGATTCAAAGGCGCAGCCTAAGGGATAATTCTGATCCCTTCAGTATTCCTGAGGCAAGATTTTCGGAGCTTTTTCGGTTCAGCAAAAATACTGCAAAGGATCTTCTTGTTGAAATGAGTCCTTTTATGGAAGTAGGAAGGAGGAATACATACATTCCAAACAGCGTAAGATTGTGTGTAGCTTTACATTTTTATGCTACAGGATCTTTTATGAGGGATGTGGGGCAAGACTTTGTGTGCCCAGTAAGCAAAACCATGGTAAGCCGTATAGTTCACCGGATAACATTCTCCAAAATAAACTTATGGCAAAATATGTCGTGTTTCCAACCTCATTGGAAGAGAAAAATGCGGTAAAGCAAAGGTGAATTATAGTGAATACATATTTTGATTGTTTGGAAATTAAAGTGAATCTATCTTTTTTTAGATTTTTTGCAGCTACTAACTTTCCAGGTGTTCTAGGAGCGATTGACGGTACCCATGTTAAAATAAAGAAACCTTCGGCTGATGTTGAGTACTGCTACATAAATCGCAAGGGATATTTCTCGAAAAACGTACAGCTTGTTTGCGATAACGATTTATAAATATTATCTTGTTTCCCAAGATTTGGTGGAAGCACTCACGATGCCTTTATATGGCAAAGCAGTAGACTGAAAGCTGTTTTGGAATCTGAACACAGTGAAAATGGATCTTCTGGCTGGCTCATTGGCGATTCAGGCTATCCACTGCAACCTTGGCTGATGACCCCTTACAGAAACCCAGAAAATTGTAGCCAACAGAGATATAACTGCGCTCACATACAGAGTAGAAATGTTGTGGAACGCCTAAACGGAGTGCTGAAGAAAGTTTTTGCGTGCCTTTCGCATGATCGAGGTTTAATGGTTAATCCAGCTTATGCAGGTGCTATCATCAACGCGTGCTGCACATTGCATAACATCAGAAAAAATACAACTTGCCTATGCCGGAAACAAGCAGCGACAATTATATAGAATCTGAACTTAACGATAATAACGACCGAAGTGATATTTACACATCCAGTGGGATACTTAATGCAGGAAGAGGCAAACGTGACACCATTACAAGAAATTTTTTTTAAATTAAGCAAGGAGTTTTTATTAAAAAATATTAAAAATTTAACATAAAAATATTACATTAATAAAAAACAATAATTCATTACATAACATGCATTACGGCGCGTTTATAGTGCCGACTTACAACCGAACCGAGCCGAGCTAAAACACAAAAACGCATTGGTGCAAAAGAGATGCATGACTTGCGTTCACTATAACTCCAATGCGTTTTTGAGTTTCAGCTCGGCTCGGTTCGGTTGTAAATCGGCACTATAAACGCCCCCTTCCTTTAATACTTAAAATGTTCTCTGAATTTCAAATATGAATAAGTTAAGGCAGTTTTCTAGTGTAGAGGTCCGAATTTTGGACATTTTAAAAATTTTTACATAATCCTAGCTCGGGCTATAAAGGGATATATGAAGTTGGTGCACACCAAATTTTGAGTCAATCGGTCCATTAGAACTTGAGATATCATGTCAACCGTGTTGGAAAAAGTAGTTTCGACAAAAACAAGTTTAAAGTAATTAAGTTAAGCTTCAGCCAGTGTAACTGACGATACAAGAATGACTGTAACTTTTGAAATAACTCGAATATGGAAAAATCCTTCGACGGAGATATTCTCGAATATATCAACTATCCAAAAATGCAAATAAAATTTTTTGAGGGATAATATACAAAAATTTCAGGGATAAATCTTGAATAATTAAGCTTAACTAATGTACAAACATTTTTGGTCTAAAATAAAACAAAGCCACAAAAACAAAATTTTAAAAAAGTGTTATTTTCTTTTTGAAAAACTCCTGGAGGCCCTTAAAGAAAGCCACGCCTGTCGCCCATACAAACTGACACATACTGTTGGCATTTTTTAGTATAATTTTTTTATTAGATAGTTTGCTTTTTAATATTCATCTGTGTATACTTTAAATTAAAAAATAATAAATAATTCAAATTATATAAGAAAAAAAAGTAGTTCAATAACAAAACTTAAATCGTAAATTTGTACTTTTAAAGGCACTTTGTAAGGCATAAAATAGTCTAATGCTTTAGGCTTAATGATGCATTAATATTATTTAGCAGCTCGTTTTGATTTATCAATAAATTCTCAATGCTGCGGAGCGTTAGCATGATTTCGGTGTGATGCTCGTCAACTTTCATCTTGGCCTCTTCGTAAATACTTTTACCTGGCGGTTCACGGTCTGCAGCCTTGGTTTTCAAAGGTACAATTTCTTGAGGTTCAATAAAAAGCTCTTCCTCGACATGAACTGGTTGTTGGAATTCTTCAACAGAAACCTTTAACAAAAAACAAAAAAGATGTTTTATTTAATAACACATATAATACAATTGATCGTAAGAAGCTCGGACAAAGTTAAAAATTTCTTTGACGAACGAAACTCTAAACTAACGAATGGGAAATACTAACCTCCAACAAAGAAAAGCCTCCCTCTGGGGAAGAGTTATCTCCTTCTACCATATCATTAGCAAAAAACTGCAGAACTTCTTGGTCCAAAGCGTCTATTGGTTTTGGTCCTTCAGATGACGGTAGATTCCCGGTTCTGTTGGCGAAGGCACGATGCTGGGCATATTGTTTCTTCACCGAAGACTTCCAATCAGCCCAACTCTGAAATCAATTGCTGTTGTCTTCATTGAAAAATATTAACACTTTTTACGTACTTTTTTCCATTGTTCGGCATTTTTGCAGGAGCCACCCATACCGTTCAAATCTTCCGCGATAGCGTTCCAAGTGGCAGTGATGTCTTGCTTCCCAGTTTTTGAGCCAAACTGTCCCTTGGCGACATCTTGGTGCTGCTTCATCAGCTCAATCAACTTGTATTTTTGGCTTTTGCTTACTCGACCAGACAGTATTCTCTTAATGAAAGTAAAAATTTGTAGTTTACATTTTATATATTTTGTATTCTTTTAATACTTACATGTTTTTTAGTGTCTTCCATTTCTTCGTTTTGCTTGTTTTATAATTTTGAGCTGTTTGACACTTAGTGATATTGATATTAAATAAACAAACTCTAACAACGTATTGTGATCCGATTACTTCCTTAATCGGTTTGCTTAAAGCTAATATTATTATATAATAAATCTCATTTATGAAATATTTCAGTTTTTATACATAATAATGTAAACATAGTAGCATATTTAATATGTTTTAATAATAAACGTGTAGCTATTGAGAAAAAAAGTAATGTTTATACTTTCGTACCCGGTAGAAAGAAACAAGTATTAGTTACATGCATACATTTATATCAACAACTTTATCGAAATGGTAAAAATTACATTTTTCTCATCAAGTAAAAACATAGTGACAACTTCACTCGACTCGAGTCGAATATTTTAGCTTACAGAGACACTTCGGCTGTCGCGTTCCTGGGAAAATAGAATTGAAACATTCGAGACGAGTCACCGATTTATGCCATTTTATTACAGAAACAGTGCAAGTGAGAATGACGTCAAAATCACGTCAAAGGGAGAAAATCTGGTGAGAACAGCGGTGAGAAAAGTTACAGAAACGAGCTACAGGAGCCAAATATTGTGAGGATATATAATGTTCAATATATAAATTGATTAAATTATATTTAAACTGTGTCATTCTTTATTTATTACACGTTTTATTATTTTTCCACTGCTTTGCATATTTACTCGTTTTGTTTTAACAACTGAACAGCTGTTTTTCGGAGTTCGTTTTGCGAATCGGTATTGCAGTGCATTCGCTCGGATTTAACAATTGGATTTTTCGGAACGTGCAGGGAGTGCGGATCTGATTTCTCCACCGGATGCTATCCGCCGGATTCCACAATCAGCATGAATAATAATTTTGTTTATCTTAAAAGCAAAAAATACTTCTTTTAACCCGAACCGATCCGAGAAGGAAAGCTGGAAAAGTAACTTGTGCGCTGGTTTCCATTTTCCTGATTATTGCTTTCTCGCTCGCTCGCACGGTTTGCATGTGTTTTGATTCATTTTACACGTTGCTTGCTTATTACTTTCATTAAATAAAATTAAATGGAAAATTCTGGATAAAAATGGTTAAATTCCCCAAACAAATACCTGTTTTTGTTTATAGGATGAACCGCAAATGCCCTTTATCTTTTTTTTAGCAGCTCAAAAACTGTTTGCGAGCACAAAAAATCTTCATCGGATGAATCCATTTCAATTTTAAAGTTGTACTTGGCCCACGCAAGAAGTACACGCTAAAACAATGTATAAATCACACTTCAGCTGCAAGTGGTCGCGATTAATTAAGCGCGGAAAAAAATAACAATATAATATGACGCAAATGTGCGGCAGCAAACTAAAGTTCTCGGAAATATATTGATATACGCAAAAAACAACAAATTGCAGCACACTTGACTGCCAGCGTTGCGATCGATTCTGCATTTCCTTGAATTCATTCATTCAAGGAAACAAAGAACACACGATAGCAACAAGGAAGACCAACAAGAAATGTAATAAGCACACAAGAACACGAAATTGCGCTCAGTTGTTATGCTGTATTTTCTTGCCCGCAAAAAATACGCACAGAAAAAGCATTATAAAGAAGCAACGAAGATAAATTTCTATCAACTGTTGCACACAGAAAACAAAAAGAGAAATAGTGAAAAAAGCTAAACCAGCCGGTGAAGCATTTCGTCGATTAGCGTCTGCAAGTGCGTTTCATCTAAAACAGAGAATCTAAGATTATCAAATTTTCTTATGTGCGCTCTTCCTTTCCATTTGATTTTGTGCACAAAAGTAAACAAACGAAAATAGCAGCAACAAGATAACAACTTTGCTTAGATCCGTTTTGTATTGTTTTGTTGCAAAATCAAAAATAATTCAACAAAAACAAATCCTAAAGAAAAAAGTAAAAAAAGTTTAAACCAGTTGGATGATCAAGGGGCTTCATGCGGCTTGAAGTGCGTTTTAGCTGAGTCATAGCATCAAAAATCTTGGGCCAGCAGCTGATGTACGTTTTTTTAATGTTCGTTCTTTCTACGATCTTCTTTTTTGTCTAAAAATATTTTAAATAAAAACACAATAAGAAGGCAACAAAAACCAGCAGAAAACACTTGCGAAAAAAGTCGAAACAAGCTGGTACTTTAAGTGACTTGAAACGACTTGCAGTTGCAGGAAGTGCGTTTTAGCCGCGTTTTTTGCATTTTCTTCTCTGCACTTGTTATCCGCTGGTTTGAGGAAAGCAAAATGAATGAACGAAATCATGTGGCTTTTTTGATGCTTCGGTTGCAAAAACAAAAAAAACTAATATATACAAACAAACCCAAAATAGTCAAAAACCAGCTGAAAAACAAGTCACCAGCGACAAGCGCGCACTATAGCACTTCCAGCTGCTTTTAGCAGGCAGCGTTTCCAGCTCGGTCCGGCCCAGCTGGCACTATAAACGCGCCCTTAGTGGCAAATTTAGCAGCTAATTCTGCTGGTGCCCCTTCTCTAATATGAGCGTTTTCGAGTTGTTTATCTAATTCGTCCATTTCTTTACTAAATGAGGCTGCTCTTTTCCTGTTGCTTGAGGCTGAGCATTTTAGCTTCAATTACATCGGTTGATCGACTTTAATTTTAGTTTTCAGCAAGTTTACAGCTTGTGAAATTGTTGTTTAATTGGTAACTTTGTTACGAATTGGGCCTTTCCAGTTTAATTTTAGTAACTGTAATAGCTATTGGTTCGTTGTTACCTTTAACGAAGTCTAATAATTCTAACGAATCTAAAAAACTTCGTAAATTTTCTAGGTCTCCATTGAAGTCTGGCACCATTTTGGTTGCAAAGTGTAAAAACTTAGTTACGTTCGAAGTCATTTTGATATTTTTATTTTGTTCTGAATTTTCTTCGTCTTTTGTCATTTGAGATTCGTATTTAGTTTGTTCCACTAGTTCTTCAATAATAACTACTATTACTTCATCAATTTTTGATGGGAAAGTAATGTTTAAATTAACAGCACTATTCTGGCAAATTAACAAATTTTAAACCAGTATTTTGAATATTTCTATGTGTTTTTGTAATTTTTTTATTTCAAAACAAAATTTAAAGCTCAAAAATAAAAAATTTTGATAAATATTGTCAACTGCTTTTCAGTTATTGACAATTTCATTAAAAAATTTTGTTTTTTGATCTTTAAATTTTGTGTTCAAAACAACAAACACATAGAAATATTCAAAATACTGGTTAAGAATTTGTTAATTTGCCAGAATAGGGGAGTTAGTTTACAGAATATGTTATGTAACTTTTCTTTAATATTTTCAAATAATGATAAAACGTTTGTTTGTGTTAAACACATAGATTTTTGTAATTTTCTGAAAGTATTGCTTTAAATTTATTATGTTGCGTAATCAGAGTTTTGAATGTTTTATTATTATTTTCGTAGACGGAAGTTTTGTTTTATTGAAACACTCGTATGCTTTTTTGAATTCGTATTTAATAGTCTCATACTGAATATATGAATTTGTGCAAGTTTTTTGCATAATTCATTTCTAAAACTGCAAAGTATTATAATTAATTTAATGTAAGATTTATAAAAGTTCAAAGCATTTTAATTAATTTATAATATGTTCTTATATATACAGGGTGTCTCAGACTTAGAGGACAACAATGCGGGGGTGATTTCTCGAGATGAGACGAGCAAAAAATCGTATGGGTAGGGGTGGTCGCAAATGACCCCTAGAGAGGTAGAAGGGGAAAAAATAATAGGTGTCATTACGTTTTTATTCATAAGTACCATACCTCCACACCGATTACCGACCTTATTACTTTTTTGAAAAGGAAATTAAATTTCCTTTTCAATATACGCACAAGATTTGCCATAAAGTCACAACTAAAAAGTTATGAGCACCTAAAGTCAAAAAATACGTTTTTTTCTTAAAAAATTCAAATTTAAAGGCAATTTTCTCGAAAAACAACCAAGATTTTAATTTTTTTATGACATTGTTTTTTTTCTTGGTCAATTCTCTATTAATCCGCTTTACATTGTTTTATTCTCAGAGCAGCTATTTTTTCTTCTTTTCACTCTTTCTACTTTTTCTTCTCCCAAGGTTTTTAAATGCAAGTACTGCGACTTCGTTTACTTTGATTACAATAAACTAGTAAACAGTTAGATTTAACGGAAATTTTAAAAGAGTTTATTTGCTTGCTAATTTTCATTATTGAGTGCTTGACATACCTGAATCGATGCAGCCTTTTATCGATCCTAGAGTTATAATGTTCTCCTACTCAGATATTGCTTTTTGTTGCAGTTTTGCAAATGGCAGTGCAATCCAGGCCAGAAGAGAATACGAGGCTCGGTTTCCCAACAGGCTACTTCCCTCAGTTAGAGTTTTTAATGGCACATTTAATAGGTTAAGAGCCAGCGATTCTGTCCAGCGAATAAGAGAGCTTGACCCTGGTAATCGGCTTTCACAGATTGATGACGAAATAAAACAAATAGTGTGCAATGATTCCACTATTAGTACGCGTAGGATTGCAAGCAGAGTTCCAGCATCAAAATCCCATGTTCACCGGGTACTGCGTCGTGAGCGTTTGCATCCTTATCATTATACGTTGGTCCAGGAGCTCCAGTGAGGAAAAAAGTGGTTATATCCGAAACTAGTTTTTTACGATAAATGAGTGCTCTGAGAATAAAACATCGTACAGCGGATTAATAGAGAATTGACCAAGAAAAAAAAACAACGTCATAAAAAAAAATTTAAAACTTGGTTGTTTTTCGAGAAAATTATTTTTAAATTTTAATTTTTTAAGAAAAAAACATATTTTTTTACTTTAGGTTAGGGCTGCCATACGTCCCGGTTTTGAGATCGGTGTCCCGGTGCACAGCAAAAAATATCCCGGTTAACAATATTTAAAAAAAAAAAAATGAAAAGTGTAACAGTAAAAACTCAATTTATTTTTGTAAATGCATAAAAATGGAAGTATTTTAATTAAATACTAAATTAAAAGAGGGAAAATAAACTTGTTAAAAATAGTACAATTTTTGTTCGCTGTTTCAGGACACAAAGGAAATGTTGAGCGAATATTTTCAATGGTCTCCTCGCAATGGAGTAAGGAAAGAAACTCTCTAAACATGACCTTGGAGAGTATTACCTCGGAAAGTATTATACAAAGCAAATTTTATTATTCTATGACGTGCACAGAATTTTATAACTTTTTAAAAGAGCAAAAGCATGTTCTTGGCGAAAAAAAAATCTGCAAAATATGATTGGGCCAAACCCAAGAATTGATGTTTCTTATTTTTTTTTTGTATAAGATTTATTAGTTATGTATGTACTACATACTATGTGTACCTGTGAATTATTTTTGTTTGTTTTTTCTTAAATGGCAATTCATTTATAATAATAAAATTGCGTATTTGTTTTGTCCCGGTCAAGTGCTGTAGACAGCCGATGTTTTGTGCTGAAGATCTTTTAATTGGATGTCTTTCATAATTTTTGCTGGCTTCACAGAGCCGTTCAATTTATTTACTTAACATATACGCTTATGTCTGCTCGGAAGTGTGTTAGTATATTTGTACTCGACAAATATTACGAATTGCAACAAAGTGTCCAAACTTAGTTAAAACTGCTTACAGTGTGTGAGAAATATAAGTGTTTCGCATATTTTTGCAAGTGTATTAAAAAAATGTATGGCTAACGGTAAATTTTTATGTATTGCCTATTCCCCATTTCGCAACACAAAAAGTTTTCCATTCGAACGTAAACTTCTGTTGTGAACACTACAATTCGAAATGAGTGCGAAATTTAAAAAGCGATTTGAGATTGTGTTTTTGGTTAACCACCCAAAAGGCCCAAAAATGAGTGCTAAAGCCGCCGCAAAATACACGAAATGTTCAATATCATTTGTTAACAAGTGGATCAAACGCTACAAAAAAGTTGGTAATGTTGACGACTCTGAGGGCAGAGGCAGAGAACGAGTAACCTCAAAAAAGGTGGATAAGGCTATATGCAATTTATTTGAGAAAAATCCGACTCTTAGCCTTAGAGCAGCGAAACAAAAATTATCGCAGAAAGGAGTCGAAGTTTCTACATTCACAATCAGACAAAGACTTTTGGAACCAAACATTTCTAACAAGAGTACCAACACAAAACCTTTGTTAACTGAAAAACACATTGAAAAAAGATTAACATGGGCACGTCAACATTTGGATCGTGACTGGAGCAACGTTATCTTTACTGACGAGTCCTCCTTCGTAATTTATAATCGCTTTAAGAAAGCTTGGACAAAAAAAGGCGAGAGGTTGATTCAGCGAACAGTCAAGCACCCATTGAAGGTTCATGTGTACGGATGCTTTTCAGAAAACGGTTTTGGGAAATTGATCGCTTTTACACAAAATTTAAACGCGGAGTATATGTGCAAATTATACAAATATGGCCTACTGAAATCTGCTGAAGCATTGTATGGAAAAGAAAATAATGATTGGCTACTGCAGGAGGATAATGACCCCAAGCATCGAAGTCGCCTTTGTACGGCATGGAAACGAGAGCATGGGGTGCAAACACTAGATTGGCCTTCTCAAAGCCCCGATGCCAATCCCATCGAAAATGTGTGGTCCCTTATGAAGCAAAAACTGAGAGGAAAACATATTTCAACCAAAAAACAATTTATTCTCACGTTGCAACGCATATGGAAAGCATTTCCCGCGGAATATGCTGCACAACTCAGCAAAAGTTGCCCCAGAAGATGTCAAGCTATAATTGACAACAACGGCGACTGGACCAAATATTAAATATATAGCGAAAACATATTTTGGTTGTAATTTTTAATTAATAAAAAAAAATTTTAAAAACTTATTGTTTTAACGATTTATACGCAACTCGTTTTTTTCTCACACACTGTATGAGGCAATTGAGGGTGGGAATGGAATTTATAAAAATTATACTACAAGATGTAGCTATTTCTGAAACAGTCTGTATTGCCTTCTTTTCATAAATTACTTGACCTTAAGCTCCAAATTTTAACCTTGTTAAATCATCAAAGGTCACAATTAATTGTATAAATTAAAATTTATAATATTAACAGCCCTATTACTATACTGCACTTTGACAATAGTATTTCAAAACAAAATTTGAAGCTCAAAAAACAAATTTTTTTAATGAAATTGACACTATCTGAAATGCAGTTGACAATTTTTATCAAATTTTAATTTAATTTAATTTAATTTATATTGAGACTTTTCTTTCTAACCTTTTACAAAAAGACAATTCTTAATAGATACTTTGACAGGAAAACTTAGAACTATAGTTGTGTTATTCTAAAGTATTAGAGAGAGTGAAAGCAACCAGCTGCAATGACTAAGGAATGGGAATACATATGATTGTGATGTTGTGTATAAATGGGAAAATAATGTTTGCTCCCGACTTTACTTTTGGCGTTGAGACGTGTTGTCTCTGATATTTATATATACTTAAAAACTAAACAGAACACTTAAACTAAACTTAGGGCTAAATTAAACATTACGAAGTGGAAAGATAATGATTGAACATGAGATAACTGAGAGAAGAAAAATTCAGGATTTAAATTTATGCTAACCCCTATGGGTGTTAGGCTAATATTTTATGCATAAATCTGGAAGCAGTGGGTTGTCAAAATCAAGGTCGGTTTCGATGTTAAAATACCAACTGGGGATAAATATGTAACTGAAGACCAGTTGTATTGTTTTTGAAACGTAAAGATTTCCTTTATCAGGTCATTGTCATGATATTCAAGATTGTTTATGAATTGTTTTTGTAATGATAAGGCGTAGCGGCAAATCGGATTTATAATGGCACTTCAATACTTACTTACTTACTTAGTTGGCGCTTCACCCGTATGTCGGTCTTGGCCTCATCTAAGAATTTGCGCCAGCCATTTCTGTCTTTCGCTTGCTGGCGCCAGTTGGAATTTCCAAGCTTCGTCAGGTTGTCCTCTACTTGGTCTTTCCAACGAAGATGCGGTCGTCCTCTTCTGCGTTGACCGCCTTTGGGTACCGAGTCGAATGTTTTCTTCACTGGAGCATCGTCTTTCATGCGCTGAACATGACCAAACCAGCGAAGCCGCTCGATTTTAATGCGCTTGACTATGTCGATGTCAACGTACAGCTCATACAGTTCATCATTCCACCGTATTCGGTATTCGCCATTGACGCAGATTGGTCCATACATCTTACGAAGAATCTTTCTCTCGAATGCTCCTAAAGTCTTTTCATCTGAACTGCTCAGCGTCCAGGTTTGTGATGCATAAAGTAGGACGGGCATGATGAGCGATTTATAGAGCGTGATTTTCGTTCGTCAAGAGAGGGCTCTGCTTCTCAATTGCCTACTGAGCCCAAAGTAACACCTGTTGGCAAGAGTTATTCTTCGCCTGATCTCAATGCTGATGTCGTTGTTTGAGTTTATGCTGGATCCCAGATAAACGAAGTTCTTCACAACCTCGAAGGAGGTATTGTCAACTGTAACGTGGGTTCCAAGACGCTGGGACTGTTTGTTTGTTGACACTAAGTATTTCGTCTTATCTGCATCCACTGCCAGACCCATTCGACTTGACTCTTTTTCTAATCTGGAAAATGCTGCACTGACTTCGCGCGTATTATGGCCAATGATATCGATGTCATCAGCATACGCAAGCAGCAAAACACTCTTGTAGAATATTGTGCCACTACGTCTCAGATCAGCAGCTCGGATGATCTTTTCCATCATTAGGTTGAGAAAGTCGCACGATAAGGAATCACCTTGTCTGAAACCTCGTTTGGTAACAAATGGTGGGGATAGGTACTTCCCGATTTCAACTGCGCTGCTGGTGTTGCTCAGTGTCATACTGCAAAGTCGTATAAGTTTTGCGGGAATACCAAATTCAGACATGGAAGGCGGCTTTGTAGTCGACAAAAAGATGGTGGGTGTCGACTTGTTTTTTCTTGAGTCTTCTCCAAGATTTGTCGTAGCGTGAAAATCTGGTCGATGGTGGACTTTCCAGGTCTGAAGCCACACTGATAAGGTCCGATCAGTTCGTTTACAATGGGCTTCAATCTTTCACATAAAACGCTCGACAGGACCTTATATGCAATCTTATGAAGGCTTATCCCACGGTAATTGGCACAGATAGTGGGATCGCCTTTCTTGTGGATTGAGCAGAGCTCACTGAGATTCCCATCGTTCGGAATGCATTCTTCCGACCATATTCTGCAAAGAAGCTCGTGAATGCATTTAAGTAGAGCTTCGCCTCCGTTCTTAAACAGCTCAGCAGGTAAGTTATCAGCTCCCTCGGCTTTGTTATTTTTAAGCCGAACTATAGCTGTCAGAACTTCATCATAGTCGGGCAGCGGAACCTCGACACTGTCATCCAAAATTGGGGTTTCCGGAATATCATCTCTATTGGCGGGATTGTTGTCAGCGTCGCCATTTAGAAGCTTAGAGAAGTGTTCACTCCATAACGTCAGTGTACTCTGGACATCTGTCACTAGATTCCTGTTTTCATCCTTGCAGGAAGAGGCCCCGGTTTTAAAACCATCGGCAAGGCGTCTTATTTTTTCGAAATATTTTCGGACTTCATTCCTGTCACCATACATCTCAATCTTCTCTTTCTCGCGCTTTTCTGCCTCTCTTTTTTCCGCCTGAAAATACGTCTCTCTTCCCTCCTTTTTTCTTTGTATCGCTCCTTAGCAGCGCGCGTTACAACCGACTGCAGGGTGGCTTTGTAGGCGGCGTCTTTCTCTGCAGTGGCGTCGCGACACTCCTGGTCGTACCACTGGTTTCGGCGAGGGCGGTGGTAGCCAATCACTTCTTCAGCAGCCGCACGCATGGAGTTGGAAATGTGTGTCTACTGCGCGCATATATCATCGATTGGAAGAGTGCTTTGAAGCAGGATTGAGAGTCGAGTGGCGAACGCATCGGCTGTCTGTTTCGATTGCAGCTTGTCGACGTCTAGCTTTCTCTGTGTAAGTTGCGTGTATTCTTAGCTGCGCACAGACGTGTACGGATCTTGGCTACAACAAGATAGTGATCCGAGTCAATGTTTGCACCACGGATCGTGCGTACATCCAATACACTGGAAGAGTGCCTTCCGTCGATCAAAACGTGATCAATTTGATTTCTGGTTTTTTGATCAGGAGACATCCAGGTGGCTTTATAAATAGTGAGATGCTTGAATCTAGTGCTACTTACGACCATGTTTCCTGCTGCAGCGAGGTCAATCAGCCTCATTCCGTTATCGGAGGTGTTGTCGTGGAGGCTGAACTTTCCGACTGTTGGGCCAAATATATTTTCCTTGCCCACCTAAGCGTTGATGTCACCAAGCACGATTTTTACGTCGTCACGGGGGCAGCGCTCGTAAGCGTTTTCAAGGCGCTCGTAGAAAATTTCCTTGATCTCATCATCCTTGTCTTCTGTCGGAGCGTGCGCACATATTAGGTTTATATTAAAAAATTTAACCTTGATGCGGATTATGACAAGTCGTTCGCTCAAAAGTGTGAATCGCAGGACGTGGGGCCGTAGTCTCTTACAAACTACAAATCCGCATCCAAACTCGTGCTTCTCCGCATGGCCGCTGTAGTAGATATCACAGGGTGCATGCCGAATACAACCCTGCCCTTTTTATCGCATTTCTTGGATAGCAGTGATATCAGCTTTGTATCTTTCCAAGACATTAGTCAGTTGGATAGAGGCACCTTCCCAATTAAGGGTTCGGACATTCCAGGTGCATATCCGTAAATTATTATCAGTTTTTCGTTTGCGGAAGTCGTCATCAGATTTGGGGATCAGTTTTCTTCTTTTCTTAGTTGTTTTCATTCATTGAAATGGGTTTTTTCGACGCACAACCTATTTTAAGCCTAGGGGGCCCACCGCTCAGATTAGCCGCCAAACTAACGGTTGTCAGTTTTGACGTTGCCCAGGAAACACCACGTGGAGGTTTGAGTCGACTTGAGGCGATTTCACAAAGATTATGCTGGCCTCGCCAGGTTGAGACAGTCAGACATGTTACATTGTAAAGGTTCGCCCCCCCCCAGATTCCTCCCATCGCCCCAAGATTCCCCCATCGCTCCCAGATGGCACTTGAATAGATGACTTTATTTGAGAAACGTTTAGCTGATGATTCGAAATTCTTATTGACGCAGCGTCGTAGCACATTTCGTTCTAAAACTTCCAATTCCTTGGCCACTGTTGGAGAAAATGAGAACCAGATCGGAAATGCGTACAACAAAACTGTACGGAAGCTGACTTTGTAGATTAAGAGCTTCGTTTTTGGACTCAGGAATTTATTGTTAAGCAGTTTAAAGAACATGCCTGTCAATTTATGCGCTTTTTTGATATTTTGCCTAGCGTGTTTGTTAAACTTAAGCAGCTTCTCGAAATTTATACCAAGATATTTAATGCTACTTTTGAATGTAATCTCAGACCCATTCAAGAACAGCTTAAGATTTTTTCTTTCAGGCGTTACATTTCTACCGCATTTGCCGGACGCATTTCTAATACAAATAGCTTCGGATTTGGAAACGTTAATCCGAATACCCGTCTTTGTAGAATTCATTAATGGTTTGTAGATGTCTGGAGACACAATTTAAAGCAGCAAAGGGGGAATCATTATGAGCAAAAATGAGACAATCGTCAGCGTACAAGATGCTCCTTGAGCAAGACAACACGTGTGAGAAATCATACAGTAAGATACTAAAAAGGAATGGAGCTAGTACTGAACCCTGGGGAACGCCACTCCTCACCAGGCCAATATAGGATACCGAATCATTGATCTGAATACAAAATTTTCGGTTAGAAAAAAAAAACTCGGGAATATTTTTAATATAAATGAATCGAAGCCGAGGTTAATGAGTTTGAAAATGATGCCGTCATGATAGGTTTTATCGAACGCTTTTTCTATATCTAAAGATACCGCCACTGTGCACTTTTTTGACGTAAGTTTCGCACAATATTATCTTGAAAAAGTAAGAGAGCGTGAGTTGTCGAATGAGCTTTTTTGAAACCTTTTTGAAATACTTATCATCAATGTTTAAATCTTTTGGGAAATTGGGGGCGATGGAACAATGTAACATGTCTGACTGTCTCAACCTGGCGAGGCCAGCATAATCTTTGTGAAATCACCTCAAGTCGACTCAAACCTCCACGTGGTGTTTCCTGGGCAACGTCAAAACTGACAACCGTTAGTTTGGCGGCTAATCTGAGCAGCGGGCCTCCCTAGGCTTAAAATAGGTTGTGCGTCGGGTTTGAAGCCCACCCGTAAAAACCAATTTCAATGAAAACATATAAGAAAAGAAGAAAAATTATCCCCAAATCTGATGACGACTACCGCAAACGAAAAACTGATAATGATTTACGGATATGCACCTGGAATGTCCGAACCCTTAATTGGGAAGGTGCCTCTATCCAACTGACTGATGTCTTGGAAAAATACAAAGCTGATATCACTGCTATCCAAGAAATGCGATGGAAGGGACAGGGTCGCATTCGGCATGCACCCTGTGATATCTACTACAGCGGCCATGCGGAGAAGCACGAGTTTGGATGCGGATTTGTAGTTGGCAAGAGACTACGGCCCCACGTCCTGCGATTCACACCTGTGAACGAACGACTTGCCATAATCCGCATCAAGGTTAAATTTTTCAATATAAGCCTAATATGTGCGCACGCTCCGACAGAAGACAAGGACGATGAGATCAAGGAAATTTTCTACGAGCGCCTTGAAAATGCTTACGAGCGCTGCCCCCGCCACGACGTAAAAATCGTGCTTGGTGACTTCAACGCTAAGGTGGGCAAGGAAAATATTTTTGGTCCAACAGTCGGAAAGTTCAGCCTCCACGACAACACCTCCGATAACGAAATGAGGCTGATTGACTTCGCCGCAGCACGAAACATGGTCGTAAGTAGCACTAGATTCAAGCATCTCAATATTCATAAAGCCACCTGGATGTCCCCTGATCAAAAAACAAAAAATCAAATTGATCACGTTTTGATCGACGGAAGGCACTCTTCCAGTGTATTGGATGTACGCACGATCCGTGGTGCAAACATTGACTCGGATCACTATCTTGTTGCAGCCAAGATTCGTACACGTCTGTGCGCAGCTAAGAATACACGCAACCCTACACAGAGAAAGCTAGACGTCGACAAGCTGCAATCGAAACAGACAGCCGATGCTTTCGCCACTCGACTCTCACTTCTGCTTCAAAGCACTCCTCCAATCGATGATATATGCGCGCAGTGGACACACATTTCCAACTCCATGCGTGCGGCTGCTGAAGAGGTGATTGGCTACCAACGCCCTCACCGAAACCAGTGGCACGACCAGGAGTGTCGCGACGCCACTGCAGAAAGACGCCGCCTACAAAGCCACCCTGCAGTCGGTTGTAACGCGCGCTGCTAAGGAGCGATACAAAGAAAAGAGGAGGGAAGAGAGACATATTTTCAGGCGGAAAAAAAGAGAGGCAGAAAAGCGCGAGCAGGAGAAGATTGAGATGTATGGTGACAGGAATGAGGCCCGAAAATTTTTTGAAAAAATAAGACGCCTTGCCGATGGTTTTAAAACCGGGGAGGCGAAGCTCTACTTAAATGCATTCACGAGCTTCTATGCAGAATATGGTCGGAAGAATGCATTCCGAACGATTGGAATTTCAGTGTGCTCTGCCCAATCCACAAGAAAGGCGATCCCACTATCTGTGCCAATTACCGTGGGATAAGCCTTCTTAATATCGCATATAAGGTCCTTTCGAGCGTTTTATGTGAAAGATTGAAGCCCATTGTAAACGAACTGATCGGACCTTATCAGTGTGGCTTCATACCTGGAAAGTCCACCATCGACCAGATTTTCACGCTACGACAAATCTTGGAGAAGACTCAAGAAAAACAAGTCGACACCCACTATCTTTTTGTCGACTACAAAGCCGCCTTCGACAGCCCAATAAGGAAGCACCTGTACTCCACCATGTCTGAATTTGGTATTCCTGCAAAACTAATACGACTTTGCAGGATGACACTGAGCAACAGCAGCAGCGCAGTTAAAATCGGGAAGGACCTCTCCCCACCATTTATTACCAAACGAGGTTTCAGACAAGGTGATTCCTTATCGTGCGACTTTTTCAACCTAATGATAGAAAAGATCATCCGAGCTGCTGATCTGAGACGTAGTGGCACAATATTCTACAAGAGTGTTATGCTGCTTGCGTATGCTGATGATATAGATATCATTGGCCATAATACGCGCGAAGTCAGTGCAGCATTTTCCAAATTAGAAAGAGAGTCAAGTCGAATGGGTCTGTCAGTGAATGCAGATAAGACGAAATACTTAGTGTCAACAAACAAACAGTCCCAGCGTCTTGGAACCCACGTTACCGTTGAAAATACCTCCTTCGAGGTTGTGAAGAACTTCGTTTATCTGGGATCCAGCATTAATTCAACCAACGACATCAGCATTGAGATCAAACGAAGAATAACTCTTGCCAACAGGTGTTACTTTGGGCTCAGTAGGCAATTGAGAAGCAGAGCCCTCTCTCGACGAACGAAAATCACGCTCTATAAATCGCTCATCATGCCCGTCCTACTTTACGCATCACAAACCTGGACGCTGAGCAGTTTAGATGAAAAAACTTTAGGAGCATTCGAGAGAAAGATTCTTCGTAAGATCTACGGACCAATCTGCGTCAATGGCGAGTACCGAATACGGTGGAATGATGAACTGTATGAGCTGTACGCTGACATCGACATAGTCAAGCGCATTAAAATCGAGCGGCTTCGCTGGCTTGGTCATGTTCAGCGCATGAAAGACGATGCTCCAGTGAAGAAAACATTCGATTCGGTACCCAGCGGCGGTCAACGCAGAAGAGGACGACCGCATCTTCGTTGGAAAGACCAAGTAGAGGACAACCTGACGAAGCTTGGAATTTTCAACTGGCGCCAGCAAGCGAAAGACAGAAATGGCTGGCGCAAATTCTTAGATGAGGCCAAGACCGACATACGGTTGTAGCGCCAACTAAGTAAGTAAGTAATGTTTAAATCTATTTTTAACTTGAGTACGTGTTCAAAGATCTTCCAATGTTGAAAGCATCGAGATTGGGCGGACATTATTTTAATCAATGCTGTCGTTTTTTTTCTGAATTGAAATTATGTTGGCCCGTCAGAACGACACCATTGGCCGAGATTTCTGAATAAGATAATTTTTTTTTCTTGCCAACTATCTTATATATTTGTTTGTATGCGTTAGTTCCCGACTTTATTGCTTCTAATTTTTTCCTAAAATCTCTTGCTTGCTCCAATTGGACCTGTTCTTTGATAATGATTTTTAATAACTGAATCTGACTTGAAAGGAGCTTGTACTCCACGCTTTATTTATCAAAATTTATTATTTTTGAGCTTCAAATTTTGTTTTGAAATAAAAGTAATTTTTTTTACTTTTACAAAAGTAAAACAAACACATAGAAATAATAAAAATACTGGTTAACTATTTTCAAGTTGCCAGAATGGGGCTGTAAATCTATTTTCAATAATTAATTTTTAAACATTTTTCGGGTTTCTTAAACTTGGTTAAATCCATGTGTTTCAAATAATGCAGTCATGTTACCAGGATATCATTAATACAGGAATGATCGCTTAGTAATGAGAGGTAGGAGTACTTGCACTCATGTGTCTGATAAAACAAAATCAAGTTTGGTTTAGAGGTACGTGAATTTGGAACTTTGGAGCAGTTTTTGTGTTTATTAAGGTTCATAATTCATCTGTTTTAGTTAGCATCTATCTTCCTTATGGTGATATCTCTAGATTGCAGGTTACTTTGGGTGATATTTGCTGCAGATATGAGAATGCTGTGTTGATGGGTGATTTTAATCTAAATATCTAAGCTTAAAGTCACGCCGCCTGGTAATTATGAAGTAATAATAACCAATACATGGTATATACACAACTCTGATAAAGTTTAAGGCTTGACCAAAAATAATATCCACTTGTTTTTCAGCGTTATATGTTATTCTGGTGAGTTTATTCAAACATGCGCCAAATCGTATGAAACGTAAAACAGTGGCTTGGTCACAGCAGAATCACTCAAAACTACTAAAGAGGAAATGTAGCGATTTCCGAAACAGGCTGTCTAGTCTGCTGTGTTATTGACTTTATACAGAGTTGCTGTTGTTGTTGTTGCCTTCTTTCATAAAGTACTTGACCTTAAGCTCTAAATTATAACCTTGTAAAATTATCAGAGGTCAAAATAAATTACGTAGAATATTATGTTGACAAGTTTTTTACACATTTTTTTAATATAGAGACTTTTGTCACGTTTTTTTTTTTTTTGATATTTTGGCCTATAACAGCCAAACCACTGAGATTTTTGTCTTAGTATTGGATCGAAAATCTCAATGGTTTGGCTTTTATAGGCCAAAATATCAAAAAAAAAGTGACAAAAGTCTGAGAAAAAACTGCAAGTCGAAATCTGGAAGCTCGATTTTCACCGTAGACGTATGGTCTAGTGGACTTTTTTGCTCAGTACAATCCCAAGAATCAGAAACGCGAAGCGCCCATTAAGATGTTCAAACCCCCCCACTCTAGTAGACATATTTTTAAATATCTTTATTTTATTTGTATTATTTTTTTGTATTCACTTGTAATTTTATTGATTTTTTTTTTGGTATATAGGCAAGCTGGTTTAATACAAAATAATGTATTATAATTAAAAATTGACTGAGCAAACACAATTTTTGGAAAAATTAAAATTCCTTGAAAATATCCTAAGGATCCATTGTAGTACTTTTCAACCTTAAATCACTTTATCCTTTATTGTGGTTTTTTTGATATTATGTACAAATAGGAATTGGGTTTGGAATGGAACCTTAAAAAATGATTCGACAAAAATATATTAAAATTCTAAAAATTAGCTTGAAACATGGTAGAAGAATAGAGGTAGTCGCACGGCTGAGAGCGAACTACCTACCATAACTGTCAAAAGGCCACTGACAGCTCATACAAAATCTGCAACCGATGAGAATGCGATGAGAAAGGACAAATTAAAATGAATCTGTCATGGTTGAAACTATTTTGCTTTTTTAATTTTTTATTGCTCAATCAATTAAAATAGGATTTTGTGCAGCTGTTGAAGTAATTTATATGAGGTTCCAAAAAATCATTTTCGTGGAAGTGTATATAGCAAACACGAGCATCTTTTTTAAAATTTTTGGCACATGCTATGTTTCATCGTTGTCTTCTAGGCTCGTCAGCTGGAACACGAAAACTCGGCCCATTTTCCTTGCGCAAATGTTTTTGGCACAACACGCACTTCATTTTAATTAAAAAAAAATAAGTAGTTCACTTTTATTCAAGTTTTTAAACACAACACAAAAATATCCAATTGGAGTAATTTCAATTTTCTCTATAATCTTTGTTTTTTTTTTAAACTGATTTTGACAATTCTGGTAGTATTGTCAAAGAGATCACGATTAGCCACGAGACTACCTGTATTATTCTACCATGGCTTGAAATAATTTCTTACCAAAAATTATGATCTTTGTCTCAAAATTACTAGATAAAAAGCTCTGATATTTAAAAATAAAAAATCTACATTTCATATCAAAACTTTCCTGAAAAAACCTGTCTACAGGCCTGATCCACGTACATATATTTATTTATTAATGCTGGATTATCGAACCAATTTCGAGTCAATTGCCTCGTTATTTGGAGGCTTCCATATTTGCGCTGAGCTTATGTGCACAGTTATGTCATTAGATTAATTTTTTGTGGAATTAAAAGGTATTTTATGATTTTGGTAAGCCTACTTTATATGAAAAGTAGGCGTGTTTTACATCCGATTTGGCTCATTTACGAACTTGATCATTATTTTTTAATAATAAGCTTCATATTGAAATTCGTTACGAATAAAACGCTCTAAAATCACGGCTGTTTTCGTGATCAGAGACGGACAGCCAGACAGAGAAACAGACGGACGTGACTAAATGATGCTAATCACGAGTCCCGAGAAATAATTTGTGTCTGTGTACCAAACTTTTCAGGCACAAAAGCTCAATTTTATTTTTTAAAAACTACGAGTAGTAACGAAAAACTGGGACGTTTATGACAAAAATTAATTGCGCATTGATATTAAGCCGAATGCAAACGAGCTTCAGTGAACAGGACCCGAGAAAAGAATTTATATATTGTGTCAATAAAGTAGCTGATATGCATCGAAACTGGCCTGAGTCATAACTATAATGTACCCGAAACATACCCAGCAAGTGCCACGAAAGTCATCTGAAATATTACCGTAGTAAGTCTGTATTATGCCAATAAAGAGTTAAAAAACGGACGACTATATTCGGCCACAATAAACTGACGAGTGCCCGATTCGATCTTCGTTCGTACATTGTGCCTGCCCAAGGTGTTCCAAAACTAGCACATCTTTCGGTGCAGAGGTCGGACATTTACCGACACGAGCACCGGACATATATCAGCTAATTTATTGACACAAAATATGAAATTGTTTCTCGGGAGTATATATCTATACCAGCTACGCATCCTGCTTTGCGTTGTAAACGGAGTGACAAAGCAGTATTCTTAGGGGTAATAAATAGTAGTTAGATACGAAATTATTCACACTTCAGTGCTACAGTCTGATTTGTGATATTAATTAATGAAAAGAATCTATAAATTGTTGAACCCTCTTTATACAAGAGGGTTACTTTACTTTTATGGCATTTTGACCCACCAAGCCCCAAGCTTACCCTGTATCCATAAGGCGTTACATGATTGCATTTAAAATAAGTTTCATCTTTAAGTACAGACTTCAGGAACTTCTTTACATCTTCACTAAATCTGCTTTTTATAAATGGTTCTTAAAAATATTTACTGTTAAAATTTTGAGAGATTTAATAAGGATACATTTTGATTACTTTTGCTTAGTTGTGCTTCAAGATAATTTTGTTGGAACCATGGTATATTAGCTTCTAGAAAATCTAAGCAAACTGTGCGATTCAGCTGCATTACCAAATTGAGTACACGGCCTGGATAAGTCGCCTAAAGTAATAAATAAAAATTATAATATTTAGTTATATGATTAAATGTTTAGAAGATCAAGTATACTTTTGAGTAACATGTGTGTATTTCCTCCTCGATACGTTTTATAAAATCCACACAAAACACTTTTGTAATCAGTTCTTCGGGAATTGCTTTATAATAACAAAGAGCCAAGCAAGCCTTGACTAATGACAGCCCGCTCATTAGTTTGAAGTCCCTGAACATTTAAAGTAATTCAGGAAAATAATAATATTTATGGAACATTCCTTTTTTTTTTACAAAACCTTAATAAAATTTGTCCGGCATATTTAAGCGCAGCCAGGGAATGTGGTGTATAGCCCAACGAATATGCACACGTCAGAATATTTTCTACAGTCTCGCCTAAAACATATTCGTGATTTCGATGAATATATTTAAACATTGCCTCCAAAATTTCAGGTACAATATAGTTAGAACTATTGAGATTATGGGCCATTTCACGTATAATACGTGAGTTTAATACGCTGCAATCGATTTCTTTATACTTGCTCAGCGCTTCGTTAAAGATTAGCGCTCTCTTCGAACCTTCAAGAAAAACATTGTTAAAAGAAAAAATACATTTAAGTGGAGATTGTAATTAATGCGTACATTTTCTGCTAATAAGAGATCGTACAATTGAATTTATTTCTTCAGGACCAAGATTTACTTGGTTTAAGTGGCGTTGCGTGCACTCTGTAAAAACATTTTCCAGCGTTGTTAACTGTGCATTTAAAGGTGGAAGGTTGTAATTTCGAAATCTGAAATAATTGTTAATTGATATTAATTTCCTTACATCACTAGTACAAATATAAACAAATCGCACCCTAACTCAAAATTTTAAAATTTTCACGAGGAGCAAAAACAATTTTTATTTTGCAAGGGACTCCCATGGTATAATTACCCAGGTATACTTATTAGAGTTGAGTTACTAGAAATTCATACCCATATACTCACTCTCAAGCTTAGCGTCAACACTGCCACCTTACCTTTTCAATTCAATAATTTTGTGGGAAAAAATAATTGTTGGGACTTTTTTTCGGATAAAAGGTAACGCATGCGGAATGAAATCTGAACAGAACTGTGAAGAATTTTTTCAAAGTGTAAATGAAATTGACGAGCAAAACAAAAACCTGCAAAATGAACGGTATAAAAAAAAGAGTGAAGTCGTAAAACATTTTATTGAGCTGAATTTTAAGAAGTCGACTTTTATAAAACTTTTAAACTATTGATAGTGGAAAATCAGTCGTACGACAAAAACGAAACGGGAAAACATTTAATTTAGCAAAGTAGCAAAGTGCGTTTTCAACTAAAAGCCGAAACTGTGGATTGCACAGAAAAATCCTATATGTACTTAGCTAGAAAGTATAAAGTTTAGTTAAAATAAAAAATATCTGCAAAACATGGTCATCAAGATATATGCTAAAAAAGTCGTTCCTGAAGTCAAAGATAAACAAAAAACAACAATCAAAACTTAGGCTGCTTTCCCCAGAATATATCCTGTTTTTTACTAACTCAAATGTACTTTGTGTAATTGATGACGAAAAATATTTTACACTTAATGGTAACGAATGGATCCCAAAGTTTTACTTTAATCTTCCTGGAACAGATAAAAGTTTGAAATATACTCGCAAAACAAAATACCTCAAAAAGGTGTTTTTGTGGTTTGCAGTTAGCGCGCGTGGCAGCAGTGTATGTGTAATCGCTAATGTATATATTAACAAATGTCTTCGAGTACTGATGCGTTTCATTGAGAAATATTATGCGAATGATGCACATGTGTTTTGGCCTGATTTAGAGTCATCTCATTACGCAAATGCAACAAGCTTTTTAGGACTTAAGTATACCAATTGTCCCGAAACGTTCCACAGCTTCGACCAATCGAAACATTTTGATGTAACTTGAAAAGAAACGTTTATGGAAAGGGTTTTTAGCCCAAAAGCATCGATGTTTTGATCTTAAAAATTAGGAGACAAATATCGAAAATCAATACAATGGAAATATAGAAGGAAATGAAGAAAGTACAGTTTAATATCAGGAAGGCGAACAGATATTGCTATAAATTTTTTTAAATATTTGTATTAATATGCTTTTAAAAACTATTAACAATTTTTTAGCTTTCAATGAAATAATTTTTATTTAATGTGAAATTTTTTTCAGATTTCATTCCGCACACGTATTAAGGTTAGATTAACCCATCTTGGCCCGGTACCAGTTCCCATGAACTGATTTCGCTAAAATTTTATACAACGTTATTTCTTAGCCTAATTAAGATATATTCAGAGTTTCATGAAAATGGAACTTATGGTCCTTGAGTTCCGAGATGGTAACTTTAGTTGCCAATAGGTCTATAAGTATAGTGGTTTTGGACTAATATCAAATGTAGTCAAATTACTAAATGAAAATAGTTTTATTTTAAATTTTTTGTGTAAATTAAGAGAAAAAAATCAAAAATGTAGAAAATTTTATTTTTAAATGTTATTTCTGCAAATAATAATATTCTTATTTATATTTAAGAACACGAAAAACTAAAAAAATAAGTTTTGCAAAATAAAGAATTCATAAGTTAAAACACAAAAGAAATATTTAACTTTTCATTCTAAAATTTTTTTTAGTTTATATGCTTTTTGGAAAACTCGAATGGGGTGTGAGTATGGCAAACAGTGCAACGTCGTCGGTTACCAGGCGCTCTCGCAATACCATACACATTCTGCTTCAAATTAGGCAATTGATATTTTGATGTTTGTAACGACTATTTAGGATAAAATTACGAATAAAATCTTTGTAGAAATACAAACCGAGGCTATTCGTAGAATGTACAAATGTTTTTTACATAGAACAAATGTTTGTAGTGTTGGCCGCATGAAAAAATTTTTGATTTCGTAACTTTGTACATTCTACAAACGCTAGTTTGTAAAAATCTATAACGTATAAATTTGTGAACTGAACGAACGTTGTTTGATAATATACAAAGCAGTGGCAGCAGCGTTCGTACATATTTCCACTTTTTTGGAAAAAATCTTTTATAGGTCCTATCTATAAAAAAGGTTGTAAGAACGATATAAACAACTACAGGCCTATCGCGAAACTCTCGTCGATTCCAAAAATTTTTGAGCGCCTCGTGTATGATGTGAAAATTCACTGTGGGAAGGTCATGACAACTCGTCAGCATGGATTTGTTACTGGCAGATCCACTGTGTCTAATCTCCTCGATTTTACAACGTTTTGCTTAAATTCATTTTATTCAGGTAACCAGGTCGACTGTATTTACACTGATTTTAGTAAAGCATTTGATAAACTGCCACACAACTTAATTCTATTTAAACTTAAGTTAATGGGTTTTCCACAATTTTTTGTAAGCTGGATTCAATCGTATCTGACAGAGCGATCTTATCAAATACGATTTCGAGGCGTATTGTCAGCTGAATTTATTGCTGAATCAGGTGTTCCTCAAGGTAGCCACCTTGGTCCACTTCTGTTTATTTTAGCCATTAATGATGTAACCCACATCATCAAACACTCTCATCTACTTATCTATGCAGATGACATGAAAATATACAGAACAATAGATGCTAAAGACAATTCAGATCTGCTCCAGTCTGATTTGAAATCCTTTGAAATTTGGTGTTCTAAAAACAATATGTTTCTAAATCCAGATAAATGCCAAACTATGACCTTTTCGCGAAAAAGGAATAATTTAATTTTTGAGTATAAGATAAAAGATACTGCATTAAGTCGTGTAGATGCTGTCAAAGATCTGGGTATATGCATGGATTCTAAGCTATCGTTTAACGTTCATATTGATTACATTTGTAAAAAAGCATCTTCTATGCTCGGGTTTATGAAACGCTGGGCCAAAGAATTTAATAGTATGATCACAACAACAACACTGTATTATGCAATTGTGCGACCTCACTTAGAGTATGCAAGTCAAGTTTGGTCCCCAAGTTACAATGTACATGTTGAACGTATAGAGAGAATCCAAAAACATTTTGTTCGGTTTGCTCTAAGGGGCTTAAGTGCAACTGACACTTTAAACCTTCCTCCTTAGGAGGATCGTTTAAAACTATTAAAAATGCAATCTTTGAATGAGAGAAGGAAGTCTGCAGATATCGTCTAATTACACCAACTCATAACTGGTGTATTCGATTCACCAGAACTCCTAACTCTTATAAATTTTAACACTAACCGTAGAAGCAGTAGAAATGCTAACAATTTAATTTACTTACCTTTTAGTAGAACAAATTATATGGCTACTGCTCCTTTACATCGCATGAGTACCTTTGTTAACAACTGTAGCTTTTTTGATGTTAACTTATCGAAAGGTCAACTCAAAAGTAGATTGAAAACTAATGTATGATTAGATCTATGTAAACGCATGGTTAGTTGTTATGTCTTGTGTTGTCCCTGAGCCCAACCCATATTATGGTGGGTAAATTTTTCTCACTTTGGATTGTTTTGGACCACTCTTATCGATATCATTAGGGCTATTCACGGTTTGAGCGTACTTTTAACAAATCACATTTATAGCATTTGTTATTATTCAAACTGTGAGCACCTCGCCATGTGACTGTCGTATAAAAAGATTGTGCAACCCTGTGATGTATGTGATTATGCGGCTGTAGACAGAGCATAAAAATACGAGGTACAAAGAGCACGTCCAAGGGCTGCTTTTATTTACGCGTGCCTGCGTATTTGCATTTGTATGCAAAACAACAACGAAGCAAAATACGTTTTCGTAAATTGGCGAACAAATAGCAGATCGAACAAATGGCAGACCAGCGTATTCGAACTGTGAATGGCCTTATTGAGATGTTTTAATGTTATTTGGGCTGGTTCTTAAGACGATCTAATGCGGAGAAAGTGCGAAAAAGCTGTAGTAGCTGAACTCTATTGTTATTGCATGTTGTATATTATATTCTTATCTTTTGTATATGAAACGAATGCGTTTGTAAAATATAAAAATTTTTCTTTGTACAATGTACAAACTGTCATTTGTATTATTTACAAAATCGTTCGTAGGCTGAAAAGAACAAACAGCTTTGTAGAATATAATAATTGTTTTGCACATAGTAGAAAGCTTTTTTTGGGTGTGTCGATTGTTCTCTTGACATTGAATTTCGTCGAGAAATGGATGGTGGGTCAAATGTCAGAAGTGCAATTGACAACTTCTGCGTGAAACTGCAGCTCTATGGTGTAGACACCATAACATGCAGTTTCCAAGCATAAATAAAAAATTGGTCTATCTGAATCAGATTTCGAAAATTTAAATATTTTTGAATGAAATTGTCAGTAACTGAAATGCAGTTGACAATTTTTATCAAAATTTATTATTTTTGAGCTTCAAATTTTGTTTTGAAATCAAAAAATTACAACAAACACATTGAAATATTCAAAATACTGGTTAACAATTTGTTAATTTGCCAGAATAGGGCTCTAAGTCTTAAATGTCAACATTCTTAGCTAAATAAATATAAATACAAATACGAAAAAAATACATAACTAGTGTCCGACCGAATATTCGGTTACCGTTTCGGTTACGGCCAGTTTCGGCCCTTTTTCAGTTTCGGCTATTCGGCCTGAAGCCTGAAGCCGAAACCGAAACTTTTGGTAAACCTTTTTTGCATCAGTTATTCAATTCAAATATATAAGTTTGGTTTAAGCAAACTATTTACAACGCGTTATAGAAAACAAAAATTATGAATTCGTCTATAATTGGATTTATCGTGTAAACGCAAAGCATTTTGATTAATTCTATGAGTTCGATACTATCATTTTCTATTTTATCATCTCTATTGCAATTAATATTATTTTTTTAATAAGAAGCCAAAAAGTGATAATTAAACTTCCGAACGAATTCTGTGTGTGTGGAATAATACTAAATTTTTAAAAAAATATACTTTGCTTTGTGATTCTATAAAAATATATATCGTAGGTTCATACTGTTTTGAGTTGTACGGAATAAAATGAAAAATTATCACTTTTATTATTAAAATAAACTTCAATTAATTATTATAAACTTCAATATTTAAGATTACTTTTTATATTACATCATTTTCTTCTACGTGTGAAATGTTATTTTTGTTTCCTTTTTATAAAAAAATGTACATACATGTATGTAAAAAACTTAAATTTTCATATTATTAACTAATTTCAGTTTCGGTTTCGACCGAATATTATAAAATGGCCGAATATTCGGATTCGGTTTCAGCTAAAATTACGGTTTCGGTCGGACACAGATTTAAGCAAAAATATGTGCTGGCGTTACATTACAAAAAACGGACGTGATTTTTTACTTGTATTACAAAATTTGCAAAGCTCTCTGAATTTGGCAAGACTTTTTGTATACAACTTCTTTTAGAAGAGTTTAAAATAACATAAGTTTATTTCCCAAGTGATCAAATATAAAAATTTTCTCTTGTTTTTTATATAAGGCGTTTTGATCAATTGTGTAGTTAAGTAATTAGGTAGTTAAGTAATTCTGTAATTTAGTAATTAAAAAACCAATTTATTATAGTGTCCTTTTCTTGACTCCACCATTTTATCATTATCTTGACCCAATGCCTTTCATTTTAACTAAAATAAAAAAGTTTACGAAACATTTACTACCTGATCCTGGGGAGAACCTGAACTTTATATTTTTGCATTGTTGTTTTTTTGCTTGAAAAATTAATTTACAACCTAAAAATATATTTTCAACGTTTTAAGCTGACACAGCGTCAACACGGGACAGTGCAAGTTCGAAAAACTCAATACAATTAAACATTTTTACTAACACACATTTGATTCACTGTTCGCGGTTCACTGTTCACTATCAGCGCTAATGCCCACGAAATTTCAGAGACAGTGGATTTTGGTACTTGCGGACAGTAAATGTCAAATAAAGGGATTAAAGTGTTGGTTTTGTTTGGCTTTTTGGGATATCTGCTATTTTAACAATAAGCAACACTGGTTACTTGTTTATGATTGCAAACAAAAATGGAAGTGAAGCTAAAGGAAACCATATATTAAAGTAAACGAAATATATGTAACTAGTATTCCCCGGTAGACGTTGTTCTGCAACAGACCGCCTTACTGCCATATACGAAAATGTCAAGAAATGCCAAATATATTCACCATTTTCAGTATAGCTGCCGAAAGTAACCATATGCACCAAATAACCAAATTTTATATATGCGAAATATAGCATTTTTGTTGTTTTGCAAGCGGTAAAAAGGGGTGCGGCAAAATTATTTCCCTTAAACCATCTCGTAATCGAAACAAATCGACTGCCTAAATTTCAGCTCAATTTAGCTTAAGTCTGGCGCACTTTGCTTCACTCGACGCTGACTCCCCGAAAAGTGAGTTTAAATAAAGTGGGACAGGCCTATTCTTAGTGCACTTGCCGAGAGTAACCATATGAACTAAATTATAAAATGTTTGTCTAATACGACCCAAACCGTTGAAATAAAACATTTTCATTGGTTTGTGGGCGGTAAAAGGGAAACCAATTTTTAGAACAGTTGCTGACAGTAACCATACAAACTAAGCCAAAATTTTAGCTCAATCGACCTAGTAGTCAATTTTGATGATTCATCAATAAGTGGGTGTGGCTATATAGTAATAACGCCCATTTTTAGTACAGATGCCGAAAGTAACCATACAAACTTAAGTATAAAATGTTAGTCTTATACGGCCAAAACTGCTTGAAATATAGCATATTCACTGATTTGTGGGCGGAAAAAGGGGGCGTGGAAACCAATTTTTCGTACAGTTACTGTCAGTAACCATACAAACCAAATTATCAAATTTAAGTCTTAAATGACCAAAACCGTATTAAATAAAGCATTTTCATTGGTTTGTGGGCGGTAAAAGGGGGCGTGGAAACCCAATTTTAGTACAGTTGTCAACAGTAACCGTTCAAACTAAAAATAAACACACAGAAATTAAATAAGTCAAATGACGCGAGCAAGCAGAGCCTTATACCGACAAAATGTAATTTTCATAAAAAAAAGATACATTGTGGGGTAAACACACAATCATAAAAGAGTGCGTATAACGCATATTCGTAGACATTTTTCGATGTTTTTTTTTATAAACCATCAGTGAAAGTAGATCTTGTACTCGTTGCAATGCATGTACTCGTTTGAAAATCGATTAAGTGGTTCTCGAGTTATAAAATCACGAATATAGGACAACTTATTTTTATACATATACTAGCTGAAACCCGGCGCGTTGCTGCCACTCTCCCTATTCAAACGCCCATAAAATGTTATCAGTTAAACAGCATGTCTAAATTGAGGTCAAATACTGAATTCTGAGACTGTGCGACCTATATCCACAAAGCTATTCGATATAACAAATTTGGGTTGTATAGGAAGTGCCACTCTCTCTTCATCACCGCTAATAGAATGTAATCAATTAAACTGGATGTCTACATGGAGGTCGAATACCGAATTCCAAAACTGTGGGACATATAACTCCAAAACTATTCGATAGCACAAATTTTGATTGTATGGGAGGTGCCACTCTCCTTTTCCCTACGCCCATAAAATTTTAGCAATGAAACTGCATGAGTACATTGAGGTCGAATACTGAATTTTGAGGCTGAGTTACCTACCTGAGTTAATCTATTCGATATCGCAAATTTGGGTTAAATTGGAGGTGTCACGCCCCCCCGACAAACTCTAAAAAATTTTATCAGTAAATCTGCAAGCGTAAATTTTGGTCGAATACTGAGTTCCGACGCTGTGCGACCTTGAACTACAAAGCTATTCGATATCACAAATTTTCGTTGTATGGGAGGTGCCACTCCCGCTTGATCAACGCTCATAAAATGTAATCAATGAAACTGCATGTGTACATTGAGGTCCAATACTGAATTCCAAAGCTGTGAGACCTATAACCCCAATGCTATTTGATATCTCTAATTTGGGTTAAATAGGAGGTTTCACGCCCCCTTGTCGTACGCCCATAAAATGTAATTAATGAAACTGCATGTATAAATTGGGGCCGAATACTGAATTCTGACGCTGATATTCAATATCGCAAATTTACGTTAAATGGGAGGTGCCACGCCCCTCTTACCAATGAACATAGATTGAATCAATGAAACTACATGTGTATATTGAGGTCGAATACTGAATTTCGGCGTTGTACGACTTATAACTCTAAAACTATTTGATAGCACAAAGTTGGGTTGTATGGGAAGTGCCACTCCCCTTTGCCCTACGACGACAAAATGTAAGTATTGAAAATGCATGTATAAATTTAGGTCGAATACCGAATTCTTACGCTGTCAACCTATAACTTCAAAGCAATACGATATCGCAAATTTGGGTTGTAAGGGAGATGTCACGCCTCCCTGTCCAACGCCCATAAAATAAAACCATTGAAACTGCATGTGTAAATTGAGGTCAAAAACTGAATTCCAAAGATAAATTCCTATAACTTCAAAGCTATTCGATATCACAAATTTGGGTTGTATCGGAGGTGCCCCTCCCCCTTGTCCACTCCCATAAAATTTCATCACAGAAACGGTACGTCTAAATTGTGGTCGAATACCGAATTTCTAAGCTGTGCGACCCATAACTCTAACTAAAGCTATTCGATAACAACAATTTTTTATTTATATGTGGGAGGTAAAAGGGGGTGTGGCATTGCCCCTTAAACCATCTCGTACTCAAAGCAAAGCGTACTTACAAAATTTGAGCTCAATCGGACCAATGGTTTCGAAGTATTTTGATATTTTCTTTAAAGTAGGCGTAGATGAATTGTGACCACGCCCATTTTTTCAAAGTTAATTATAGTTATCATACGAACTTATTTACCAAATTTTAATTTCATACGACCAAAACCGTCTTAAATACAGCATTTTTATTGATTTGTGGGCGACAAAAGGGGGTGTGGTACAAAACCTGCAAAGATACACACACGCAATTTCTTATGTGCACCCTCCACACAGACCCCAATCACACCTGAAAATTTCATTGAAATCGGGCAAGCCGTCTAGGAGGGGTATGCGAACAGGAAGTTTTGCCACTTAATTTTATATATATAGATATCAAAACAGTGGTCGCAAAAGTGGGCGTGGTCAATTTTTCTTTCAGTAAACACTTAGATTGGATTACTACGAACATTTGAAAAAAAAAATTATCCAAATCGGTCCAGCCGTTTTCCGATTTTAGATAAATCAAAAAAGTGGGCGCAAAGTGGGCGTGGTCAATTTTTCTTTCCGTAAAAACTTAAGTTGGACTATTACGAACATTTTAAAAAAAAATTATCCAAATCGGTTCAGCCGTTCTCAACTGATGCAATTACCAACGAACGACATTTGATTTTTATTTATATAGAAGATATAGATTAATAGTAAAATAATTAGCAAATTTACAATGTTTTATAATTATATAAATATAATTATTAGATATTCGACGACATCTTGTTAATAAACTTGCACTTGTAGTCGCTTGCAACTTGCAGCTAATGAAGAGTTTTTTTTCTTTCGACGAAAACATGTTGTCGTGGATAATGTTCTAGTAAAACATATCGTGTTCATTTAATTATGACTCAAGTTGATTAAAGTCAGTCTCCAGTCCAATGCGATATGTAATACATTGTGACTAAAGCTGACCGAACTAGATCAACAGCTCAATAAACTAATCAATGTGGTGCCGATTTGACACATTTAACGGTCATACTCAAAAGTTCAAATTACCATTATTCATGACACCACCTAGTCAGCAATCGTACATTTCTGGCTAATTAATTTAAGTTATATATTAATATATATATATAATTTAAGTAATATATTAATATATACATATAATTTAAGTTATATATGAAAATATAGCATACAAAAACAGTCGGATAAGAACCTTCGAAATAGAATAAACAAGTCTTTGAAATGAATAAACAAATCTTTGAAAAATAAACATAATAATCTTTCGTAACAGTGGAAAAGGAAAATGTAGCGATTTCGGATCAGACTGTCTAGTCAGCAAAGTGATTGACTCTATACAGAGTTGCTGTTTTTGTTGTTGTTGCCTTCTTAAAAACTTACTTGATCTAAAGCTCGCAATTTAATTCATGCTATAATTTAATAGATTATTAAACTAATTAAATAATAATATTTGTGTCCCTTATAGATGCAGGGTCAGAAAGTGGGCCAAGACTGTTAATAGTTTATTTATTAACTCAATTTCCAAAAATGAGAAATATTAATGAACAATTTTCAACAAAATATTTTTTATACATTTTATTAAAATTTAATTATTATGTACTTTGGGTCATTCCATCAGATTTCGAACCAAAAAAAAAAAATGTGAATTCTTCTTTATTGAAGACAACAAAAACATTTTTTAGGTGTTTACGATTTCCCTTATATCTTTACTTTTAAGACAGGAATTGATTGACTTCATTTAAAAACAGTTTTACAGAGAATTAACTGTACTTTTAAATGAAACTTTACTTAGGGCCGTTTTGTCACAGAGAGATAAATTTATCCCCGGGATAATTCCAGTATTTTTCCAGTTCTTTATTTGTTCATAGTGAGTTAGTCATTTAACTCTACAAACTGGTGATAAAAATGGTGGCGAAATAGCTTAACCCACTCATTTAACTCTACAAACTGGTGATAAAAATGGTGGCGAAATAGCTTAACCCCCGAAATAACTAACTCATGCCTTTTGGTTGGGTTCATGATTCAATTATTATGGGTTGTCCATTCGTTTGACAACACCCGTAAATATGTAAACAAAAATATATTCTCTCTCAAATATAAATTTTATTGCGAGTCGTTTTTTTTCAATTAAAATATAAATCGCGACTATAAAATAATAGTGCCTTCAACGTGCGATATTTGCAAAACAGTTTATTCTGGTGATAAAATTCGAAAATATAATGTGCCAGTGAATCCAATAAGCCATCAGCGGTAGAAATATATTTGCACAACAAAATATTTAAATCAGTTTTTAAAAACTCACTTAAATTTTCTATCAAAACAAACAAGCAGTACAGAACTTAGTAGAAAAAGGCAGCAGTGAAATGTATCTTTGGGTATTTAGTACTGCGAAAAGATATGATATTTCTGCAACTAATTACTTTGATGGCATTAAAAAATTACTCTTTTGCTCTCCTCTTCAATTTTACGGGTGTATATCTTCATTCTTGTGAGTAAACGTTAAATGAATGGACAACCTTTAGTAACTGAATCATGGTTGGGTTAAGCCAAGGTTCATTTATAAGGTTGTGGCACTTACGAGAAATGCACTCTTTTTCGGCCTTTGCTTGAACTGTCACTGTGCTTTTCTTTGTTATATGTATTCATTTTCTTGCTTTCTTTTCATCCATTCTGACAGTTTGACCGAGCTCGCTTTCAAATGCCACAACCTTATAAATGAGCCTTGGGTTATGCATTTTATCTCGCTCTCATCACTCTCATTTTACTACTTTTTATTTATTTGATGTCAAAACTCGGTGTCAAAATATTTAAATAAAAACAGCAAATATCATTTCTGAAAATTAATAAATAAAAAATTTATAGTCTGGGAGAATTGGAGAGACGGAAATAACACTGCGACCCGAACGCAGGCGATATAAAATGCAGGAACGCATTGGACTGGACAAGTGGAACGACAATGTTTTCGTTTATCTTTTCCGATTGGCAAGGTCGCGGTTGCACGGGTACTACAATTGATTAAACCATCTCTGCCACACACACGACAAAGGTAAAATGCTATAAAATTAGATGTTTCCATGCTGATCAATTTTGTCACTGCAGATCACGCTATATACGACAGGTCAATTGTCAACTGACACTCAATTGTTTGGATCGACCCGTTTTTCAGTTAGTGGCTACATCAAAATGTACACTTTTTTTATATATAAGATTCAAGCAATCAATAAATGCAATTGGATGTGTTAATATAGCTTTTTCAAGCAAAGCTAACTGATGCTTATGTCTGTCAAAGCTTTGATGCCTGCAAAAAGTTAAAAGTTGATCAACTTCAGGCATGCCCCAAGCATCATGCATCAATCGCGTCGGAAGCGAATTTCATCTGGGGGGGCGAAGAGAGAAAGAAGAGGAAAATATATAATACAAAAATATTATCGTTGTAAAAAAACTGATATTTTTAATAACTTTTCCTTTTAAATTGTTTATCTAGCTAAAAAAGTGGGGGGGGGCAACTGCCCACCTTTCCCCCCGCTTCCGACGCCAATGTCATGCATGCATGCATGCTTTTGATGTGGGCTACTTCATAAGAATACAGGGTTACCAATATTCGAAGCGCCCATTTTATTTTTAAATAAATCAAAGAAACCACAATTTTTTGTCTGTTCGTCATGAATATCATTTAATTGGGTTCAAGTAAATTAATTTAATTTGCTTACATTATTTCTTGAATATGATATCTCGTAAATGGTCGCGATTGGCCTCTACGACATATTGTTTTGCAGCATTTTCCATGGTTTTCTTCAACATTTCGATGGGAATGGCGGTTATTTCTTGACGGATGTTGGTTTTCAGCTCTTCTAGGGTCTTTGGCTTGTTGACGTAAACCTTTGATTTCAAATAACCCCACAAAAAGAAGTCTGGAGGCGTTAAATCTGGTGATCTTGGCGGCCAATCGAAATCACCATTTTTTGACATCAAACGGCCAGGGAACAATTGCTTCAAAAAATCGATTGTAGTGCGGCTTGTGTGTGGTGGCGCGCCTTCTTGTTGAAACCAGTAGTGCCTGATACGCTTTCGACGAACGATTGGCATGAAAAAATTGTTTATCATATCGCGTTAACGCTCCTGATTGACAGTAACTCTGTGGCCATTATCATCTTCGAAAAAGAACGGCCCAATGAGCATTTTATCGTGAAGAGGTCACTCTTGAATCTCTTGTGGATTTTCAGTGGCATAAATACGGCAATTTTGTTTGTTTACCGTTCCGTTCAACTGAAAATGAGCTTCATCGCTCATGATAATTTTATGCCAAAATTGCTCGTCTTCTTCAGCCATTTCGATGACTCTTTGGGCCCATTCCAATCGACGTGGCTTATCGGTAGGTAACAATTTGTTTACCAATTGAATTTTGTACGGAAACAAATTCAAATCAACACGTAAAATGCGTTGTAAAGTGGATTGGGGAATGCCGAGCTGCTGAGAACGGCGATTTTAGGATGTTGTTGGTGACTGTTCAATACTGGCTCGTACGGCTGCAATATTCTCATCCGATCGCCTTGGTCGCTTTTTATTTGGCCTCTTTGGGTTACCAAGAGTATTACCAGTTGTAAATCTTTCATACAAACGATAAATTGTTTTCTTGGAAGGCGCACTTTTCACTTTATTTATTTTTTTGAAAGCACGTTGAGTTTTCACTATTGACTTGTTTTGTTGAATGTAAATTTCAACAATTTATAGCGTTCGCGTGGCGTGTACTGTTCCATTGTAAACATTTGCTTGGAATGACGCTTCAAACGCGGTATGTCATTAGTCGATTTGGCATCACTGCGGAAAGTTACAGTGTTGCCAGATGGGCGCTTCGAGTATTGGCAACCATGTATGTAGAGGGTGTTTTTTTTAGAGGTATAGAACTACGAATTGAAATAAAACACAAGAAAATCGTTTTAATGTCCATCAATTTGGCTTTATTGGAAGGATAATTTTATGCCATTAATGTTTAAATATGATTTCGGGCATGTGGCCTCCACGGCTGGCTCGAATAAAGCCAATTCTACAAGTCCAATTTTCAACCACTTTTTCGAGCATATGGGGCCGTATGTCGGCAATAACGCCACGAATGTTGGCTTCCAAGTCCCCTAACGTTTCTGGTTTGTTGGCGTAGACGAACGACTTCACATATCCCCAAAGAAAATAATCCAATGGTGTCAAATCACAAGATCTTGGTGGCCAATTGACAGGTCCATTCCGCGAAATTATGCGCTCATCGAATGTTTCCTTCAATAAATCGATTGTGACGTGCGCTGTGTGGCATGTAGCGCCGTCTTGTTGGAACCACAACTCATCCACATTCATGCCATCCAATTCGGGAACAAAATAGTCGGTTATCATGGCTCTATACCGGTCTCCATTAACGGTAACTGACTCTCCAGCATTATTTCGGAAGAAGTATGGCCCAATGACTCCACCAGCCCATAGAGCACACCAAACAGTCAGTTTTTGTGGATGTAATGGCATCTCAAGGGTCTCATGTGGATTCTCTTCACTCCAAATGCGGCAATTTTGCTTGTTGACGTAGACATTCAACCAAAAATGAGCCTCATCACTGAACAAAATTTTGCGATGAAAATCAGCATCGAGATCAATCTCATTTTCGGCCCATACACCAAAATCACGACGCATTGCATGGTCTCGCGGCTTTAATTCTTGCACAAGCTGAATCTTGTAAGGTCGCAAGCCAAGATCTTTGCGCAAAATCTTCCATAAAGTTGATGGACAAAGCTCCAATTGCTGTGCACGGTGGCGAATCGATTCATTCGGGTCCTCTTCAACATTTTGGTCTACAACGGCAATTGTTTCTTCGGTGCGCACTGTTCGACGTCTCTGCGGATGCGTATTATCACATAGAGTACACGTAGTGCGAAAACGACCCATGGTTAACCGAATTAATTGCTCTGATGGACGATTATATCGACCATAAAATGGACGGAGCTTGCGGTAAACTTCGCGAACTGAACCATTATTTTCGAAATAAATTTGCACGATTTGCAAGCGTTGTTCTTTTGTCAACCTGTTCATGATGAAATGGCAAACCAAACTGAACATAAATGACATTAGAGTTGCCAGATTTGACCACAAAATGCCAGTTTTATCTCTATTCGAAAAACAAACCTCTAAAAAAACACCCTATATATGCAAACTCAAATGTCAGATGCTTGAAGCATGCATGCCTCCAATGTGTTTTGACACATAAAGTCTTTCACCTAGAGTTCATGAAAGTTAATTTTAAACGCGACCTAAATTGGCAAACCAACTATTATTGAAAGTTTGTCGGTAAAAGAACAACAATGTTCTGTTTTCAATGAACATTCTTTCTGCCTACGTACGAAATCATTGTTGAAAAGTATAAAATTGTATACTCGTACTTACATATATAATTTATTTTACATTACGCAATTTCTTTTCAATACGTGTTCAGATTCTTTCTGTTTCTTGTCGGCCAAGAAGCGAAAATGCAACGAATCTATTTATATTTCCGTTAGCGTTCTCGTTAGAAGCGATGTGAAAGCAGAGACCATGTTACTTGTATAATAATATACCAAGGCAAGGTACCATTAGGACTGAAAGCCAGTGACCAAAATTGTCAAAACGAAGTTGACAGCTCTTACAAAATCTGCTTTTTTTAATGATATTTAAAAAATAAATGGAGCAAAGCGACCATGTGCAGTCTTAGCATATGTAAACCTGCATTGTAGTCAGAGCTGGGAGTTTTGCGATTAAAATTACTTTCCGATTACAATTACAGTAATCGTAATCTTAAAAAAATTTACGATTACGATTACTGTAATTGGAATGCAAAATAAATATTATTACAATTACTGCAATTGGTATACACACAAATTACATTTGCGTTTACTGCTATTGTAATAGAATTTATAACATTTCTCCTTACTGAAAAAAACAATTAAACTGCAGAAATAATAATTCCAAGCCTATTTAAATGTTATTTTATTCCGAACAATATGTTTTTCAATGCTCGAAAACAAGACCAAATCAATTATAAAGAAAATAGAAATTGAAACGAGCAAACAACCATTTATATATTATTATTTAAAGCATTTAAAACCAATATTGTTTTTTTATAATTGTAAAATAATTTATAATTGTAAAGTTTAAAACAAATATTTGCATTTAATAAGACTCGACAGGAATGAATTTGAATACTCTGGTTGATACCATTAAGCGCTGTTAAAGGACAAGCAGTCCATCAAATCAACTGTCAAGACATATGGCCTTCCTTGAACCAGTTTGATCCGGTATGTGAAGAAAGTCCAACTAAATTTTGATGACCTTTCTTCCGTTGAAGATAGCGTTCTGTGATTGTGGTCAACGAACTCCATCAAACATGACAGCCAGCTATTTCACTTGTAAGCATTGCATTTCCGATTCGGATGAATAATTTTTTTTTTCATTTTGCCATTGAAGACCATTTTTTCATTTTGCTACTGAAGGCCATTCTTTTAAATAAATAAATACCTACATATTCTTTTTTAATTTATATACCTATGCATTTTACTTTATATTTTGTAGATTTTAAGCGATTTTACAAGGGTGTCCACAACCGGGTACAAAAAATGTTTAGCTAAAAATGACCCCTTCACAAAACTGATGATAAAATATTCCTGATCAACTGAATCTATATAGTTACTTCAGAAAAAAGTTAGTTGAGGTCTCTAGCTTTCCAATGGTGTACGTACGACGTATAATATTGACTTGAAAAAAAGACTCTCCCCTACTATTTCTGATCGTTTTTTTTTTATTTTAAATTACCACACCAGTCAATATTTTTACAAAAAACTCGATCTTTAGAGGTAATTTCAAACCATTCCAGCTCACGGATGGCTATCGCTAGAGTCGAAATATTTGGGGAATCATCATAACAGAAACCAAGTATTATCTTGAGCAACTGTGCCGAACAAGTTTTTTTCGTGAGGCGCCTTACCTTTTATATGATATACGAGTAGCATTCTTCGGCAAACATTTTTCCAGTTTTGCGCAAAAATTGTGAAACTGTTTTTTAAACGGTATTTTTGCCCACTGATTAGTTTTTTTTGCCAAATTTACTTTTTCCAAAATGTTGTTTTTATATTTTCAATATTTAAGTCTAAAAAATAATTTATGTGAAAAAAGCATAAAATAAATTTTTTTATACCATTGGCAAATTTATAAAACTTACATTGCATAAAAAAATTACATTTAATTTTATTGTAAACAAACCTTTCATAACATAAATTAAGCAAAATTACATAACACCCAAATAAAATTAAATAACCTTTCAATTTAAGAAATTAAATAATCCCCAAACCGCATGAAATAAGCCCCAAATATAATTTGGTTGGCGCTTATTTCATTGGGCTTCATTTCATAAAGAAATAAGGCCCAAACAAAAAAATTAAATATGACCCAAATTTATGAAATAGTCCCCCAAAAATGGGAGTTACTTCATATGAAATAACACTCAAAAATGTGTGGAAATTTTTTGGGCTTATTTCATTTGCGGGTTATTTCGTGACGCCTGCATGCAGACAAAATAGCGTTTTCAAGCAGAGGTAGAAGTTACTGCCATTTAGTAATCTTAATTCATATACTAACATGGTATGATTTTGTTTCCGAATCGCATTTGCTTTTCGAATCGCATTACAGAACAATGCTATGTTCACACTAAGAGCTAAATGCTCATTTACGAAATCCACATTTACGAACGGCCCTTTATTCATTGTAGGAGTAACAGGGACAAATATATATAATAAATGCTCTAAATGCGCATTTAGTTCTCAGTGTAAACATAGCATAAGGCCCCAGAATAACTTCTAAATATATAACAATAAGAAAACTTATAATTTGAAACCTTATAACAAGTAAAGCAACTAAATATTATACAAACATATTAAAAAAATACTGAAAATCACCAAATTTTAGCAGTTTCATTTAAAGAGCCTTATTGGCATTTTCTCACTCACCTTATTTTGAAAGCTATCTGCAATCCTTTGCTCATATGAAGACAGTCAATTATACTAAATTGATCCTTCATTGCGATAATTTTTGAAACAACGATGTTGGGTAACTGTGTATTCCAAAAATTTGTGTGTCCATATCCTATAACAAATGCAGCAAGTCGTGCGAAAGTTGCAGGTATCAATCCGGCAATATCTCTTTCAATCATATGCATTGCTATTTTACTCAATTCACGTTCGACATCTAAGTGTCGATACGTGCCACCGAGGTGGTTGTTAAAATTCATATACCAACTATAGTAGCGAAGAACACGAAATTTGCTATCCTCACTTGCAATCGTATTAATTTCCTTTAAGACACCTGACCAGAACGCATCACAAATTTTGACATCTGAAGTTTTTAAACCACGCAGTGTTAAAAAAAAATGTGTACTTGCATTTGTAAGCTTCCAGTTTTCCTCCATGTCTAAAAATTGCTTAAATAAGGTAATGAGTGTTTCGCGATTCTGAGGTTCTGAAAACTTAACACAGCAGGCCATCATTTCTGGCGTTGGTTTCATTTTAAGGTAACGTTCTGCAGTGACCTTTAAGGAGTCTGTAACGCTAGCGGGCTCTAGTTGACTTTGAAAAATTTTATGTAATGATCTTAACTCAAACTGGTTTAGTTCGCAGATATGTGGCTGCATAATTGTCATAAGATCTCGAATTAGAAGAGGATTCCGATGTGACCAAACTGGCATGCCCAGCGTGTGAAGGATCTTAAGCACACATTTTGGAGTAGATGTACCTATCACGCCTTTTTTCATAAGTTCTACAATTTTGGCCTTAAAATTATCCAGTATATCGTGTTTGGTGAGCTGATGTAAATTCAACAAGCAAATAGATAATAGACGCGCCTCCTCTGCGTTGCAACATTGTTTTATATGCTCTGAAATGTGTGGCGGGAAGTTGATGCAAACACTAGGAGTGTGAAATTCGCTGCTACTATTAATCGCAACAATGAGTCGGGACAAAGCAGGCAACGGAATATATTTATCTGGGAAAGTTTCAAAAAAATTAGTGGAACCGTTTTTGCGAAACGAAACTCAAATTGATTATACCGCTTGCAATAGCGTCCAATGATTTTAAAAGAAGTTCTTGCATCACCTGGTTACAGTTTTTAAGACCGATTTTATGTAGGTAAAGATAGCAACAGCTCAGTTCATTAATATTCATGCTTTCAATGTTAGAATATAGTAGCTCTACTAAATGATCAAATTGTTTATTATCAGATATTTCTTTCAAAAGTGACACAGAGCTGCGACTTAAATTCCATAATAGAATGAGAGAGTATACCAGATGATTGTGATGCAATATATCTTTGCAATTTTCAATTGTTTTGAATATCTGTAAGATTTTCCTTAAATTAAAAAGTAAGTAGATAACAACAATTTAACATATGAAGAATGCAACTTAGTTTTTCCAATATGGTTTTTAACACTTAAGAGGAAGGTTCTAAATTTTGATAAAGGTATTTCATGAAAGAAAAGCCAGAAAGTAGGACAGGTTTATAAAAATATATTCCAATACATTTTTTATTACTAGCGAAAATATATCATTATGAATTCTTACGCACACAATAGTTGACGAGATAAGAGCTATTGTCAAGATGACGTCCAAACTATTTTACTATAAGATTGATTTTAGGGTATAGACAATATGGAGAAAATAAAAAGCGACTTCATTAAAAACTGGCTTTCAAAGATCATTTAACCAACATTTCAACTTAATAGGTGTGTTTCCTTCAGTGTTGCCAGAATAATTTTGAGCCTGTAGCTGAAATTGCTAACAAAAGTAGCTAAAAAGAGCTAATTTTTTTAAGGGGTATGAACCACTGTTCAGTGTTAAGTCTGGATTTTAGGTGTTTTAAAAAATAAATTATAATTTTAAAAAATAAATTAGTTTGATGGATTCATATCAAAATTTGCAGACATCTTAGGAACATTAATAAGTACTTAAAAAACTAAAATAAAAAATAAAATAAAAAAGGTAAAAAACGGCTAGGTCAGGCTGAAAAGGCACATTTTCTCAACAAAACCCATTTTGAATCAAATCGATCGGACGAAAACTGTCTTAGTTATGCTGTCAACCAGGTCAAAAAAGTGATTTTGTGTAAACGGTGTTTAAAGTTTTAGAAGCGCTAAGAGTGATCGAATAGCATAACAGCATTTGGGGTATAAACTAATAATTTATAAAAAAAAACCAACATATTTTTGGGAAGTTTTACACTGTTTATACCCCTTAAGCTAAAACAAGAAGATAGTTTAAAAAAACCCAATTGCCATATTCGAAATTCAGTTTAAATACACTTAACAATTTTAAAAAAGTGTCAAGGTTTAAAAAAGTCAATTAAAACAAAAAATATGATAAAAATATAACAGAAACTGTATACTGTTTTCTATAAATATATATAAATACTAGCAAATACCCGCTGCTTCGCCTGCGAGCGAATCTTTTTTATCTTCAAATGCAAAATATAAAATATTTGTGTCTGTTTAATAATTAAAAAATGGTATAAATATTAAAAAAAATTACTTTATTTAATTTGAATAACCTTCTTACAGTAATTATGTTGTTAAAGTTGCTTGACTTTTCTGTATTTTGATTTTTTAATAAGTCCTGCATAACAGGACTAAAATAACGGTTTCCTTTGTCTGAAAGGTCAATTAAGTGAATTTGAAGAAATGAGAAAAGATTAACCGCTACTTCACCAATTCATTGTTTTATATTGTTTTCACAAAATCTTTAAAATATTCAATTTGTGCTCAAAAAATGGGCCAAAAGTTATTTTTGTTGTATTTTTTCTAAATTTTCATTTTCCCCACTCTTTCATAGTACATGTAATTTATCTGAAAAAATTGCTTAATTTTGACACAAAATTCAATAAACAGCATTAAAAATAGGCTACCACCCCCTATTACTTTTTGTAAAAAATAAAAATAATTTCTTTAAAAAAAATAATAAATAATTATTAATTATAAAAAATAAATAAAGCTTAAAAATAATTTCTTTAAAAAAAAAAAAAAATACAAACTACATTATCAAATTTTAGTCTTATACTATGTTAACATTGGTTCAAATGACTCATTTCAGCCCATTCTGCTGAATGAGAAACGTAGTTATTTCATTTTCCATACAAATTCTCAGTTGAAATTCAACTCATTTAAAACAAATGAATGAGATTGGATACGTTCTAAAAACTTATTACAAAATATTTCGAACGAATTCAATGGAGATATATAAAAAACACCAACACACTAAAAACAAAGGATAACTTTAAACAACAAATCATTTTATACACGTGTATCATCATCAATATCAATCAGTAAAAAAACAAAGAGCCAGTTGTTCAAAGCACTTTTGAATGACTGATTCCATATGAGTTATTTGGCCGAATTTAAACGGAGTATTATACGACGAAAACCGTTTTAAATATAGCATTTTCATTGATTTTGGGGCGGTTAAAGGGGGCGTGGAAACCCATTTTTAGTACAGCTGTCGAAAGTTATCACATAAATAAAATGACCAAATTTTTAGCATATTGAAGACGTGAAAATAGGCGTGGCAAAATATTAAGTCTGTCACGATTTCGTTGAAATAACAAATAGTTTGGTACCAATATCGTCTAAATCGGTTCAGTGGTTCTCGCGTGATTGTCAAACATCCGTGCAGTACCAACGCTTTACAGTATATAGACGCTTTATAGTATAGTATAGTATACTAATACTAATATAATAATATAATAGATAGTATACTAATACGATCTCAAGTCGGGAAAAGTTAGCTGGCAAAACATAATTTATGCTTATAACTGAATTCTGGCAACTCCCTTCAAAACACTTGCAAAGAAAATTAATCAACACTGTATGACGGCAAGAATCTCCCTGAAAGCAACTACAAAACATGGCTGCAGTGCTAGATTGAGAGAAGCTCTCACGACAAAGAAAGGAAACCTTTGTTTGCTGTTGTATTGTGCTGATTGTTGAATGTAAGCATCAATAAAATACGTGAGTTTTGTAATAATTAAAGGCCGCTTTACATTATCCCACTGTGTGTTAACACATGTCAAAATTTTCATGTGTGATAGAAAGTGAGATGGTGTAAACAACGGAAAGCAATGTGTGTTCTGATTTTTTTGGCATGTCGTACCACATTTTATTTTTTGGTTTGTTTCTAATTTCATCACACATTCTATCCCACCAGAGATGCATTTTACCATAAACTTACTTGAAATTTATTATTTAGGTGAGAAAATTTTAAGCTCGTAATGTAATTTCAAATGGAATAACAGAAGGAATCAGTTTTACAGCTTATTGAACTTTGTAGGGGCTTTAAATTGATTAAAAACCGATTCATTACTCAAATTTTCACGTTTTAGTATAGTGTAAAGTATAAAAATGCGGTGCGACTCTGTGAGATAGTCTAAAACAAAAAATTAATTTCTTCATACAAAAATTAAAAATGACAGCATGATGAAATTCAATTATACTTTCTATCTCACATGTGGTAACACACAGTAGGACAATGTAAAGCGGCCTTAAAGAATAGACTTTTCGAAAAACTAAGTAAGCTATGACAGTGGATATTATCATAGGAATTGAATAATCAAAGAATTATCAAATTGTAATTAAATAACTAATATAAGGAATTATCAAAAAATAATCGGTTCGGCGGTTACCGAGCTTGTCTAGCTTAAAAATTGTTAGTCTCCTTTTATATAATAGTATAGATATACTATATCCCGATAATATTTTCCCTCAGGAATATATTTTCGTTTCATATAAAAAAACAAAATTTTAATATTGTTTTATTTAAAACGAATAAAAAGTTTTTGAAATATTTATAACTAGCTGAAACCCGGCGCGTTGCTGCCACTCTCCCTATTCAAACGCCCATAAAATGTTATCAGTTAAACAGAATGTCTAAATTGAGGTCAAATACTGAATTCTGAGACTGTGCGACCTATATCCACAAAGCTATTCGATATAACAAATTTGGGTTGTATAGGAAGTGCCACTCTCTCTTCATCACCGCTTATAGAATGTAATCAATTAAACTGGATGTCTACATGGAGGTCGAATACCGAATTCCAAAACTGTGCGACATATAACTCCAAAACTATTCGATAGCACAAATTTTGATTGTATGGGAGGTGCCACTCTCCTTTTCCCTACGCCCATAAAATTTTAGCAATGAAACTGCATGAGTACATTGAGGTCGAATACTGAATTTTGAGGCTGAGTTACCTATAACTCCAAATGTATTCGATATCGCAAATTTGGGTTAAATTGGAGGTGTCACGCCCCCCCGACAAACTCTAAAAAATTTTATCAGTAAATCTGCAAGCGTAAATTTTGGTCGAATACTGAGTTCCGACGCTGTGCGACCATGAACTACAAAGCTATTCGATATCACAAATTTTCGTTGTATGGGAGGTGCCACTCCCCCTTGATCAACGCTCATAAAATGTAATCAATGAAACTGCATGTGTACATTGAGGTCCAATACTGAATTCCAAAGCTGTGAGACCTATAACCCCAATGCTATTTGATATCTCTAATTTGGGTTAAATAGGAGGTTTCACGCCCCCTTGTCGTACGCCCATAAAATGTAATTAATGAAACTGCATGTATAAATTGGGGCCGAATACTGAATTCTGACGCTGATATTCAATATCGCAAATTTACGTTAAATGGGAGGTGCCACGCCCCTCTTACCAATGAACATAGATTGAATCAATGAAACTACATGTGTATATTGAGGTCGAATACTGAATTTCGGCGTTGTACGACTTATAACTCTAAAACTATTTGATAGCACAAAGTTGGGTTGTATGGGAAGTGCCACTCCCCTTTGCCCTACGACGACAAAATGAAGGTATTGAAAATGCATGTATAAATTTAGGTCGAATACCGAATTCTTACGCTGTCAACCTATAACTTCAAAGCAATACGATATCGCAAATTTGGGTTGTAAGGGAGATGTCACGCCTCCCTGTCCAACGCCCATAAAATAAAACCATTGAAACTGCATGTGTAAATTGAGGTCAAAAACTGAATTCCAAAGATGAATTCCAATAACTTCAAAGCTATTCGATATCACAAATTTGGGTTGTATCGGAGGTGCCCCTCCCCCTTGTCCACTCCCATAAAATTTCATCACAGAAACGGTACGTCTAAATTGTGGTCGAATACCGAATTTCTAAGCTGTGCGACCCATAACTCTAACTAAAGCTATTCGATAACAACAATTTTTTATTTATATGTGGGAGGTAAAAGGGGGTGTGGCATTACCTTTTAAACCATCTCGTACTCAAAGCAAAGCGTACTTACAAAATTTGAGCTCAAACGGACCAATGGTTTCGAAGTATTTTGATATTTTCTTTAAAGTAGGCGCAGATGAATTGTGACCACGCCCATTTTTTCAAAGTTAATTATAGTTATCATACGAACTTATTTACCAAATTTTAATTTCATACGACCAAAACCGTCTTAAATACAGCATTTTTATAGATTTGTGGGCGACAAAAGGGGGTGTGGTACAAAACCTGCAAAGATACACACATGCAATTTCTTATGTGCACCTTCCACACAGACCCCAATCCCCCCTGAAAATTTCATTGAAATCGGGCAAGCCGTCTAGGAGGAGTATGCGAACAGGAAGTTTTGCCACTTAATTTTATATATATAGATATCAAAACAGTGGGCGCAAAAGTGGGCGTGGTCAATTTTTCTTTCAGTAAACACTTAAATTGGATTACTACGAACATTTGAAAAAAAAATTATCCAAATCGGTCCAGCCGTTTTCCGATTTTAGATAAATTGAAAAAAGTGGGCGCAAAAGTGGGCGTGGTTAATTTTTCTTTCCGACAAAACTTAAATTGGATTACTATGAACATTAAAAAAAAAATTATCCAAATCGGTCCAGCCGTTTTCCGATTTTAGATAAATCAAAAAAAGTGGGCGCAAAGTGGGCGTGGTAAATTTTTCTTTCCGTAAAAACCTAAGTTGGACTATTACGAACATTTTAAAAAAAAAATTATCCAAATCGGTTCAGCCGTTCTCAACTGATGCAATTACCAACGAACGACATTTGATTTTTATTTATATAGATTTTCTAAAATCATGATTTAAAATAAGCAGTTTTGGGTTACACATTGTTCCAATAATTTTAGTTTAAAGATTTTGCTTATGAATTTTTCTGACACCACATCTAGCAGTACTTTCTTACCAATACCTATTAACTAATGCGCACACACTTTATAATAAGTTTTACATTCATTCTCAACTTAACCGCGGCCGGGCAAAATAAAATTTTGCAAAAAACAAATAATTTTCGCTTCACCGTATTGTTAATTCATGTCAGTTTTTGTTCCAGCTTAAAAATATTTATTTTTTTAACTATTCGTCTGCATTTTTACATGCCCGTCTGTTTACCTGTATTCCATCCCAGCAAAAAAGTGGATCATCCTATGAGCGATCTGGGAGTGCTCCCTGAGGAGCAGTGGAGTGCTCCTTATTGATCCAAGCTAGGTGTATTTTGTGTTCTCTTTTAACATTGCATGTCCTAGGAAGGGTAGCGCTCCCTTTAACATCCCAGAGGAGCTCAAAAGGAGCGATCAATAAATGATTCAAATGGATCAGCAAAGGAACATTTAAAATATTTGTTTTTGTTTTTTTTTTAAAAGATCAAAGAACCAACATGCGCCTTATACAAACAAGGTTTGGTCTTTGACGTGAAAGGAAAGGGATAGATTAGCTAGAGAAATTGATTAGAATTATACGTGAGTTATTGATTAGACGAAACAGACGTGAAAGATAATGCTTTCAATCGCTTTTAACCGAGGCTAGTGTGTGTTATGCCTTAACCTCGGCAAGCATTTTCAGCCCTTAGTTGTTCATGTCCTTTAATTCCACATTTTCCCACAATTTAGCTGTGGATTTTTAGTTTTCCATAATTCTTAAATGTAGGAACGAACAAAGAAAGTGAAAAGAACCATGCCCGAACCCGGAGTCGAACCAGGATAGACTCTGGATTGTAAGTCTAGCGCACTCTCCACTAGACTACAATGGCCGATTTTTCACAGCAAATAATGATCGAGTTTCTTACAAAGCACATGACTCACTTTATGTGCTTTTTTTCATTGATTGCTCGCCTATTGATTTTTTAAAACAGTAAAGGAGCACAAGAGCACAAGTGCTCACTTTTTGATAGAATAAAACAGCAAAAGAACGCTCTGTTGTTGCTCCTCATAGGAACGATCGCATGTTTTTTTACTGGGAAAGCTTTATGCTGCTTGTGTGTCTAACAATTTAATGAAGCAATGGCCGCATTCCGGCCGAAAAAGTGCTCAGGTAGCAAAGTAGCATAAAGTGATACTTTCTGCTGAATGGGCTTTTTTGCGAAACGTCAAACGGCAAACAGCTGTTCGCCATTCGTTTTCTCTAACATCTAAAATTTGTTTATAGTATCGTGCATTCGTTTCACACAAGAAATCATTAATTAACAGCTTTATTGAAGAATAATCTTCTAATAATTAATAATTATCTATTTTCACTTCACAGCACAACTTCAGCAACAATAAACAATTTGCAGCCATGTTTTTTTAGCTGTCAAAATGAAAAGAGCATAAGCAGCTCAGCCAAAGTAGCATACAATTTTTTCGATACCTATGATGAAGATCGATCGGGGAACATGTTGTTTGAGCACATTATGATACATACCATTAAGCCCAAAAGCTTTGGAGAAGCTACGTAGCAAATTTTCGTCTGAATGGGGCCATTGATTTTTATGTTTGTTTTTTTTTGGCTACTTTATAAATTTGAATTTTAACAACTTTTAAGGGTTGATGTAAAAAAATAAAGGATGTATGATTTTAAGTTAAGCAAGCAGCATTATATTAGTGAAAGAATTATTAAAATCTGTTCAGTAGTTTTTAAGTTTAGCGTCGTCGCAGATACGAGAGAAGCCTTTTATTTAATAGTATAGAAAAATAAATAAATACAAATAAATATAAATAAAAATAAATAAATAAATATAAGTATATATAAATAAGTGTAAATATATATAAATAAATATAAATAAATATAAATAAATATAAATAAAAATAAATAAATATAAATAAATATAAATAAATATAAATAAATGTAAATTAATATAAATAAATATAAAGAAATATAAATAAATATAAAAAATATAAATAAATATAAATAAATATAAATAAATATAAATAAATATAAATAAATATAAATAAATATAAATAAATATAAATAAATATAAATAAATATAAATAAATATAAATAAATATAAATAAATATAAATAAATATAAATAAATATAAATAAATATAAATAAATATAAATAAATATAAATAAATATAAATAAATATAAATAAATATAAATAAATATAAACAAATATTCTCAAAATATTGAGAACAAAATCTATTTACGAAAGTCCGCACAGCTTTTTTTTCAGAATTTGTATATGCTGTAGTGGAGAAAAAGTCTTGAAATTACATGTATTTTACGAATTTCGCTGAGCCAGACCTCCAAAAAATTCGTCCATACAAATTGACCCGCCCTAATATATATGTATAAACAAATATAAATAAATAAAAATAAATATAAATAAATATAAATAAATATAAATAAATATAAATAAATATAAATAAATATAAATAAATATAAATAAATATAAATAAATATAAATAAATATAAATAAATATAAATAAATATAAATAAATATAAATAAATATAAATAAATATAAATAAATATAAATAAATATAAATAAATATAAATAAATATAAATAAATATAAATAAATATAAATAAATATAAATAAATATAAATAAATATAAATAAATATAAATAAATATAAATAAATATAAATAAATATAAATAAATATAAATAAATATAAATAAATATAAATAAATATAAATAAATATAAATAAATATAAATAAATATAAATAAATATAAATAAATCTAAATAAATATAAATACAAATAAATTTATATATACTAGGGTGCATCGAAAAATTTTTGGGGTGGCTATAGTTTTAAATAAAAGTTTTTATCGAAAACAAATGACAGAAATTTTGGATAACATTAGACAAAGTATATATGCAGATTTCTCACCGATCGCTTAAAAATGCAATTTATCGTTTTGATAGCTTTGACAAGCTGAGAGAGTAAAATTAAATTTGAGAATAATGCAAAAAGTACAGAAACGACTTCTAGCTAGTATCAAGCACAAAAAAACGCTGATAATGAAAATAGTGCCAATTTAAATTTTTCAACTTTTCTTTTTTGAAGCAAGCAAATAAACTTTTCGAGTCCATTAAGTGCATTAATATTACCTTTAATAATATTATATAGCATTTCATATGTTATTTAAATACCATACCATAAATTTTACTATAGTTGTCAAAAAATTGTCACAAAAAGAGATAAAGTTATTTATAAGTGTCAAGTGATTCGTTATAGTAACAGCAGCTTTAATAGTAGCAGCAGCAGCAAATCCTTCGCCTTCTTTAGTAGCATTTTGTTGGTATTAATTAGGCTCTGAGCTGGAAGGTTGGTCTATTACAGCAAGTCGATTAGCTTAAAAACTCATCGACAGAATAAGATAAGCTAGTTGAAGGTTATGGCAAACACAAATAATAATTAAAAAACAAACACTCACAAGCTTCGTTTAACTTCGATTTGCTTTAAATTTGCCATCAGGTGTTTTAGACAAGGATAGTGTTCATTTTGGAACATTTTACCTTAAGCAAAAATGGCATTTTTTATTATTTTTTAAATGTGTATTTGGTGCTAAAAAGCTAATAGTGAAAAAATTAAGGGCCGCTCTTAAGTCGTTGGAAAGTTATAGGGGCCCTAAGTTGTAAAAATTGGCCTGAAAACTAATATTTTGTTTTTATTTTCCTACAAAACTAGTTATTATGGGTACCGAAAGAAAGGTTATGCTCTTACCTATTCAACGAGCCATCTATCTTGAAAAGTCATGCATTACTTTTGTAGGTGTAACAGTTTATATATATATTTCGTTAAAGGGCTAGCCATCAAGTGTGCATAATACTTAAAATGTCATATCTTCAAAAGTAATGCATGGATTTTTAAGCTAGATGGCTCGTTACTTCTATGATTGATATTTTAATTCTTTATGCTGTAAGAAATTTTTCCAGCACACTTCGAGGAACTTTCGAGCTCGAGAGAGCGATTTTATGCTTGTTCTTCTAGCTAGATTTGAGCTAGAACAAGTACGGAACAACGATCTAGCATATTACAAGTTACTACAATCGAGTACGGAAACAGACCTTATGTGTGAACGGAAACATCTATTATGGAAGACTGAGCTTCTTTCAAATGTATAAATAAAATTTAGGTAAATTGCACTCTTCCTTAGCTTAAATGATTTTAGTTACCTCGTCATACTCTTTGCACTTATTTAATTGCTGGACGATAAAATCCCTATCACCATTAAGCAATAAATGTGAATAAAAATTTGTTCTAACAGTTTCATCGTCAAATGGGTCTGGATCCATTCTGTGTACGGGTGATTCATTCAAAGAGGCTGTATAATCCAATATATTTGTGCATAATCCTCTGTGTTCTGACCAGCTTAATTGAGTCGTCAAGAACTCATTCTTGCTTTGCCATTGATTTGTGAGTGGATACAAAATCATTGCCATATTAATTTGGTTGAATTTTCTTTTGACTCGCCGTATATAAAGTAAACGAAGTGCATTTTGAATAGTTAACTTTACTTTGATATTATTGTACATGATAACTTCTTAATTTACTTGAACTGTGAGTTTAATGAAAGCAAATAAATAACAGCTGTTTAATAAGGGGGTTTCAGACGAACGTACATGTACGATGACCCGGACATGCTAGATGACATGTGCGATCATTCGAAAGCAAATGAGACCGTCGGACGGATATGTCGGACAAAAATCAAAAATTTCTGATTCTTCTGCCGGTCGCAAGTTTTCAACTTGCTTCATTTTTTCAACTTGCTGCATTTTTTCACTTCATTAAAAGCGTCAGCAGGTAAATATTACTAATAACTGCGTCCATTCTACGAATTTTATTCTTAGTTTTCAGTAACGAATAGGATTCGTAGATTGGACGTAGTTTGGTACATATTACAAATATGTATTTTATTCGTATTCGTAAAAAAATGTGTATTGTACGAATACATTTTTTACATATACTTATAAAAAAAAAAAAAAGAAAGATTCTATCCGAACTGGGGTTTGAACCACGGTTTTTTAGCATAGGTCCATATTACACGATGCTCGTTTGCTCGGCGTGCACATGGCCATGCGATATGGTTGTTGTTGTATTCTCCAAAATTTTTGACAGTTTCGCATTGAAAGCAACAACAAAGTTATCTGCTCGCCGAGCAAACGAGCATCGTGTAAAAGTCCAGTTATAATAGACGTAACGTAATGAGGTCTAATGTCAATTGAGCAGTGCGTTCTTTCACTTATTGTTTCAAACAATACTTTGGGTGTGTGTCAAAAGGAAACTTTTCAGTCGTGGTAGGATAGAAAATATCAAGTTGAATAAAATTTGTGAGTGTTGAAATAAATTTGTCTTTTTTGCTGTGTCAAATGGTCGACATTTCGGTCGTGTTTTAACGCAAATATTTTATTTAATTGGCATTTTATTCAATTTGCCACTTATTTCGTAAACTGTAATATTGTAAACTTAAAAACTTAAAAAATATCAAAATAATACAAATAAAAAAACGAAAGTGCTTAAGTTTGTGTTTGCGTGTGTGTGGGCCAATGATCTGATGCATTAGCAAGTTCAGCAAAGTTAAATTGGCTTTCTTTACTGGCAAACGTCCTCCAAATGCCACCACCAGCAGAACAAGCAAGTGCAGTGCAAAATTTGTTGCTAGCCAACATCTTCCAAGTGCCATCACCAGCAGCACAAGCAAGTGCTCAGCAACACCTCATGAGGTTACACGCGCCCTTTCCTAACCAAAACCATATATTGGGTCTGCCCAGAACATAGAATTAAAATATAAGGAAATGGTGTTACCCTCACATACAGTGTATGTGTACTGCGGTATGTTTCGTGAATTGACACTTAGTTTTGACGAATAGTTTTTTGACACTTGGATCGTTCTGTCAGTCGAAGTATGAGAAAAAAAAATTACTTATATTAAATGCTTAATTAAAAGCTATTTTTATTGATAATTTCAGTGAGATTAGTAAAGTTTATGATATAAACAACTATACAAACAAGCGTTGTGCTGTAAAAAACTGTTCAAGTAGTCAAAACTTGAAGAATAATGTGGTTTCCTTCCATAAGTAAGTATATGAACACCAGTTGGATTTTTTAAACGGAACAACGTTATTTATAATTTATTGTGTTTAAAAAAGTTATTTAAAGTGAAAATTTTTGCATTTCCAATTGAAAATAAGTGAAAAAAGCAAATTAGAGTACATTGTTTCCGCGCCAATTTTAAGGGATTGAAATATCAAAGTGTTTCAGGGGCGTATTCAATTTACATATTTCCACACATTTAAGGGCGCTCGTGTTTTCAGTGAAAAATTTCTGGTCACAAGTGCAGTTTATGGCCCACGCGTTAATAATTTTTTTATTTTTTTAAGAGGCCCCTTAGTCCAAAAGTGCAATAATAAAGTGTCGCTCTCAAATGGCTTAGGAGATAAAATTCGAGAAAGTTTCCAAATTCAGTGTATTATATGAAGTGTGTGGAATAAAGGCAAAAATAAAGAATAAAATAACGCAACAAATAAAAAATTTTTAAAATAAAATAAAAGGAAATAAATATTTTATTTATTTATTTAAAATGATGACGAAAAAGACTGTTCTTTTCTTAATGACCATAATTATTTAACAGATGCTAGATTTTAACTGAATATACAGGTCATGTAGTTAAATGCAATGAATATAAAATAGATTTAGAGGGAGAAAGTAGCCATAAATCGTCGACAAGTTTTAAATCAAAGGGGTATTTGAAAAAACCTTCAAAATCAGTTTAACCGTTTGCACTATTGCTGAAAAAAAACTACGCCTACAAACAAAATTATTAGATAAAGACAAATCTATTTTGCATAAAATGTATTACAATCAGGGGTTGCAAATAAACTGTACGAAAAAACTAACTCTACATCTGCTAAATCTGCGAAAGCAAACACTTTCACTATCTGCTTAGGTTTGGATCTTTGCTACAAACAGAAATGCGTACCAAAGCGAACAGAAAATTAAGAGAGAAAGAAAACTATTGTTTTGTGATCTACGAAAACAACAAGTATTTCGTTTTTTAGATTATGTTGTCACGATCGCAACCACAAAAAGTAACAAATGTTTTGTTCGTTTTACTATGGAAGTTCGACAAAAGAATTTCGTCATGTTTTAAGCAGCATTTTTTCAGCTTGCTTCGGTTTCAGAGAAATAACTATAATTTTAAGAATTTGTTCATTTCTAAGAATTTCTAAGAATTTGTTCATTTCACTCCTATTGTCTCAAATTAAAATTATTCAATTCAAATATTGAACAAATTCAATAAAAGCAAACAAAACAAAGAAAAATGAAAACGCAATAACTTTTTCAACACAAAAAAAAAGTCGCATCATAAACGAAACGAACAAACATTGCAGATCTCTCTTCAGATTTTGGTGCTTCCAGCAACCAACAAGAGATCGCTAAAGATACTTTACTTTGATTGTTTTTGTGCACGCGATTCAAAAGCATAATAGTGAGAGGAAGTTTTTCTATTCGAAAAAAGAAACATTTCATTTTACTTTTCTCTCTCATCTCTACTTGCTTCGGTTTGTGCTACTTTTTGAATCGGAGATAAAAAACTAAACAAACCAAAATACTTGTTGTGATCTTCAGAAGAAACAAACAGAACAGAAAAATACTTTTCTTTAGAGTTTGTTTGCGAGCCCTGATTACAATAGAATTTTGTTGAACACACAACACTCACTGCTTGGCAAAAGTATATTTAATTGTCATATTAAGTCTTCCGGTCATTTTAATATTGTAGAAAAATCTTTAGTTTAAATATTTTTAAAAACTAGATATTTTTATATATCTAAAATAAATAATGAAAAGCCAACTCTATAAGGCAAAAGTTGCATAAAACAATTCATTTTAAAGGTGTTTAGAAAGAAATTAATTTTATTTATCTTCACTTAATATATTGAAATCCATTTTTTAAAGTTATTTTTAATATATATAATTATTTATAATTTTATTAATATATAAAATTTAATGCATTAATATAAATGCATACAAACCCAGTAGATAGCTTTTGCCATACATTTTTTACTTTACTAATATTCTTGTTTGGTCTCGGGTGAAATAGGCCTACTGTGGAACCGAACACCCAAAAAAAAATCGGTAACGCACCAAATTGTATATCTCAAGGGTGGTGTGGAAATACAATCTTTTATTGCTATTGGATAAGAACAAACAAAATAGCGAAAACTTTAAGCCTAAGTCTGTAAATATGTTATTATAATCAGAAACCTTTTAGGCCTTTTTTGTGATGCAACCGAATGCGACCGTGTTTGAATGTTCATGTATTTGTGCGAACCAACACCAATATGGAAAATGCCGCACTTTTGTGATACTACACCACTTCCTTATATTTTACTTCTTTGGCCCAGAACACTGTACTTCTTCTTATCAATCCCAATGCTGTCATCCATCGGTGGGTTAAAACGTATTAAAATTATTCAAAATTATAGAGAATTAGGTATGTGTGCAACACTGTAATATATTTTACCCTTTTTCTGAACGCTTCTTTTATATTATATATTTTCTAGCATTCATAGATGCCAGCCTTAATTGCCACAAAATGTCACTTTGTCCGACTTCAAGGAATATACAAATTTTACGATGGTCTCTTTAGATCAAAAATTCCATAGTCCTTTAATAATAGTACAATATCTCACAATTTTTTGAAAATCCGAAAAAATATCACTATCTAATAACTACAACATCCCAAAAAATCTTTTAGTGATTTAAAATTCGAACAAAAAATTTCACAGCTTTTAAAAACCCTTAAACTCTTTTACATTAATTACCATGAGAAACATGATTAACAGTGAAAACTAGAAAAAAATTGTATTTCAAAAATATTGAAGTCATCATAAAATTTTATATAAAGTAAAGAAATAGCGGTGTTAGTGAGTTTGACACTTCTCTCTCAAAATAATAAAATTATGTTTCCCCCATGGTGTAAGAAATAGAGGTGTTAGTGAGTTTGACACTTCTCTCTCAAAATGATAAAATTATGTTTCTCCGCTCTTGTCAAAAGCAGCTGATGGTGAATTGCAATGAAAACAAATTTTGTTAAATTCGTTTCTTTCTGCAGTTTTATAAGATTTTTACTAAGAATAAAGTGAGAATAAAGTGATATGGAAAACAATAAAAAATATATGAGACGCTGTGCGTTATGCAAAAAAAAAAACAACGATGTGAATGCAAGACAATTTGCATGCTGGCCAAAGCTTCATGTCGGCGGCACCTTCCAGCGCACATTTCTGATAAAATGGCCAAAACATTCAATGACAAACTTGGCAAATCGGCGAAGACTACTGCAATAATTTTTTGTCAACACAACACAGCACAATTAATTGCATTTAATATTTATTCATACTTAATTCGCACAATAAAAAATATAGCACTTCATCTAGCAACTCAAACAAATAACACAATTTGACAACTATCAACAGTTCCGCTCTTTCGCTCACATTTTTTTGACAGAAGCAATGAAATTCATGGTGTTGTCAAAAACTCACTAACACCTGGTTTTCTTACACCATGGTTTTCCCGTTCTTGTCAAAAGCAGCTGATGGTGAATTGCAATGAAAACAAATTTTGTTAAGTTCGTGTCTTTCTGCAAGTTTATAAGATTTTTACTGAGATTAAAGTGATATGGAAAAAAATAAAAAAATATATGAGACGATGTGCGTTATGCAAAAAAAAAAACAACAACGATGTGATTGCAATACAATTTGCATGCTGACCAAAGCTTCATGTCGGCGGCATTTTCCAGCGCACGTTTCTGATAAAATGGCCAAAACTTTCAATAACAAAGCTTGGCAAATCGGCGAAGACAACTGCAATAACTTTTTGTCAACACAACACGGCACAATTAATTGCATTTAATATATATTTATACTTAGTTTGCACAATAAAAACTATAGTATATCATCTAGCAACTCAAACAAATAACACAATTGGACAACTATCAACAGGTCCGCTCTTTCGCTCACAATTTTTTTGGCAGAAGCAAAGAAATTCATGGTGTTGTCAAAAACTCACTAACACCTGGTTTTCTTACACCATGGCAGGGGTCAAAAATCCCATGATTAATTAAAAATTTGCTTGGTAGCTTCCACTGCATTAAAAATCTTGAACGGGATTTTTTCACGAATCTGGCATCTACGCTAAATTTGTGTGAAACCAAATTTTGTTGGCAACTTATTAAAATGGACAAAAAGGAGTTATTTGACCACAGCACACCCGACAAAATAGCTTCAAAAAACGCTAGTTCGAATTCATTGGACACAGATTCAAAGTCCAGCTCAATCAATTCAAAACAAGGCAATGATGCAGCGGTAATAGGGTACAGCTAGCAGTTAACTGCTCTCTAAAACTAAACAAAATTTGCTTCTTTAAAGGCTCCAAAAGACACACCATTTGCCTATCTAAATGGTGAAGAAGACCAAGATCAGAAGAATGATGTCACCTATGTATGCCCATATCGGGGACCAGCTTTTGGATCGTTAACTATTACTAACTTCCGTTTGTACTTTCGGTCACTGCCTCTGAGAGAAAAAGATCAACCTGTAGTTGTTGATATACCACTGGGAATAATATCGAGAGTGGAGAAAATCGGTGGCTCTACATCACGCGGTGAGAATTCCTATGGCATAGAAATCTTCTGTAAAGATATGCGAAATCTTCGCTTTGCACATAAGCAACAAAACCACTCTCGCCGCACTGTGTTTGAAAAGATTCAATCATATGCATTTCCACTTTCCTTCAGTGGAAAGTTATTTGCCTTTGCTTATGGCGAACAGTTCACAGAGAACGGATGGAATATATATGAACCACTGGCGGAAATGCGTCGCATGGGTGTGCCTAATGATATGTGGCGCATAACAAAGATCAATGAGGCATATGCTGTTTGTGATAGCTATCCTGCTGTATGGGCTGTACCAAAAGCAGCTTCCGACGAGTTTTTGCGTAAGGTAATTTGAGCGAGTATTGAAGAAATTCATAAATTTGCCAGAAAATTAATTTCTTGAAATGATGTGTTGTTTAAGGCGTAACCTTGAAACGTTCTAAATATATTTTAAATATAGGTGGCTCAGTTCCGATCCCGTAACAGACTACCTGTTCTTTCCTGGATTCATCAAAAATCCCAGGCCACAATAACGCGTTGCTCGCAGCCCTTGGTCGGTGTGAGCGGAAAACGCAGTCCGGATGATGAAATGTTTCTTAATTTTATTATGGAAGCTAATGCTCAGTCTGACAAGTTGGCTATTATGGATGCACGTCCCAGTGCCAATGCAATCGCAAACAAAGCAAAAGGCGGTGGTTATGAGTCGGAAGAAACTTATAAAAACGTGGAAATAAATTTTTTGGACATTCACAACATCCATGTAATGCGTGAAAGTCTACGTAAGGTCAAAGAAGTTTGCTACCCTACAATTGATGACTCCAAATGGTTGTCCGCCATCGATAACAGCCTTTGGCTAAAGCACATCAAAGGCATACTAGCTGGAGCAGTTCGTATAGTGGATAAGGTGGAAATAATGAGTACTTCCGTTGTTGTGCATTGTTCTGACGGTTGGGATCGCACTGCTCAGTTAACAGCACTTTCGATGCTCTTACTTGATCCTTACTATCGCACTCTTAAGGGTTTCGAAGTACTAATTGAAAAAGAATGGCTCAGTTTTGGCCATAAATTTCAGCAGCGCATAGGGCATGGAGACAACCGACATTCAGACGCAGATCGTTCACCGGTGTTTTTACAGTTCATTGATTGTGTGTGGCAAGTTAGTCAGCAGTTCCCAAACGCATTGGAATTTAATGAATATTTCCTCATCACAATAATAGATCACTTGTATTCTTGTCGTTTTGGCACGTTTATGTGCAATACGGAGGCAGAGCGTGTAGCTGAAGGTATGTGATATAAATTCTTTCCACTTACGAACATAGAAAACTATTTTTTTATCAGATCTCAAGCATAAAACCGTTTCTCTTTGGTCGTATATTAATTCGTCAATGGACCAGTATTTAAATCCGCTGTACCCCTCATTTTCGCAAGGTGCACAAACTGTTTTGCGGCCTATCGCCAGTATGCGTATTGTCAAGCTTTGGAAGGGACTTTACTGCCGTTGGAATCCCAGTATGCGGCCACAAAACAAAATTTATCAACGCACCCGCGAGCTCTTGGCGCTGCAAGAACAACTTGTGAAGCAAATGAGCGATCTACGTTTAAAAACAAATTCACGTCAAACCGTACAAACTTCGACACGACTTTCTTCGCCTATACACTAGGACAATTAAAATGAAGTTGATCACTGATACTTCTCAGTATATATGTATATCATTTAGGGCCAGTTTCACGACCATTAGTTTACCAACTGGTTAATTACAGAAATCAGCTTTTAGTTAACTAATGGTTTACACCGCCACCACTGGTGGTTTAATCTCTAGTTAACTTCGATTGTGAAACTCAAATCTGTTAGTTAACCTCTGGTCAATGGTTAACTAATGTCGTGAAACTGACCCTTTAAGTGCCAATTTTTCAGTGCAAGCTTAAATTATAGTCAAATTAAACTGAGGACAACTCACCTAAATTGGAAGTTAATTTGATAATGATAATTTAAGTCAATTTAACTTCAAAGAATGCTAAAAAATCTAGTTAAACGGAGTTTAAACGTCAAATTTTGATGAGTTAACCTCAGTTTAATTTGACTAGAGTTTAAGCTCGAACTGCAAAATTGGCCCTAAGTATACTCCTAATTTAAAACAAAATTGATTCATGTAGATGCGAATTAAAACACGGTATTCCAAAAATAAATTTTTATTTATCTTAACACATTATTTTAAAATATTCGGCTATACCATGAATAATCTTTTACCCGGAATCGGAAAAGGGATTTTTAAATTTTTAAGATAAAGCTCGAGAACATTTTAGAAATTTTTAATTCAAATTTGTTCATCAACCGCCCATATTCATGAGTGTAAAAATAAAAAATGTGATGTCCTTAAGATATTAGCTTAGTAAAACACCCTTTTGCGGGCGAAAAATTATTCATGATATGGCTAATTATATTATATTAACAACTAAACTATCTAATATATTAAAAATTACGAAACTATCTATATATATAAAATGGAATGTGTGTTTGTTTATTTGTTTGTTTGTACCTTATAGGAGACCAAACCTCTGGACCGATCTTCCTGAAATTTTCACAGCATTTAACTGGGACTCTGGCATGATTAATAGGGTACTTTTTTCGACCACGCCCACTTTTACGCCCACTTTTTTAAAATTATGTAATTGCTCCCATATAGTTTTTAACAGATTTACTTCAAATTGTATACACATTATACTCCAGGCGAGGTAGAAATAAACATTTCTTACGCCACGCCCCTTTTTGTTCTCTGTATAAATTTGTTCCTTCCAACGGATTATTTTTTATTTGGTAGTATATTACAAAATACTTTTTTTGTAATATGTATTTACCTAAAGTTTTATATACTTTTTATCTACAGGTAAGGTAGCCATAGATTTTTTTATTACCAAATCCCCCTTTTTCGTCCCATTTTACTTTAATTATAATTAATCTGCTTTCAATCTATATATATATAAAAATGAATGTCTGTCTGTTTGTTTGTTTGTTTGTGCTTTATAGGAGGCTTAACCCTTGGACCGATCTTCCTGAAACTTTCACAGCATTTTACTATGACTCTGGAAAGAATAATAGGCTATATGAAGTTTTTATTGGACAAAGGGGCGTGGAACTGCCCATATAACCCAAAAATTTAAATCGCCATATTTTGGGCATTTTTTTACCTACGTTGATGCTATTTGGTACTTATGGTATTGGCATAATTAGGAATACGTACCAGGAGAAAAGTGGGCGGAGCACGCCCCTTTGTTTGCGATATATTGGAGGTTGGACCTGATAACCAATCTTAAATTTTCACAGCGTTCAGCTTTGACTCAGGAATACTTATTACATGATAATATTTTTCAACCATGCACACTTCTGCATCTACTTTTTTACTACGTTTATTAACGGCTTTACCACAAATTTAAAATACATATTAATTAAAATAGTGGGGTAGCCCCATTCTCTTTCTTCCACCACTGTCTTCAAAACAGCTGATTTTATAATACGTGTTAATTAAAATAGAGAGTGCGGTAACCCCATTCTCATTCTCCCACAACTGACTGCGAAACAGCTGATTGTGTAATTGCTGCTTTTTGATTGGTCTAAAAATAAAAAGGGGGAGCATGAAGCAAATTACATGCGGTTCAGTGCTGAATTGGTTTACAACAAAAAAAGAGGCGAAGCATTACAATAATTAAATTAAATAAATAAATTTTTGTAAATATATAAATACTTTTAATTTTATTTTATACGAGGGGGTAGCGAAGCACACCGGGTTCAGCTAGTATTTTATAAATACATAAGTTGTATATGTCCAGGCCTATCGGTCTGATAGAGGATCTTTGTGTCAGAGTTAATGAGGACTTAAACATGATAGCTGAATGGGCAAAGAATAATCTGCTCATGTTAAACCCTTTAAAATCACACGTTTTACCAATAATGAAAAATATGTTTTTTATTCAAGATTTGCCTCCAATTCTTCTCAATAACGTGAAGCTCAATTTGGTTAGCAAAGTAACTAACCTCGGTTTTATAATAAATTCAACTCTGTCATGTGAGGATCATATTAACTCTTGTGTTAAAAAAGTTTATTTTGGCCTACGAAGCATGCGAATAACTGAAAATTTTGTAAACGTAGAAATTAGACGAAAATTGGTATTGCAGCTCTTGTTACCTTTAATTACTTATTCGGAAGCAGTATATTGCAAGCTTGATTCGCGGTCGGCGCATAAGCTTTTAGTTGCCTTTAACAATGCTGCTCGCTACGTTTATGGCCTAAGGAAATATGACCATGTATCTATGTTTTCGAAACAATTACTTGGAAGAGGCCTATTAAATCATCTCGAAGCAAGAAGCTGTGTGTTCCTGCATATAATAATTATCACACAGAGCCCTAGCTACTTGTTCGAAAAACTTTCTTTTTGTAGATCTAGCAGAGGCATGAACATTTTAATTCCCAGATATAATTTCATCAACTCCAGTAGATTGTTTTTTGTAAGCGCAATCAGATCGTGGAATTCTTTACCCACACATATTAAAAATATAACTAATAGCAATACCTTTAAGCATTTAGTTTTCGAACATTTTTCTTAAAAACCTAATATTTCTTTCTATGTTTTTCTCCTTTAACTTCTATTCTTTTGCTTTATTCTCTTGATTAACTTTGAAGTGCTTTACATTATGTTATACAGTTTTAATTGTCATCAATTCTTAAATACTATATTGTCTTTTTAACATGTACAACATAAGTTTTGATGTTAGTTTAAGTTAGTTTTAGTTAGTTTTATAATATAAGTATAATGTTGTTATTTCCATCATCTATGTGGCATTCTAAAGATTTAATCTTATTTGTCAACAATACATATAACACAAATACAAATACAAAATAAACAGCCCAATTCTGAATTATTTTTCCGGGAAATCGGAAAAAGGAGTTTCCATCTTCAAGATAAAGTTCGAAAGCATTTGTTAAATTTTTAATGCCATTTTGTTCATCAACCGTCAATATTCATGAATTTAAACAAAAAAAAAAATGACTTAAAAATGAAAACTCCCTTTTCCAATTCCCCGGGAAAAAGCATTCAGAATTGGGCTAAAAATAAATAATTATGTATGAAATTGAACAGTTTTTTTGATTACATTTATCTTGTAATAGTTGGTTATGTTTTTAGTGATTGGCACAGAAAAGTAAATCAACTACCGAAAATAAATTAAACAAAAAAAATTTTACGTAAACAATTATATGATATTTTATAAAATGAACTAGCTGAATCCAGGCGCTTTGCTGCCTTGCCCCCGTTTCCAAACGCCCATCAAATATAATCTTGCTTGTGTAAATGTGGTCGAATACATAAAAATTTGTTAAAACTTGAAAAATTTTGACAGAACCAGCATTTAAAATTGTGTTCATTTTTAATGTATGACAAAAAAAATTGCTACAAAAAAAAGTCGTCGATCATCCAGAATGCGTCGTAAAGTAGCTCCATACAAAATCTATGGGAAAAAGAATTTTCTCCATATATTTTTTGCGGAATTTTTTTCAGGTATTCTTGTTTGGCCGGAACCAGTTCGAATTGGTATGAAAATCGAAATCGGTCCAGCCGTTCTTGAGTTATAAACGTTGTAACTAATGCCACTCTCTTTTGTGTATATAGATTTATTCAGGGTTGTTGTGGAATTCGTTAATCACAGGAATTGGTTTTGATTCCGGTAGAAATTTGGAAAAGGTTCATACATTCCGGTTTTAGTTCGAATCGGAATTCGCATCGGTTGCAGAAACCGATTGAAATTGAGGAGTTGCAGAAACCGATTTTATCGGTTTGATATTAGGAAATGAGCCGGCCAGCTGTTCACTAGCGAAATGTTAACCATTTTGTTTATTGCGGCTTAACTTAAAAAAAATGTTCGTAAATTAAATCATTTCAATGGGAAAATGATAAAATTTAGAAAATTATTTTTATTTTATGGAAAAATACAAAAGTAAAACATAAAACTATATTCTTCTGGATGAGGCTTCTGCTAAAAACCTGAGCGTTGCGATTAATAAAAGTACAAGAAATTGACGACGAAGGCATATGAGATTTAATAGTTTCTAACACCAAAGTGAATGAATCCTGTACCAAAGTACTGAATTCAGTACTTTTCGAGAGTACCGCAGTACCCCAGCTATGATTTTAGTTTTTTTATTGTGAAAAATTTTTCACTTGTCTTATCTTACACAAAGTTAACACTAGATAGTGCTATTAAGACAGCAAACAATGCGTATACGTTTTAGAAAATAAAGTTGGGTAAAATAAAAATAATGAACTTGTGTTTGGCAATACAGTGATGTGCAAAGAAATGGGGACCCCTGTATTTTTATATATAAAGCTACATGAATTATATAAAAGGTGAACCAGATATAGCATTAATTCTCTCGGGTGGTGATTCTCCTTGATTAAGCGAGTATAAAACTTTGTGGGTGATGATCACCCCTCCCCTCTTCGGAACAAGAAAGTGAAAACTTGAGAAGATGTGTCATTACGTCTTACGATATATTTTAATTATCTCTTAACCAATCTCAAAAGTCAATACCATCATGAAAAATAGACTATATGTCCTTTAAACCAATGATAAAAAGCCGCTTTCTATCCTTACTACACTAAAAGCTAACTATTTTACGTGTGGTAGTTTAAAATTAAAAAGCAGTTATGTTTGCATTGAGTACGCAAGTACTATGGCAAGATCAAAAACCAAGTCAATACAAAATTTTATCATTAAAAAATTGCATTATAAAAATATTAAAAAAAATTATTTAATATTCGAAATATATATTAGCAAAGTTGCATTTAAATTTTTTTTAGAATTTAGTTGCTCATAACTTTCTTAAGTGTGACTTTATGTAAAATGTTTTATAAACAACTTAATGTCAATTTGTTTTTCTTCTCAGCAACTCATAAACTTAAGAAATAGGCTAAGAGATACATTAAATATGGAGTACAATGTAATGACACATATTTCCAAGTTTTTCCCCTCTAGCACCCAAAGGGGGGAGGGGTGACCATCATCCTTGCATTTTTTTACTCGCTTAATCAAGGAGAACCACCACCCGAGGGAGCTAATGCTATATCTGGGGCACCTTGTATATAATTCATGCAGCTTTAAATATAAAAATACAGGTGTCCCTATTTCTTTGCACATCACTGTATATATAGAATGATTGGATTCGCTTAGAAACGTCAAAACTCAAACCTCAAATTTCAATGAAGCCGCGATAAATACAAATAAATAATAAAATATACCAAAATGTTAAGCAGCACGGAGCTATTCTTTGGAGAAACTGAGGAAACACAAACTTTGTGAAGATTACGACGCAGTATTAGGGATAAATCCAATCCTCTAGAGATTCCTGACGACCTGTGAGTATTTTTATAAGCCCCGTTGACCTTCAGTGAAATATTTAAAATCTCTTAAAGGTTTCAATCATATTTTAGGCTTAACAAGGAAGCCTTTGTCTTTGTGTTGCAGAATATTGAAGACTCCATGCAGTCAATTCGAAGTTGTGCGATTCCTCCTATTTTTAAGCTAGCTAGTACTCTACGATTTTATGCTGAGGGTAGTTACTAAAAGAGCGTTGGAAACGATTTTGAATTAGGTCTTGCGCAATCAACGGTGTCCACAGTTTTAAGCGAAGTTGTCGGGATTATTGCCCTAATCGTAATCTTTGCACTGTATGGATAAGAGCAACCATGACAGAACAGGAGAAACAACAGGTTCGGAACTATTTTTTATGCAAAATCAGGATTCCCGGGAGTTATCGGTTGCGTCGATGGCACGCGTATTGGCATTGTTGGCCCAGCACAAGCAAAACACCACTACTTAAACCGAAAGGGATATTTCAGCATAAATGCAATGATTGTAGGTTCTACACTATGACATTGATTTAAATTTCTAACCACTTCATATGCAGGCTTGTGACCACAATATGGTTATAAGGTTTATTGATGCAAGATTTCCCGGATCAAGCCATGACTATGTTCGGATTCTGCTCCATAAGCTGGATCATTTTATGGAACTGCCGGCTGTTGGTTTTTTCATACTAAAAATAAATAACAAATTGCTTAAAATCAAAAACAAACCACAAAAAAATACAAACAATGCAAGTTACTTACCTTTTCTATTATTTTCCATTTTTATGTGCAAAATAAAAAGAAATCAAACGCATTCGACGGCTTGTCTCCAAATATTTTTATTCGTCTGTCTTTGACGCTTAAGTCGAATGACATCTGCGAAATTCGCGAACAGTGATACCACGAAGTTTTTTCATTCGCCTGATTTTGACGTTTCAGTCGAATTAAATTTAAACATTCGCCGACGGTGATACCAACTTGGCGAATGCGACTTAATTTTTGTTCGACTCGCAGACGGTGATCAAAACAAAATATCGAAATAGGCTTAAGGTAAGCACCCTTTCAAGATTAATACAAACTAAAGACCTTTTAAAATCAAATGGATCGTGTCGCTATAACATCGAAATTTATCCAGGGTTATTATATCCAAAAAAGAAAATTCAGAACAGAGATATTGAAGAATTATTGGACGGAAAAAGTGCAGACTTATTATTTAATTAAATTTTATTTATTATTAACTCATTGCTTTTCTAATTCAAATTGCCTTGCATAAAATATAATGCCTTAATAATTAAAAAAATAATTTATGTCTTTTTATATATATTTTGTAAGTTGTTAATTATAATTCAGAAACTTAAAACTTTATTTTGTTTTTTTTTTAATTTTTTTTTAGTTAAACTAATCTTATATATAAAAAGAAATGTACAGTTAGTGATGTAACTGAAAAAACGGGTCGACCGATTTCAACCAAAATTTCAAGGTACGTTGGGTCCGTAGATGGTTTATGTGAAGTTTGCACGAAATCGGTACAGTGGTTCCGAAAATATATCATATCAAAAATTTTCCCATATACTCCCATACAAAGACTCTGTCTGTCTGTGTGATACCTACAGACTCCAAAACTACTGGGCCGATTGAGCTGAAATTTTGGCAGTCGATTTGTTTCAGGTAGGAAGGAAAAAATTTCCACTCTTTTGTAGCTTCCAAACCAATAAAAATGCTATATTTCAGACGGTTTGGGTCGTATAAGACTTTAATTTGGTAATTTAGTTTGTATGGTTACAGTCAGCAACTGTACTAAAAATGGGTTTCCACGCCCCTTTTAATTTTTTAATTTTTCCACGCACAAATCAATAAAAATGCTATATTTCGGACGGTTTTGATCGTATTAGATTAAAATTAGGAAATTTAGTTTATATGGTAACTGTCAGAAATTGTACTAAAAATGGGAGTTCACGACCCTTTTCACCGCCCACAAATAAATGAAAATTCTGTACTTAAGACGGTTTTGGTAGTGTAAGACTAAAATTTGGTAATTTAGTTTGTATGGTTACTTTCGCCATTTTTTAGTAAAAATGTGCATGGTCGCACTTTTGCTACTCCCAATTTTTTCAGAAATCATAAAAATTGAGCTAAAATTGTGGCTTAGTTTGTATGGGTACTGTCATATATAAAAATACCAAAAATTGGTATTTGGCCCATAAACCAATAAAAATGCTTTATTTCAGACGGTTTGGGTCGTACATGACTAAAATGTGGTAATTTAGTTTGTATGGCTACTTTCGACCAAAATGGACAAAAAATGGTCGTGGTCGCACTATGATTAAGCTTTTTTCAGGAGATAAGCGTGGAGTGAATCAAAGTGAGCAAGGTATAAACTAAATTGAGCTGAAATTTTGGCGGTTAATTTATTTTAAGTACAAGATGGTTTAAGAGAAAAAACGTTGCCACACCCCCTTTTACCACCTACAAATAAATAAAAATGCAATATTTTGGACGGTTTTGGTAGTATTATACTAATGTATGGTAATTTTGTTCATATGGTTACTTTTGGCAACTAAACTGAGAATGGAGTATATATACAATTTTTCTTTCAGCGGTGGCACGACAAATTCTACCGGAAAATACTATTTGCTATATTTGTTTCAAAAAAGGTCCAAAATATTGACTTTTTAGTAAAAAACTTATTCAAAAGTTGTTTTTGTTGTTAAAATAAAACCAAGAAATAAATTAATAATCTATATATATAAAATGGAATGTGTGTTTGTTTATTTGTTTGTTTGTACCTTATAGGAGACCAAACCTCTGGAGCGATCTTCCTGAAATTTTCACAGCATTTAACTGGGACTCTGGCATGATTAATAGTGTACTTTTTTCGACCACGCCCACTTTTACGTCCACTTTTTTAAAATTATGTAATTGCTTCCATATAGTTTTTAACAGATTTACTTTAAATTGTATACACATTATACTCCAGGCGAGGTAGAAATTAAACTTTCTTACGCCACGCCCCCTTTCACGCCCCTTTTCACGCCAAATTTAAGTTTTAAACTTTTTGTTCTCTGTACAAATTTGTTCCTTCCAACGGATTATTTTTTATTTGGTAGTATATTGCTCTTAATACTGTTAACGTCGCCATGTTACTATGAACCACGCCCACTTCACCGCCCCTTTTTTTAATTCAGATACTTACTTATACCACTAACAATGTTTGCTATACAAAATACTTTTTTTGTAATATGTATTTAACTAAAGTTTTATATACTTTTTATCTACAGGTAAGGTAGCCATAGATTTTTTATTACCAAATCCCCCCCTTTTCGCCCCATTTTACTTTAATTATAATTAATCTGCTTTCAATCTATATATATAAAAATGAATGTCTGTCTGTCTGTTTGTTTGCTTGTGCTTTATAGGAGGCCAAACCCTTGGACCGATCTTCCTGAAATTTTCACAGCATGTTACTGTGACTCTGGAAAGAATAATAGGCTTTTTAAAGTTTTCATTGGATAAAGGGGCGTGGCACCTCCCATATAACCCAAAAATTTAAATCGCCATATTTTGGGCATTTTTTGACCTACGTCGATGATATTTGGTACATATGGTATTGGCATAGTAAGGAATACGTACCAGGAGAAAAGTGGGTGGGACCACGCCCCTTTTTGGGAAAATTAAAGATCGTTTTATAGTTTTAACTACTGAACCGATCGTCATTAAATTTTCACAATAGGATATTCTTACGAAATAATAAATTCTTGACTCAACATCAAGGGCTTCCGAGACTGCTGTTCAGCGCGAAACACGCTTAGAGATTCAGCGATCTCGAACCTCAACATCAAGGGCTTCGGAGACATCTGTTCAGCGTGAAACACGGTTACGAAGCGACCGTTCTCGAGCCTTGACATCAAGGGCTTCCGAGACTTCTACTCAACGTCAAACACGCATGCGAAGTGACCGATCGCTATCCTCTTTATCAAGAGCTGTCGAGACACCAGAGCAACGTGAGGCACACCGTCTACAAGATCGTAGTCGAAGAGCACAGCATCGTCGAAGCCCTGAATCATATCAGCTGATTGCATTCCACTACACATCAGAAATTGATTGCAGTGAAGATGAGTTAGTTGCCATTGCACCAAGTAATAAAGTTTGCCAATACTACAATGCCTAGAAATATAAAAATGAAGCACCTGGAATGTGCTGCGCAAATGGTAAAATTGCTTTACCCGAACTGCTACCACCACCAGAACCACTACTATCGTTAGTTTCAGGTAAGAACAAATAAATAATTTGCCCCTAAGGCATCAAAAAAGGAAGAAGAGGAAAAAATAAAATGATTATTATTCAAAATAATAATATTCCACTTCATAGGAACAATAGCGGATTCCCAACATTTCTTAAGCAACATACAAAAATACAGTTCGTGTTTTCAAATGACATCGTTTGGTGTGACTAAAGTGGTTCGAGACAACTTCATGCCAACATTTAGAGTTCAAGGCCAAATTTATCACCGAATGGGATCAATATTGCCAATTCCAGATGAAGATCCTAAGTTTTTACAAATTTATTTCATGGGACAAGCGGACGATAACGACCAAGTGCAACAGCGTGAGGGGTAGCGAAGCACACCGGGTTCAGCTAGTATTTTATATAAGGTAAACCTAATAAAGTATACTTTATGATTTACTAGCTGAACCCGGTGTGCTTCGCTACCCCTCACGCTGTTGCACTTGGTCGTTATCGTCCGCTTGTCCCATGAAATAAATTTGTAAAAACTTAGGATCTTCATCTGGAATTGGCAATATTGATCCCATTCGGTGATAAATTTGGCCTTGAACTCTAAATGTTGGCATGAAGTTGTCTCGAACCACTTTAGTCACACCAAACGATGTCATTTGAAAACACGAATTGTATTTTTGTATGTTGCTTAAGAAATGTTGGGAGTCCGCTATTGTTCCTATGAAGTGGAATATTATTATTTTGAATAATAATCATTTTATTTTTTCCTCTTCTTCCTTTTTTGATGCCTTAGGGGCAAATTATTTATTTGTTCTTACCTGAAACTAACGATAGTAGTGGTTCTGGTGGTGGTAGCAGTTCGGGTAAAGCAATTTTACCATTTGCGCAGCACATTCCAGGTGCTTCATTTTTATATTTCTAGGCATTGTAGTATTGGCAAACTTTATTACTTGGTGCAATGGCAACTAACTCATCTTCACTGCAATCAATTTCTGATGTGTAGTAGAATGCAATCAGCTGATATGATTCAGGGCTTCGACGATGCTGTGCTCTTCGACTACGATCTTGTAGACGGTGTGCCTCACGTTGCTCTGGTGTCTCGACAGCTCTTGATAAAGAGGATAGCGATCGGTCACTTCGCATGCGTGTTTGACGTTGAGTAGAAGTCTCGGAAGCCCTTGATGTCAAGGCTCGAGAACGGTCGCTTCGTAACCGTGTTTCACGCTGAACAGATGTCTCCGAAGCCCTTGATGTTGAGGTTCGAGATCGCTGAATCTCTAAGCGTGTTTCGCGCTGAACAGCAGTCTCGGAAGCCCTTGATGTTGAGTCAAGAATTTATTATTTCGTAAGAATATCCTATTGTGAAAATTTAATGACGATCGGTTCAGTAGTTAAAACTATAAAACTATCTTTAATTTTCCCAAAAAGGGGCGTGGTCCCACCCACTTTTCTCCTGGTACGTATTCCTTACTATGCCAATACCATATGTACCAAATATCATCGACGTAGGTCAAAAAATGCCCAAAATATGGCGATTTAAATTTTTGGGTTATATGGGAGGTGCCACGCCCCTTTATCCAATGAAAACTTTAAAAAGCCTATTATTCTTTCCAGAGTCACAGTAACATGCTGTGAAAATTTCAGGAAGATCGGTCCAAGGGTTTGGCCTCCTATAAAGCACAAACAAACAAACAGACAGACAGACATTCATTTTTATATATATAGATTGAAAGCAGATTAATTATAATTTAAGTAAAATGGGGCGAAAAGGGGGGGATTTGGTAATAAAAAAATCTATGGCTACCTTACCTGTAGATAAAAAGTATATAAAACTTTAGTTAAATACATATTACAAAAAAAGTATTTTGTATAGCAAACATTGTTAGTGGTATAAGTAAGTATCTGAATTAAAAAAGGGGGCGGTGGTTCATAGTAACATGGCGACGTTAACAGTATTAAGAGCAATATACTACCAAATAAAAAATAATCCGTTGGAAGGAACAAATTTGTACAGAGAACAAAAAGTTTAAAACTTAAATTTGGCGTGAAAAGGGGCGTGAAAGGGGGCGTGGCGTAAGAAATGTTTATTTCTACCTCGCCTGGAGTATAATGTGTATACAATTTAAAGTAAATCTGTAAAAAACTATATGGGAGCAATTACATAATTTAAAAAAAGTGGACGTAAAAGTGGGCGTGGTCGAAAAAAGTACCCTATTAATCATGCCAGAGTCCCAGTTAAATGCTGTGAAAATTTCAGGAAGATCGCTCCAGAGGTTTGGTCTCCTGTAAGGTACAAACAAACAAATAAACAAACACACATTCCATTTTATATATATATTTGATGGGTGTTTGAAAACGGGGGCGTGGTACCAATGCGCCGGGTTTCTGCTTGTCTAATATATAAATATATCGTGTCACTGTGTTTGTGGTCGCACTCCTCCGAAACGGCTATACCGATTTTAATGAGTTTTTTTTGTATATTTGGTCATATACATTAAACCGATCTTTATGAGATTTTCAGGGAACCTATAGCAACATCTTGAGAGTGTTCCTGTGGAGTTTGGTGTCAATTAGATAAGGGGCGTGGCACCTCCCATGCAACCCAAATTTGCGATATCGATTAGCTTTGGAGTTATCGATTGAAGTTATAGGTCGCATAGCCTCGGAATTCAGTATTCGACAAAGAGTAGTAACACACTGTCTCCGCTTACAATATTTGATTGCATGCGAACTGTCAAATTGAATTTCATGATATATATCTCAAGTATAGACCAGAGATAAAGAGATGGGAAACTCCGTTGGAGAGGGATAGCATTATGTTCAATTTTACGTTAAATTGGCTCCAATACTAGCACAAAACACTTATACTATGTCGTAAAATCAACGGAAAACAACCCTGGCTTCTGGTAGATTGAAGAAATTCACCAGTTACGTTTGAGGTCCGATAACTGTAAAACAGCATATTATTGCAAGAAAATGGGCAACGAAAGGTATACCACAAAAGACGTCGGAAAAGCAATGGAAAACATCCCTGAAAAATCATGGTGAAATTGCCTTAGAATAATTACACCATAGGAATCTGTTCAAGCAGTGTTGCCGCTTGGAAAAATGCATGGATACTTTTTTAAGCCTCAGTTTAAGTTTAAATACTTTTTTAATAAATAATTTTTATATGAACATATGTTTTTATTTGCAAAAATATAAAAAAGGAGGCATTTCCTTAAATTCGACAAAAACTTTAAGAAAAATTATGACATTGAGACATTTTTGAACATATAATAAGTCTGCCTCATAGCTCAGCTGCTGCTGAATGATTTTTTTCTAATTTAAAACTTACTATAAACAATAAGACTAGTCGATTTTTTTTGGGAATAGGTAAAGGTATATTGTTTTGCAAAATACTTAAAAACGAATAACTTTTAACTTTTAAATTTAATTTAAATATAGGGCAATAGCAACCCATTTTATTTATATTACACTTAACTGAATAAGCTATTAAATTACTTTTTTATGTATTTATATATTATTTTGTATCATAGCTGTAAAATAATTATTATTAATCTTATTCATTAGCAATTCGATTATTTTTTTAGAAATGTGAAATAATTGAATCAGTACAATTATTTTCTGTTTGTAATTGTAATATAATAACATTCATAAAATAATTACGATTTTTTCAGATGACGAAAATAATTAAAAATAATTAAAAGTAATCAAGAAAAATAATCAGACTACTTTTAGAAATTATGTTTGATTCTTTTTGATTATTTCAAAAATTTCAGTCTAAAATACTAAAATTGTTGTTGTATTTTTTGATAAATTGACATAGAAATTGTTAAACAAAGATTGTCAAAAAACAAGAACGAAAAAACGCATTACAACAGTTGCTCCGTTTGTTTTATCGATCACTTTTTTCTTCTTTCTTGTTTTTTAAAAACTTTTTTAATGATTATTTACATATCTATTTCTTTATAAATTAAATTTTACAAAATATTCCGTTCTTTAAAATAAAATTCTTAAATAATCAAACAGAATCAAAGTAGTAGTAGTACTTTATTGAGTTTTTAATTAATCGATATTACAAAATATATATATATAAACAATTTCTTATTTGTTACAGCCGCTAATGCTGTAATGTATGGCCTGCCTGGTCTGTTACACTATTAACTAAATTAATAATCAAAAGTCACTTGGCTATAATATTATTACAGAATAATTTACTCCTGCTCAAGGAGTATTTTAACATTTGCTTTTGACGATTATCCTAAAAGCATATGTGTGAAAGAGACAACGACAGCTTGTATACGGCGAGACATATACAAGCACTAAAAATACTAAACATTTGATAAATTACATCAAATGCAGATTTTACGTTCACATATAGAATTATAAAAATACGCAATCACTAAAAATATAATATATTAAATCATTAATGTTATGGTCACGATAATCACTTATGCAAAAAAACCATAAAAATTTTATATGTAATTCTTGCTCAGCCGTGCGTCGTGCCTCACTTCGCTCACCACCGCTGGCTTCTTCGTCAACTTCAAATGCTGTAACTAGCCCAGGGCGGCTCAAACAACAACATCAACAACGGCAGAATCACCTACAACAACAGCAGCACTCTTCTGCGCGCTCTCCACTGCTGGCTCCGTCACCAACTCTAACATCGGCAACAAGAACCGCAGCAGCCCTCGCTAAAACTCTCGATAAGAATTTCTGCTCATCTTCATCGCTGCCACCTGTTCCAGGGCAACAATTTCAACAGCAGCATTTACAATATAAACAACAGCTTATTTTAGAACCAATGTCACGACAAAACCAGCTTCATCCAGACATACAGCAGGCTGACCTTCATCGTGTTGACCTGCATAATAACAACTCCAATGCAGAGTTCGTCACGGCTACTCAGTCTAAACATCTAAACAACAATAACAACAACTACTTCAACAACAACTTCAACAACAACAGCAACAATGACCATAACAACTACAGTCATGCTGGTGAGTCATCAATAACTTTGGAGCTCGTATTTAAAGAAATTCAATGACCCTGTTCTCACTCGCCTTAAAAAAGGCAGAGTAATGGCGTTATTTTGACACTATGCATCTGTCAGGTGTTCTTACTACCGACTTTTTTAAGCCCGCCTTATTTTGCATTCCGAGAACAGTCCATAAATGTGGTGTTAAATTTCGGAGAATTCATTACTTTGTAAGTCTTAAATTAAACAGCAACGCAAACAGAAAACCCAACCAATGCAAAACAAAATTTATTTGCGCTAAAACATAAGAGAACCACGAGGAAAATGAGGCACAATGAAACTTCAAAGTAACAGACGTCAAAATGAATCGCAAAATTTTTAAAATTTTTGAAAATGCTGCCTCACGTAACTTGTCACCTTCCCACTTCCCACCTTACCTGTAGACGTCAAAATTAATCCGATGCTCCGCCTAACGTAAGGCGCGTGAGAACAGGCTCAATCACTTAAACAAATGAATGCAGATGCACTGTCTCAAATCTCAACCTTGCAAGAGGAAAAACAATTTTTAATAAATAAGGTTAATGAGCTACAACAGGAAGTCGTCTACCTTCAGCAAAAAAATAGAGAAAAGTGCGTTGAAATCGTTGGTGTCCCAGACGTAAACAACAGCAATGCTCTAAACTCGGCAATGACAATTTTTTGTGATGGCTTAAATTCTGACATTTATGAGCCAGAAATCGATGATTGCTACGTCAAAACTATTAAGACCAGAGATGCATCTACTTCAAAATCGTCTTTAAACATTTTGTGCGTTAAATTCTTATCGCACTACATGAAAAAGGAAATAATGAGGAAAAAATTTTTAAATACTAAAAAGTTAAATGCGAAGCTATTTGGCGGGAATAGTAATCATAAAATTTACATTAATGAAAACTTGTCTCTACATACTAGGAACCTTCTAAAAGCAGCTCAGAAGTTAAAAAAAGAGAAGCACTTTAAATTTGTTTGGGTTAAAAATGAAAAAGTTTTGATGCGTAAAAAGGAAGGTGATGTTGTTATCGTTTTAAATTCGTTTGATGATTTGAGCAAAGTAAACTAACTGTAATAGAATTGTTTGTCCCAAATTCGATATTATGAATAATTTCAATGACATGTGTAATTTAGACCATGGTGATAATTTATATGATCTTCCTTTGTCTAATTGCAAAAACGTAGATTTTCTATCCATTTCATCTAACCCAAACAACAACAACAGTTTTTATATTATATGTCAAAATATTAGAAGTTTGCGCAAGAACTTTGATAATTTCTTATTGCACCTTGAATCATTCAAAACTAAGCCAGATTTCATTTTTTTTCACTGAAACTTGGATTTACGACACTGATGTAACACTTTTTAATATTCCGGGTTATAAGTTCTATGCAAATTGCAATGAGCAGTACGCAGCTGGTGGTGTAGCCATTTTTGTCACGAATAGTTTGAATTGCGAATTTTCAAGTTATAATCTCAGAAGCTCGGATGTTATTAAAGTCAAATGTTTAATTGATAACCAGTTTTTTACATTTTTTTGTATTTACAGACTTCTCATAAATACGTGTATGGATGTTTTTCTGGATGACTTAAATGTTTTACTGAATGCTGAAAAGTCTCATAATGTCATTTTATTGGGTGATATAAATCTAAATATCTTGCAAGACTCTGTACTTGTTGACAACTACTTATTTATGCTTGCTTCATTTGGCCTTGAATCTTGTATTAATGAGCCAACTCGAATTACCAACCAATCTGCAACTTGTATTGACCACATCTTTGTACGGTTAAATCAATCAACGAACATTTCAGTCTGTAGTTCAGTCTGTAACCTTTCCTTGTCAGACCATTGCCTGACATGTTTAAAGTTTGAAAATGTTTCTGTGTCTAAAAATGTTAGTCCGCCTACTGATTCATTTAAACGAAAAACTGACTTCATTCAACTTAATAACTGTCTTGTTTTTGAATCTTGGTTGAATGTCTATAATGAACCAAATCCATCAATTGCTTTTAATATTTTTATTAACATTTTATCTCTTCATGTTTCTCGATGTACCTCAAATGTTAAAGTACGTGTCTCTAATAAAAATAACAAACTGAAGAAGTGGATGACATCTGAGTTACTCAACAGTATTAAGATAAAAAACAAACTCTTTAAAAAAATTAAAAGATCTCCGTCAGATGTCATTCTAAAAGCCCGTTATAGCAGACTATGTAAAGAGATATTAACTGAAACTTCCAGAGTAAAAAATGATTTTTACAAAACTGAATTTATTAAGATTAGAGGTGATTCTAAAAAAGAATGGCAATTAATAAACAACATTTTAAATAAATCTAACACAAATAACACTGTCCCAGACATTGAAGATGATGGTAACCTTTTTACTACCCCTTATGAGAAAGCTGACAAATTTAATGAGTTTTTTTCTAATATTGGTTGTGACGTCGTTCTGGAAAATGGTCTGGTTAATTCCTCATGTAACTGCTTAGATAAGGAATACACAAATCGTAATAGTCTTTATTTTGAGGATATTTCTTCTTTAGAGGTTTATAAAATTATAATGACTTTAAAAAACTCAAATTCTAACACCGAAAATAATTTTTCTAGTAGTTTTCTTAAGAAAATAGTATTTAATATTTCAGATGTTCTTTGTCACTTATTTAACAAAAGCATAACTTCTGGTATTTTTCCTGATGCTTTAAAAAAAGCTGAAGTCATTCCCTTATTTAAAAAAGGGAATAAATCCATGATTAATAATTATAGACCGATTTCAATTCTTTCTTCCTTCTCGAAAATTTTTGAAAAAGCTGTTAAGGTTAGAATGATTGACTTCTTGAATAAAACTAAATTCTTTAGTGATTCTCAATTTGGTTTTAGACATGGTCTTTCTACTGAAGATGCTCTTTTAAAGTTCTGTACCAACATTTACAATAGTTTAAATTGCAAACAAGTTTCAGCAGCCCTATTCGTAGATATAACTAAGGCATTTGATACAGTTGATCATAAAATCCTTCTAAAGAAATTGTTCAATTGTGGTTTTCGGAGCAATATTTTCAAGTGGTTCTCCTCATATTTATCAAACAGAGTACAAAGAGTAAAAATTGATACATATTATAGTAATTTTGCAAATATCTCCATTGGAGTTCCTCAAGGTTCAGTCTTGGGCCCTGTCTTGTTTTTAATTTTCATTAATTCTCTTTTTTCTCAAAAATTTTCTTGTAAGACCATAGCATTTGCGGATGATTTGGCATGCTCTTTTTCTTGCAATTCCATTTTTGAAGCTGTAACTGAAATAAACCATGATTTGGAAGTCTTGAGGCACTGGTTTAAAACACATAAACTTGTTCTAAGCGACAAAACTAAAATTATGTTTTTTAGTGTGGCTGGAAAAGAAACCGCACTTCCTGCATTTACTTTTCATTCTGCAAATTGCAACAAATATTTCTTTTGCAATGACATATGTGATTCGTCTCATTTAACGCGGACACATGACTCCTTAGGTAACTGTTCCTTATGTTGTTTTACGATTGATTGTGTAAGATCGTTTAAATATCTTGGTGTCATATTGGATTGGAAATTGAATTGGCTCGATCATACACTTGCTCTAAAAAAATACTTAGCTGCAGTTGTCAGTCAACTATATCACTTGAAGTCTTATTGTTCTACGGATTTACTCAAATGTTTATACTTTGGGATATTTCATTTTAAGTTAGAATATGGACTAACCTGCTGGGGTGGTACGCACATGAATAAAATAAAACCTTTGCTTACTGTCCAGAAGCACGTTATAAGACTTATATGTAATAAAAGTATTCGTGAAAATAGTTTTCCTTTGTTTAAAAATTTAAAAATCCTACCTATTAAACACCTTTATTATTTTAAAGTACTGAAATTGTTTTTTGCGAGATCTGGTTATCTTGTAAGTAGAAACTACATGAGTTATAACTTGAGAATTAATAATCTAAACTTGGCAATAGTTCCACCGTATAACTTGCAACATTTTTTTAGCTTTTACAGCTCGGTTGGTCCAAGGCTGTTCAATTGTCTTCCTGATCATGTTAGATGTCTTCGTAATAAATTTGTTTTTTTGAGAGAAGTGAAATCGTGGCTCTTAAATTTATCTTATATAAATATTAATACGCTTATTGATGCAATAAATTAACTATTTATATCCGTCCTCCTTCTTTATTTGTTTTAAAATTTTAAATTAACTATAAATGCAAACATGCAAAACATGCATTCGCCTCTATTTCCTTTGGAATTACAGAATGTGGAATTATTGTTTTTTTATCAATTTCATCAATAATGTTCGGCGCATATCTAATAATATCTTGTTTCTCAAAGAAGTGAAATCATGGCATTTTAATTACGATTTCAATGTTATTGATACCCTTATTTATGTCTTACTAAAATTTACTTCCCACACTGTGGCAAATAATAATTTTTATCGGATTATACATATATATTTCCAGTTTTGTTAATAATTTCAACTGTGTTTGCATTATGTTTAATAAATTTTGTATTCAAATTTTTAGATGACCCCACAAAAATGAATTAAATTTGTTGTAAGCTTGTAACTGCATTCGCCATTTGTTCATAATGAACAACAGAATGTAGCATTTGTTAATCAAATTTGTATTTAATGTCTTTTGTATTCGTAGTTTCTAGCCATTTAAGAAAACTATTGTTAAATCTTTTGATTGATGAATAAAAACCAAACTATAAACTATAAACTATAAAATTCAGCCGTTCAGTTGAATTTAATTGCAGCGGCTAGGTACAGTTCGCTTCAACTCGTTTAGGATGTCGTCAAGTATTCCTCTTTTTATAAAACAGTACTATACAAGCCATGTATAGCATTAGCAGCGGTAACAGAGAAGGAACCATGAACCCAAAATTCATACTGTAGATCCCAACATATTTGTTAATAAAACTTATTAAGTTTTTGTATAACTGTTATTCGTTTAACTGTGTTAACTGATAAAGCCGTATCAGCGTATGGGCGATTTCAGTTAAAAATTACTGGTTGCACTTCACAACCTCACCGTTGAAACGATGCGAGTCGACCTCAAACAGAATCAAAAATAATATCTATAAGTAGTTGGATTATTTTTTCTTGATTACTTTTTATTCTTTTTGATTATTTTCCTTATTCCAAGTAGTCGTAATTATTTTTTTATTACTTTTAATCTAAATCAATTGCTTATCAAACACATCTCCCTTAAGGATTATCTAATATATAAAATTCTTCTGTCACGGGGTACGTAATCGAACTCCTTCGAAACGGCTCGACCGATTTTCATGAAATTTTGTATGTATATTTTGTAGGTATGAGAATAGGTCGTAAAGTATATTTCAACCTCCTACTAACAGTGGGCGTGGCACCTCCCATACAACCCAAATTTGCGATATCGAATATCTTTGGAGTTATAAGCCGCTTAGCCTCGGAATTCGGTATTCGACAATTTACACGTGCCGCTTCGCAGATAAAATTTTGTGAGAGTTGGACAAGGGGGCGTGGCACCTCCCATACAACCCAAATTTGCGATATCGAATAGCTTTGGAGTTATAGGCCGCACATCCTTGGAATTCGAAATTCGACCACAATTTACACGTGGCGTTTTACTGATAAAATTTTATGGGAGTTGGACAAAGGGGCGTGGCACCTCTTATACAACCCAAATTTGCGATATCGAATAGCTTTTGAGTCAATCAAACAAAGCAAACAAAGCCTCGGAATTCAGCATTCGAACTCAATTTACACATGCAGTTTTACTGATAACTTTGTATGGCGTTGGACAAGGGGGCGTGTCACCTCCCATGCAACCAAAATTTGAGAAATTCTACAGCTTTTGAGTTATAGGTCGCACAGCCATGGAATTGAGTATTCGACCACAATTTACATATACAGTTTCACTGATAACATTTTATTCGCGTTTGGCAACGGGGCCGCGGCAGCAACGCGCCGGGTTTAAGCTATCTATATATATAAATTGGAATGTGTGTTTGTTTATTTGTTTGTTTGTACCTTATAGGAGACCAAACCTCTGGACCGATCTTCCTGAAAATTTCACAGCATTTAACTGGGACTCTGGCATGATTAATAGGGTACTTTTTCGACCGCGCCCACTTTTACGCCCACTTTTTTAAAATTATGTAATGGCTCCCATATATTTTTTAACAGATTTACTTCAAATTGTATACACATTGTACTCCAGGCGAGGTAGAAATAAACATTTCTTACGCCACGCCCCCTTTTACGCCCCTTTTCACGCCAAATTTAAGATTTAAACTTTTTGTTCTCTGTACAAATTTGTTCCTTCCAACGGATTATTTTTTATTTGGTAGTATATTGCTCTTAATACTGTTAACGTCGCCATATTACTATGAACCACGCCCACTTCACCGCCCCCTTTTTTAATTCAGATACTTACTTATACCAATAACAATGTTTGCTATACAAAATACTTTTTTTGTAATATGTGTTTACCTAAAGTTTTATATAGTTTTTATCTACAGGTAAGGTAGCCATAGATTTTTTATTACCAAATCCCCCTTTTTCGCCCCATTTTACTTTAATTATAATTAATCTGCTTTCAATCTATATATATAAAAATGAATGTCTGTCTGTCTGTTTGTTTGTTTGTTTGTGCTTTATAGGAGGCCAAACCCTTGGACCGATCTTCCTGAAACTTTCACAGCATTTTACTATGAATCTGGAAAGAATAATAGGCTATATGAAGTTTTTATTTGACAAAGGGGCGTGGCACTGCCCATATAACCTAAAAATTTAAATCGCCATATTTTGGGCATTTTTTGACCTACGTTGATGCTATTTGGTACATATGGTATTGGCATAGTTAGGAATACGTACCAGGAGAAAAGTGGGTGGGACCACGCCCCTTTTTAGGAAAATTAAAAATCGCAATATAGTCTTAACTACTGGACCGATCATCATTAAATTTTCACAATAGGATATTCTTACGAAATATTGGGGGTTGGAATTAATTTTAAAGGTTTTTTTTCGGTTTTTGAGCATTTATTTAGAAACAACGGTACAATGTATATTATTCAAAGTATTGTTCATCGTTAGCTACAACATTTTCCCATCTTTCTGGCAGCATATGGATTCCGCGCCGGAAGAACGATTCGTCTTTTGAGGCAATCCACGAATCGACCCATTTTTTGGTATCCTCGTAAGAAGTGAATCGCTGCTCAGCCAAGCCATGCGTCATCGATCTGAATAGGTGGTAGTCGGAAGGGGCTATGTCTGGGCTATAAGGCGGGTGGGGTAGCACATCCCAATTCAGCGCCTCCAACGTTTCCTTGACGGTTCTTGCAATATGTGGCCGTGCGTTGTCATGTTGAAAAACCACTTTGTCGTGTCTTTTGGCATATTCCGGCCGTTTAACCTTTAATGCTCGGCTCAATTGCATCAATTGTTGTTGGTAGCGTTCCCCAGTGATGGTTTCGTTAGGTTTTAGCAGCTCATAGTACACGACACCCTTCTGATCCCACCAAATACACAGCATAAGCTTGGCGCCATGAATATTCGGCTTGGCCCTCGATGTTGATGCATGGCCGGGTGGTCCCCACGATTTTTTTCGCTTAGGATTATCGTAATGGATCCACTTTTCATCGCCAGTGACAATACGATGCAAAAAACTCTTCCTTTTATGCCGTTGAAGCAGTTGTTCGCACATGCAAAATCGCCGTTCAACGTCTCTCGGCTTCAACTGGTACGGCACCCAATTTCCTTGCTTTTGAATCATTCCCATGGCCTTCAAGCGTTTGCCGACCGTTGATAAGTCGACTCCCAATGATTCTGACAATTCTTGAAGGGTTTGACACGGGTCTTCATCGAGCAAAGCCTCCAATTCCTCATCTTCAAACTTTTTCGGCTGGCCCGGACGCTCTTTGTCTTCCGTATCAAAATCACCACTTTTAAACCGACGGAACCAGTACTCACAAGTAGAAATCGATGGAGCATAGTCCCCGTAAGCCTCAGTAAGCGTGCGTTGTGCTTCAACCGCTTTTTTCTTCAAATGGAAGCACAAAAGTAAACCTTCCCGCAAATTGCGTTTTGTTGGAACGAAAGTCGACATGTTCACAGAGAAAAAAATATATGTTGTTTACACTTTAGTGGAATGACACATACTGAAAAATGAAGCTTAGACAATGTGCTTTGAAACGAATATAGTCACAGGTGTGCCCGATGCGATCTATTGATAGTTACGCCATCTCTTAGAAAACCTTTAAAACTAATTCCAACCCCCAATAATAAATTCTTGACTATATAAAGTTGTGAGTGGACGAAGGGGCGTGGCCTCGCCCATATAACCCAAATTTTAAAATCGTCATATCTTGGGCATTTTTTGATCAACGGCGGCAGTATTTGCTATATATGGTATTAGCATGAATAGAAATACGTACCAAAAGAAAAGTGGGCGGAGCACGCCCCTTTGTTTGCGATATATTGGAGGCTGGACCTGATAACCGATCTTAAATTTTCACAGCGTTCAGCTTTGACTCAGGAATACTTATTACATGATAATATTTTTCGACCATGTACACTTCTGCACCTACTTTTTTACTACGTTTATTAACGGCTACACCACAAATCATGTCATTAAAATCATTAAAATACATATTAATTAAAATAGTGGGGTAGCTCAATTCTCTTTCTTCTACCACTGTCTTCAAAACAGCTGATTTTATAATACGTGTTAATTAAAATAGAGAGTGGGGTAACCCCATTCTCATTCTCCCACAGCAGACTGCGAAACAGCTGATTGTGTAATTGCTGCTTTTTGATTGGTCTAAAAATAAAAAGGGGGAGCATGAAGCAAATTACATGCGATTCAGCGCTGAATTCTAATTGGTTTACAACAAAAAAAGAGGCGAAGCATTGCAATAATTAAATTAAATAAATAAATTTTTGTAAATATATAAATACTTTTAATTTTATTTTAAACGAGGGGGTAGCGAAGCACACCGGGTTCAGCTAGTATTATTATAATTATTTTTAAAGTATAATAATATAATCTAATTGTTTATTAATCGTAATCGCAATTTAACAGCTATGTTTTGTATATAGTTTTTTGTATAAATATCAAACCTTTAAAATTCATGTAATAAACATAATTTATAAAAAATATAAAAATAACACAAAATATAGCAGACTGAAGTACTGAAATGTACATATGTTCCTTGTTAAGTCAGTCGCCGGTAGTCTAAAATTGTTATCTTCTTTTTCTTCTTCATCTTTCAAAAGTATAGTTTTTGAGAATTCACCGTAAAAGTTGTGTAAGAATACTGACGTTATCTCCGCTACTACATCCGTTTTAGTAGGTGTCGAGCGCACAGCAGAAATATACATACTCTTTACACTCATTTATTTCAAAACTACTTTTTTCGGCAATGTGTTGTATCGAAAACAAAAGCTATCCAGCCGAATCATGTGAAATTTTAATATGTTATTCACATCAGTGGCTTTCGCTATCAAAATTTAAAAAAATCGTATATTTTACACTGAATAACCAGTAAGAAACCCTGTTTTTATAACTAAAATATTAAAAGCGCGTCATACTGTCAATTTTCAGTGTTTTTTTCTAGTCCCGGCCATAGCTGAACTCTATTACTAGAAGAGTAAATATCAACAACAGTGACGAAGATCTTTATTTGAAAGGCTCTAATTGAGCACCTTTTTGAACATAATTGAAACATTTTTATGAGTGTTTCAATATACCTTTAAAGTTTAAATATCGTTGTTCATTATTTTAACTTTTAAAAAAATAAATCCTAAAAATATTTAAAATATTCAAGCACTTAGTCTTAATATTATTATTTTTTATTTTATATATGTATATGCTTTGTTTCTCACTATTACATTTTAACAAAACTATTTGTTAGGCTTCAAATTAGATAAATAGAATTGTTATTAAAGCTTAAAAAATTGGGTTTCAGTACTGTAGTATGTGGATACTTTTTTCTGAAGTGGATACATTTGTGACCTTTTCATGGATACTTTTTTTAGAATCGTCGCGGCAACACTGATCTGAGGTGAACTCACGTACACAATAAATGAGTTTCACCAAAGTACATAAAAATGGAAAAAACATATGTTTTGACGTCACAAAAATTAAGTTTCCTATCTCTTTATCTCTGGTATAGACTACTCATATCATGATATTGTTCATATCATGAAATTTATCTCTTGCAATATTTCTTTAGACTTATTTCATGAGATGAGCTGTCACTTTTCAGCAGAATATAATAAGTGTGTGCATTTTTAAGGAAAAAATAGTGCAAAAGCATTAAAAGATTGAACAAACATAAAATGGAAAGGCGAATGGAAGAAATTATTTATTTTATAAACTTTTATAAACAATTCCAAAATGAAATTTCATGAGATGAAGTGCCCACCTAAATATTAAAGCATGAAATCTGAATATCATGAAATTCAATTTGACAGTTCGCATGCAATAAAATATTGTAAGTGGAGACAGTGTGTAAAGAGTTGTCAGTTCTGCACAATTGCGCTTGTGCAGTTCATGGCATAATTATTTGACAAGGTAGCCGTGACAGTTCTTTGGTGATTGGTAGTTGTCAAAAACAGCTAAAGGAGTTGTAGTTAGCTAGGACTAGCTATGTTAAAGTCTTTGCCTATTTTTCACATTTCTTTGATTAATTGCATGAGCAGCTAATTTTGACAACTACCCATCGCCGCTCGTGCGAAAAAAGCCGGTCTACGCTACTACCTTGTCAAATAATTATACCATGGTGCATGGCAGAATAATGAGGGAGGGTAAGTAGCTTTGACAAGACCTCTCGTTAATGTCAAAATCATAAAATATAGTTCTGCCATATCACAAATTAAAATCCAATGAAAAAATTCATACTTTGTCTTAGCTTTTCTGATGAAATCCTTTACTAACAATACTTCAAATCGGGAAAGTACAGTTTTTTGCTTTAGGCAAGCTTGAAGTTGACTTATTCTGCGAAATATTTTTGTACGTTAAAATCCAGTTGGAGCCTTCCACTTTAAATTTATTCTTGGTTATATACGCGTGCAATTGTGATTTTCATAGAGAATTTTGTGTGAAGTTACGTATATTTTAATAACTTTTAAAATTATAAAAATGGCAAAAAGTTGTGCAATTTGTAGGGCAACGTGGAATAAAGACATTTAATCTTATTTACTCTTCATAAAATTCCTGTTCCGAGTGTTTATCCCAGAAATAACATTAATAGAGAAAACTGGCATCTCTAAAACCCACTTTGATATTAACGATAGGTCTTGTCAAAGCTACTTACCCTACCTTATTATTCGCCTGCCATGGTGCAGCTATTTTCAATAAGTATAGATTGGGCGAAAGTGGATGTGAAGGAAGGCGATAAAATTTAAATTTGTCGCCTGACTTTGCTAAGCGCTGCTTAGCTGACGTAGCTTTGAGGACGCGACGCCTAGCGAAGTAAGAGCTGTATGAGTGCGAAGAAATAGAAAATATTGGGGGTTGGAATTAGTTTTAAAGGTTTTCTAAGAGATGGCGTAACTATAAATAGATCGCATCGGGCACACCTGTGACTATATTCATTTCAAAGCACATTGTCTAAGCTTCATTTTTCTGTATGTGTCATTCCACTGAAGTGTAAACAACATATATTTTTTTCTCTGTGAACATGTCGACTTTCGTTCCAACAAAACGCAATTTGCGGGAAGGTTTACTTTTGTGCTTCCATTTGAAGAAAAAAGCGGTTTAAGCACAACGCACGCTTACTGAGGCTTACGGGGACTATGCTCCATCGATTTCTACTTCTGAGTACTGGTTCCGTCGGTTTAAAAGTGGTGATTTTGATACGGAAGACAAAGAGCGTCCGGGCCAGCCGAAAAAGTTTGAAGATGAGGAATTGGAGGCTTTGCTCGATGAAGACCCGTGTCAAACCCTTCAAGAATTGTCAGAATCATTGGGAGTCGACTTATCAACGGTCGGCAAACGCTTTAAGGCCATGGGAATGATTCAAAAGCAAGGAAATTGGGTGCCGTACCAGTTGAAGCCGAGAGACGTTGAACGGCGATTTTGCATGTGCGAACAACTGCTTCATCGGCATAAAAGGAAGAGTTTTTTGTATCGTATTGTCACTGGCGATGAAAAGTGAATCCATTACGATAATCCTAAGCGAAAAAAATCGTGGGGACCACCCGGCCATGCATTAACATCGAGGGCCAAGCCGAATATTCATGGCGCCAAGCTTATGCTGTGTATTTGGTGGGATCAGAAGGGTGTCGTGTACTATGAGCTGCTAAAACCTAACGAAACCATCACTGGGGAACACTACCAACAACAATTGATGCAATTGAGCCGAGCATTAAAGGTTAAACGGCCGGAATATGCCAAAAGACACGACAAAGTGGTTTTTCAACATGACAACGCACGGCCACATGTTGCAAGAACTGTCAAGGAAACGTTGGAGGCGCTGAATTGGGATGTGCTACCCCACCCGCCTTATAGCCCAGACATAGCCCCTTCCGACTACCACCTATTCAGATCGATGACGCATGGCTTGGCTGAGCAGCGCTTCACTTCTTACGAGGATACCAAAAAATGGGTCGATTCGTGGATTGCCTCAAAAGACGAATCGTTCTTCCGGCGCGGAATCCATATGCTACCAGAAAGATGGGAAAATGTTGTAGCTAACGATGGACAATACTTTGAATAATATACATTGTACCGTTGTTTCTAAATAAATGATCAAAAACCGAAAAAAAACCTTTAAAGTTAATTCCAACCCCCAATAAAAAGCGTGTAATGAAGCGAAAAGAAAATAGTTTGCTATTATTTCTTTTCGCTTTGCTATGACTTTTTTGTTTCCTATACGAATTTTGCACTCATCAGAAAGTTTACATTTTTTATATGGATTGGATGGTTTGGGACAAATTTTTCTGTCTTCGTCAGTTATTGAAGTATAAGCGATTGAAGAAAATATCCTTTTTTAGAAACGTAACAAAAAAAAATTTCTCAAATTCCTTATTTTATATTGAAATAAAAAATGAGTTTCAAATATATTTGACTAATGAACCATAAAAAAATATTATGGGGAAAAAATTTTTGGTGGCAAATATTAAATAGAATGCAATATCTACATAATTATTCAAAATCTTGAACTTTTTTAAAAAAAAATTTGCTCACACAAAAAAATTTACCAAAGCGATAAAGAATTTATCATTTTACCAAGTCAAAAATTTTCTACCAAAAATTGTTATATTTTACCAAAACGGCAACCCTGCCAGTGATGCCAACACAAAGAGAGTAAAAATCAAATCCACAAATGCAATATAAAAAATCTGTATAAATCCGTGTAAGAAAATTTATGTATGTAATTTCTTTTTTCAATTTAAAACTAACAGTTAGAAAAATTAATCAATTAAAATCGTTTACAGTTTTAAAAAAATGTTTAGTATTATTTGATTTATTCTATAAAAAAACAACTAAAAGTTCAACGTTAATTTAATTTTAAAAAATGAATAGATATCTTGCATTTGTGCACTTTTTATAAATTACAAACCATATTTTCATTTCAAGTTAAAGCTTAGTATGCTGTAGGAACGAAAATTTTTAGGCATTTAAGTCTACACGCGAAATTTTGGTGTAGACACAACACTAACACATACTTACTATAACTGAATGTGTTAGTTGAACATTATTGTTGAATCTCGAATTTCCACGCCAATAAATGTACGGACATATAAAAGACAGCGAAATTTTGACATTTTAACTCTCCAATCATGGTTGTGAATTTGCTGCATTGAACAAATTTTTCGGTGCAACAGCGTACTAACCAACGAAAAAAATTTCGCTTCCTTTTCGCTGTCAAAAACTCAATGCATTTCTAATGCCCATATTACACGATGCTCGGCTAGCAGATAATTTGGTTGTTGCTTCCGATGCGAAACTTTCAAAATTTTGGAGAATACAACAACAATCATATTGCACCATGAACCAAAAAGAAAAGATCTAGCAATCAGCAGTGTGAGAAAAAAGCATTTTTACCGATGACGTTATCGGTCACAAGCAAGCTATCGAACTGTCAAATTGCATACGTTTTGCATGCAAAACATGTGAAAACTCGGATAAAAGTGAAAAATTATAAAATTCATAAGTTAAATTCGCGAAAAAAATGTTTGAATACTTTGTTTATATTTCCATGCAGTAAATAAATATAAAGTAATGCTGTAAAAAGAAGAATTTCAAATAAATACAATACAAAATGGGAAGTTCACTTTTTTGGCTCTTAAATTTATCTTATATAAATATTAATACGCTTATTGATGCAATAAATTAACTATTTATATCCGTCCTCCTTCTTTATTTGTTTTAAAATTTTAAATTAACTATAAATGCAAACATTCTCTAACCTCAATTAATTATCAAACTTAAATTAAAAATATTTTACAGTCAATTCTTTGGTATAATGACCCCTTATATTTATATTTAGCTTATGTTTTTTATCGTTTATGTTAACCTGCATTCGCCTCTATTTCCTTTGGAATTACAGAATGTGGAATTATTGTTTTTTTATCAATTTCATCAATAATGTTCGGCGCATATCTAATAATATCTTGTTTCTCAAAGAAGTGAAATCATGGCATTTTAATTACGATTTCAATGTTATTGATACCCTTATTTATGTCTTACTAAAATTTACTTCCCACACTGTGGCAAATAATAATTTTTATCGGATTATACATATATATTTCCAGTTTTGTTAATAATTTCAACTGTGTTTGCATTATGTTTAATAAATTTTGTATTCAAATTTTTAGATGACCCCACAAAAATGAATTAAATTTGTTGTAAGCTTGTAACTGCATTCGCCATTTGTTCATAATGAACAACAGAATGTAGCATTTGTTAATCAAATTTGTATTTAATGTCTTTTGTATTCGTAGTTTCTAGCCATTTAAGAAAACTATTGTTAAATCTTTTGATTGATGAATAAAAACCAAACTATAAACTATAAACTATAAAATTCAGCCGTTCAGTTGAATTTAATTGCAGCGGCTAGGTACAGTTCGCTTCAACTCGTTTAGGATGTCGTCAAGTATTCCTCTTTTTATAAAACAGTACTATACAAGCCATGTATAGCATTAGCAGCGGTAACAGAGAAGGAACCATGAACCCAAAATTCATACTGTAGATCCCAACATATTTGTTAATAAAACTTATTAAGTTTTTGTATAACTGTTATTCGTTTAACTGTGTTAACTGAAAAAGCCGTATCAGCGTATGGGCGATTTCAGTTAAAAATTACTGGTTGCACTTCACAACCTCACCGTTGAAACGATGCGAGTCGACCTCAAACAGAATCAAAAATAATATCTATAAGTAGTTGGATTATTTTTTCTTGATTACTTTTTATTCTTTTTGATTATTTTCCTTATTCCAAGTAGTCGTAATTATTTTTTTATTACTTTTAATCTAAATCAATTGCTTATCAAACACATCTCCCTTAAGGATTATCTAATATATAAAATTCTTCTGTCACGGGGTACGTAATCGAACTCCTTCGAAACGGCTCGACCGATTTTCATGAAATTTTGTATGTATATTTTGTAGGTATGAGAATAGGTCGTAAAGTATATTTCAACCTCCTACTAACAGTGGGCGTGGCACCTCCCATACAACCCAAATTTGCGATATCGAATATCTTTGGAGTTATAAGCCGCTTAGCCTCGGAATTCGGTATTCGACAATTTACACGTGCCGCTTCGCAGATAAAATTTTGTGAGAGTTGGACAAGGGGGCGTGGCACCTCCCATACAACCCAAATTTGCGATATCGAATAGCTTTGGAGTTATAGGCCGCACATCCTTGGAATTCGAAATTCGACCACAATTTACACGTGGCGTTTTACTGATAAAATTTTATGGGAGTTGGACAAAGGGGCGTGGCACCTCTTATACAACCCAAATTTGCGATATCGAATAGCTTTTGAGTCAATCAAACAAAGCAAACAAAGCCTCGGAATTCAGCATTCGAACTCAATTTACACATGCAGTTTTACTGATAACTTTGTATGGCGTTGGACAAGGGGGCGTGTCACCTCCCATGCAACCAAAATTTGAGAAATTCTACAGCTTTTGAGTTATAGGTCGCACAGCCATGGAATTGAGTATTCGACCACAATTTACATATACAGTTTCACTGATAACATTTTATTCGCGTTTGGCAACGGGGCCGCGGCAGCAACGCGCCGGGTTTAAGCTATCTATATATATAAATTGGAATGTGTGTTTGTTTATTTGTTTGTTTGTACCTTATAGGAGACCAAACCTCTGGACCGATCTTCCTGAAAATTTCACAGCATTTAACTGGGACTCTGGCATGATTAATAGGGTACTTTTTCGACCGCGCCCACTTTTACGCCCACTTTTTTAAAATTATGTAATGGCTCCCATATATTTTTTAACAGATTTACTTCAAATTGTATACACATTGTACTCCAGGCGAGGTAGAAATAAACATTTCTTACGCCACGCCCCCTTTTACGCCCCTTTTCACGCCAAATTTAAGATTTAAACTTTTTGTTCTCTGTACAAATTTGTTCCTTCCAACGGATTATTTTTTATTTGGTAGTATATTGCTCTTAATACTGTTAACGTCGCCATATTACTATGAACCACGCCCACTTCACCGCCCCCTTTTTTAATTCAGATACTTACTTATACCAATAACAATGTTTGCTATACAAAATACTTTTTTTGTAATATGTGTTTACCTAAAGTTTTATATAGTTTTTATCTACAGGTAAGGTAGCCATAGATTTTTTATTACCAAATCCCCCTTTTTCGCCCCATTTTACTTTAATTATAATTAATCTGCTTTCAATCTATATATATAAAAATGAATGTCTGTCTGTCTGTTTGTTTGTTTGTTTGTGCTTTATAGGAGGCCAAACCCTTGGACCGATCTTCCTGAAACTTTCACAGCATTTTACTATGAATCTGGAAAGAATAATAGGCTATATGAAGTTTTTATTTGACAAAGGGGCGTGGCACTGCCCATATAACCTAAAAATTTAAATCGCCATATTTTGGGCATTTTTTGACCTACGTTGATGCTATTTGGTACATATGGTATTGGCATAGTTAGGAATACGTACCAGGAGAAAAGTGGGTGGGACCACGCCCCTTTTTAGGAAAATTAAAAATCGCAATATAGTCTTAACTACTGGACCGATCATCATTAAATTTTCACAATAGGATATTCTTACGAAATATTGGGGGTTGGAATTAATTTTAAAGGTTTTTTTTCGGTTTTTGAGCATTTATTTAGAAACAACGGTACAATGTATATTATTCAAAGTATTGTTCATCGTTAGCTACAACATTTTCCCATCTTTCTGGCAGCATATGGATTCCGCGCCGGAAGAACGATTCGTCTTTTGAGGCAATCCACGAATCGACCCATTTTTTGGTATCCTCGTAAGAAGTGAATCGCTGCTCAGCCAAGCCATGCGTCATCGATCTGAATAGGTGGTAGTCGGAAGGGGCTATGTCTGGGCTATAAGGCGGGTGGGGTAGCACATCCCAATTCAGCGCCTCCAACGTTTCCTTGACGGTTCTTGCAATATGTGGCCGTGCGTTGTCATGTTGAAAAACCACTTTGTCGTGTCTTTTGGCATATTCCGGCCGTTTAACCTTTAATGCTCGGCTCAATTGCATCAATTGTTGTTGGTAGCGTTCCCCAGTGATGGTTTCGTTAGGTTTTAGCAGCTCATAGTACACGACACCCTTCTGATCCCACCAAATACACAGCATAAGCTTGGCGCCATGAATATTCGGCTTGGCCCTCGATGTTGATGCATGGCCGGGTGGTCCCCACGATTTTTTTCGCTTAGGATTATCGTAATGGATCCACTTTTCATCGCCAGTGACAATACGATGCAAAAAACTCTTCCTTTTATGCCGTTGAAGCAGTTGTTCGCACATGCAAAATCGCCGTTCAACGTCTCTCGGCTTCAACTGGTACGGCACCCAATTTCCTTGCTTTTGAATCATTCCCATGGCCTTCAAGCGTTTGCCGACCGTTGATAAGTCGACTCCCAATGATTCTGACAATTCTTGAAGGGTTTGACACGGGTCTTCATCGAGCAAAGCCTCCAATTCCTCATCTTCAAACTTTTTCGGCTGGCCCGGACGCTCTTTGTCTTCCGTATCAAAATCACCACTTTTAAACCGACGGAACCAGTACTCACAAGTAGAAATCGATGGAGCATAGTCCCCGTAAGCCTCAGTAAGCGTGCGTTGTGCTTCAACCGCTTTTTTCTTCAAATGGAAGCACAAAAGTAAACCTTCCCGCAAATTGCGTTTTGTTGGAACGAAAGTCGACATGTTCACAGAGAAAAAAATATATGTTGTTTACACTTTAGTGGAATGACACATACTGAAAAATGAAGCTTAGACAATGTGCTTTGAAACGAATATAGTCACAGGTGTGCCCGATGCGATCTATTGATAGTTACGCCATCTCTTAGAAAACCTTTAAAACTAATTCCAACCCCCAATAATAAATTCTTGACTATATAAAGTTGTGAGTGGACGAAGGGGCGTGGCCTCGCCCATATAACCCAAATTTTAAAATCGTCATATCTTGGGCATTTTTTGACCAACGGCGGCAGTATTTGCTATATATGGTATTAGCATGAATAGAAATACGTACCAAAAGAAAAGTGGGCGGAGCACGCCCCTTTGTTTGCGATATATTGGAGGCTGGACCTGATAACCGATCTTAAATTTTCACAGCGTTCAGCTTTGACTCAGGAATACTTATTACATGATAATATTTTTCGACCATGTACACTTCTGCACCTACTTTTTTACTACGTTTATTAACGGCTACACCACAAATCATGTCATTAAAATCATTAAAATACATATTAATTAAAATAGTGGGGTAGCTCAATTCTCTTTCTTCTACCACTGTCTTCAAAACAGCTGATTTTATAATACGTGTTAATTAAAATAGAGAGTGGGGTAACCCCATTCTCATTCTCCCACAGCAGACTGCGAAACAGCTGATTGTGTAATTGCTGCTTTTTGATTGGTCTAAAAATAAAAAGGGGGAGCATGAAGCAAATTACATGCGATTCAGCGCTGAATTCTAATTGGTTTACAACAAAAAAAGAGGCGAAGCATTGCAATAATTAAATTAAATAAATAAATTTTTGTAAATATATAAATACTTTTAATTTTATTTTAAACGAGGGGGTAGCGAAGCACACCGGGTTCAGCTAGTATTATTATAATTATTTTTAAAGTATAATAATATAATCTAATTGTTTATTAATCGTAATCGCAATTTAACAGCTATGTTTTGTATATAGTTTTTTGTATAAATATCAAACCTTTAAAATTCATGTAATAAACATAATTTATAAAAAATATAAAAATAACACAAAATATAGCAGACTGAAGTACTGAAATGTACATATGTTCCTTGTTAAGTCAGTCGCCGGTAGTCTAAAATTGTTATCTTCTTTTTCTTCTTCATCTTTCAAAAGTATAGTTTTTGAGAATTCACCGTAAAAGTTGTGTAAGAATACTGACGTTATCTCCGCTACTACATCCGTTTTAGTAGGTGTCGAGCGCACAGCAGAAATATACATACTCTTTACACTCATTTATTTCAAAACTACTTTTTTCGGCAATGTGTTGTATCGAAAACAAAAGCTATCCAGCCGAATCATGTGAAATTTTAATATGTTATTCACATCAGTGGCTTTCGCTATCAAAATTTAAAAAAATCGTATATTTTACACTGAATAACCAGTAAGAAACCCTGTTTTTATAACTAAAATATTAAAAGCGCGTCATACTGTCAATTTTCAGTGTTTTTTTCTAGTCCCGGCCATAGCTGAACTCTATTACTAGAAGAGTAAATATCAACAACAGTGACGAAGATCTTTATTTGAAAGGCTCTAATTGAGCACCTTTTTGAACATAATTGAAACATTTTTATGAGTGTTTCAATATACCTTTAAAGTTTAAATATCGTTGTTCATTATTTTAACTTTTAAAAAAATAAATCCTAAAAATATTTAAAATATTCAAGCACTTAGTCTTAATATTATTATTTTTTATTTTATATATGTATATGCTTTGTTTCTCACTATTACATTTTAACAAAACTATTTGTTAGGCTTCAAATTAGATAAATAGAATTGTTATTAAAGCTTAAAAAATTGGGTTTCAGTACTGTAGTATGTGGATACTTTTTTCTGAAGTGGATACATTTGTGACCTTTTCATGGATACTTTTTTTAGAATCGTCGCGGCAACACTGATCTGAGGTGAACTCACGTACACAATAAATGAGTTTCACCAAAGTACATAAAAATGGAAAAAACATATGTTTTGACGTCACAAAAATTAAGTTTCCTATCTCTTTATCTCTGGTATAGACTACTCATATCATGATATTGTTCATATCATGAAATTTATCTCTTGCAATATTTCTTTAGACTTATTTCATGAGATGAGCTGTCACTTTTCAGCAGAATATAATAAGTGTGTGCATTTTTAAGGAAAAAATAGTGCAAAAGCATTAAAAGATTGAACAAACATAAAATGGAAAGGCGAATGGAAGAAATTATTTATTTTATAAACTTTTATAAACAATTCCAAAATGAAATTTCATGAGATGAAGTGCCCACCTAAATATTAAAGCATGAAATCTGAATATCATGAAATTCAATTTGACAGTTCGCATGCAATAAAATATTGTAAGTGGAGACAGTGTGTAAAGAGTTGTCAGTTCTGCACAATTGCGCTTGTGCAGTTCATGGCATAATTATTTGACAAGGTAGCCGTGACAGTTCTTTGGTGATTGGTAGTTGTCAAAAACAGCTAAAGGAGTTGTAGTTAGCTAGGACTAGCTATGTTAAAGTCTTTGCCTATTTTTCACATTTCTTTGATTAATTGCATGAGCAGCTAATTTTGACAACTACCCATCGCCGCTCGTGCGAAAAAAGCCGGTCTACGCTACTACCTTGTCAAATAATTATACCATGGTGCATGGCAGAATAATGAGGGAGGGTAAGTAGCTTTGACAAGACCTCTCGTTAATGTCAAAATCATAAAATATAGTTCTGCCATATCACAAATTAAAATCCAATGAAAAAATTCATACTTTGTCTTAGCTTTTCTGATGAAATCCTTTACTAACAATACTTCAAATCGGGAAAGTACAGTTTTTTGCTTTAGGCAAGCTTGAAGTTGACTTATTCTGCGAAATATTTTTGTACGTTAAAATCCAGTTGGAGCCTTCCACTTTAAATTTATTCTTGGTTATATACGCGTGCAATTGTGATTTTCATAGAGAATTTTGTGTGAAGTTACGTATATTTTAATAACTTTTAAAATTATAAAAATGGCAAAAAGTTGTGCAATTTGTAGGGCAACGTGGAATAAAGACATTTAATCTTATTTACTCTTCATAAAATTCCTGTTCCGAGTGTTTATCCCAGAAATAACATTAATAGAGAAAACTGGCATCTCTAAAACCCACTTTGATATTAACGATAGGTCTTGTCAAAGCTACTTACCCTACCTTATTATTCGCCTGCCATGGTGCAGCTATTTTCAATAAGTATAGATTGGGCGAAAGTGGATGTGAAGGAAGGCGATAAAATTTAAATTTGTCGCCTGACTTTGCTAAGCGCTGCTTAGCTGACGTAGCTTTGAGGACGCGACGCCTAGCGAAGTAAGAGCTGTATGAGTGCGAAGAAATAGAAAATATTGGGGGTTGGAATTAGTTTTAAAGGTTTTCTAAGAGATGGCGTAACTATAAATAGATCGCATCGGGCACACCTGTGACTATATTCATTTCAAAGCACATTGTCTAAGCTTCATTTTTCTGTATGTGTCATTCCACTGAAGTGTAAACAACATATATTTTTTTCTCTGTGAACATGTCGACTTTCGTTCCAACAAAACGCAATTTGCGGGAAGGTTTACTTTTGTGCTTCCATTTGAAGAAAAAAGCGGTTTAAGCACAACGCACGCTTACTGAGGCTTACGGGGACTATGCTCCATCGATTTCTACTTCTGAGTACTGGTTCCGTCGGTTTAAAAGTGGTGATTTTGATACGGAAGACAAAGAGCGTCCGGGCCAGCCGAAAAAGTTTGAAGATGAGGAATTGGAGGCTTTGCTCGATGAAGACCCGTGTCAAACCCTTCAAGAATTGTCAGAATCATTGGGAGTCGACTTATCAACGGTCGGCAAACGCTTTAAGGCCATGGGAATGATTCAAAAGCAAGGAAATTGGGTGCCGTACCAGTTGAAGCCGAGAGACGTTGAACGGCGATTTTGCATGTGCGAACAACTGCTTCATCGGCATAAAAGGAAGAGTTTTTTGTATCGTATTGTCACTGGCGATGAAAAGTGAATCCATTACGATAATCCTAAGCGAAAAAAATCGTGGGGACCACCCGGCCATGCATTAACATCGAGGGCCAAGCCGAATATTCATGGCGCCAAGCTTATGCTGTGTATTTGGTGGGATCAGAAGGGTGTCGTGTACTATGAGCTGCTAAAACCTAACGAAACCATCACTGGGGAACACTACCAACAACAATTGATGCAATTGAGCCGAGCATTAAAGGTTAAACGGCCGGAATATGCCAAAAGACACGACAAAGTGGTTTTTCAACATGACAACGCACGGCCACATGTTGCAAGAACTGTCAAGGAAACGTTGGAGGCGCTGAATTGGGATGTGCTACCCCACCCGCCTTATAGCCCAGACATAGCCCCTTCCGACTACCACCTATTCAGATCGATGACGCATGGCTTGGCTGAGCAGCGCTTCACTTCTTACGAGGATACCAAAAAATGGGTCGATTCGTGGATTGCCTCAAAAGACGAATCGTTCTTCCGGCGCGGAATCCATATGCTACCAGAAAGATGGGAAAATGTTGTAGCTAACGATGGACAATACTTTGAATAATATACATTGTACCGTTGTTTCTAAATAAATGATCAAAAACCGAAAAAAAACCTTTAAAGTTAATTCCAACCCCCAATAAAAAGCGTGTAATGAAGCGAAAAGAAAATAGTTTGCTATTATTTCTTTTCGCTTTGCTATGACTTTTTTGTTTCCTATACGAATTTTGCACTCATCAGAAAGTTTACATTTTTTATATGGATTGGATGGTTTGGGACAAATTTTTCTGTCTTCGTCAGTTATTGAAGTATAAGCGATTGAAGAAAATATCCTTTTTTAGAAACGTAACAAAAAAAAATTTCTCAAATTCCTTGTTTTATATTGAAATAAAAAATGAGTTTCAAATATATTTGACTAATGAACCATAAAAAAATATTATGGGGAAAAAATTTTTGGTGGCAAATATTAAATAGAATGCAATATCTACATAATTATTCAAAATCTTGAACTTTTTTAAAAAAAAATTTGCTCACACAAAAAAATTTACCAAAGCGATAAAGAATTTATCATTTTACCAAGTCAAAAATTTTCTACCAAAAATTGTTATATTTTACCAAAACGGCAACCCTGCCAGTGATGCCAACACAAAGAGAGTAAAAATCAAATCCACAAATGCAATATAAAAAATCTGTATAAATCCGTGTAAGAAAATTTATGTATGTAATTTCTTTTTTCAATTTAAAACTAACAGTTAGAAAAATTAATCAATTAAAATCGTTTACAGTTTTAAAAAAATGTTTAGTATTATTTGATTTATTCTATAAAAAAACAACTAAAAGTTCAACGTTAATTTAATTTTAAAAAATGAATAGATATCTTGCATTTGTGCACTTTTTATAAATTACAAACCATATTTTCATTTCAAGTTAAAGCTTAGTATGCTGTAGGAACGAAAATTTTTAGGCATTTAAGTCTACACGCGAAATTTTGGTGTAGACACAACACTAACACATACTTACTATAACTGAATGTGTTAGTTGAACATTATTGTTGAATCTCGAATTTCCACGCCAATAAATGTACGGACATATAAAAGACAGCGAAATTTTGACATTTTAACTCTCCAATCATGGTTGTGAATTTACTGCATTGAACAAATTTTTCGGTGCAACAGCGTACTAACCAACGAAAAAAATTTCGCTTCCTTTTCGCTGTCAAAAACTCAATGCATTTCTAATGCCCATATTACACGATGCTCGGCTAGCAGATAATTTGGTTGTTGCTTCCGATGCGAAACTTTCAAAATTTTGGAGAATACAACAACAATCATATTGCACCATGAACCAAAAAGAAAAGATCTAGCAATCAGCAGTGTGAGAAAAAAGCATTTTTACCGATGACGTTATCGGTCACAAGCAAGCTATCGAACTGTCAAATTGCATACGTTTTGCATGCAAAACATGTGAAAACTCGGATAAAAGTGAAAAATTATAAAATTCATAAGTTAAATTCGCGAAAAAAATGTTTGAATACTTTGTTTATATTTCCATGCAGTAAATAAATATAAAGTAATGCTGTAAAAAGAAGAATTTCAAATAAATACAATACAAAATGGGAAGTTCACTTTTTTTTATTATTGAACTGTTTTGTTAAATTTTCTTTTTTTTTTGCATCGAATTGTTCACGATTTCTTCATTTAAAATTCTTATCTTAAAAAAACATTCGTGTGCGGAGAAACAATTTTTTTATTTTTTTGTCACAAATAATATACACTGCACTTGTCATGTGCGTCTGCAGATAATTTTTGGTTATTAGCAGTCCTTCGCCATTTACTTCATTGAAGACTTTTCCAACGCCCTCATATTCGCCATGAGCTCATCCGTTGGCTTCGACAAGCCGCCCTCGCTTTAATGATCTACCCAACTAAGTGATGCTGCCACTCCTTCTTCCATCCTTATGTTCGGAACGTCTTTGTGCAGTCTGTGGCGAATGTATCCCGCCAGGATTAAATATGGTTAGAAGTTTGTCTTCAGTTAGTTTTCCTTCAAATTCTGCTTTCTCTGCGCGTTGTTGCAGTGCATGCATTTTTTTCGTGATTTATGGCAGCATGACGCAATGAAAAATTTTCTCTTTTCAGCTCGTCACTGCAAGAAAAAGATTAAAAATATTTTATTCATAAAATTGTTAAATTCTACTTACACTTGCGACTCTAGCTTCTTTATTTTCGCTTGAAGTAACTGCTCTGAAGAGCGGTTAGAAATAGAAGCGTCAATTTTTCTTTTTGTATTTCCTCTAAAGGAAAAACTTCTTCTTCGCACCGCTGCACTTCCTCTGTGACCAACGACTCCTGAAGCAGAGCACTAACGTTTTTTTATTTTCTCGCTTTAAATTTCGCTGACATCGTTCTGCGTTTGCTGGCTACACCTCCTTGGTCATAAACGTTGGGACAGCGCCCGGCTTTAAGCGCATAGCTTTGCCAAAACCTATCGTAACATTTTTTTTAAAAATATTTACGTGGAAATGTCCTAGAAGTACTTATCCATTTCAACTTGCGAAAACTTCTTTCGAAGTCTTCCGGCAGAAAATGATCTCCACAGATTCTTGCCGTTGCAGTGTCGACATTTTGCCAACAACAAAATCACCCATTGCTTATAAGCAATTTCCTCTTTGGGAAAGAAAACGGAAGAAACCAACGTATTTACGGTATTGAACGTCACATTCATCATGTATGCACTCAATTTTTAGAGTATTTTTAAAGGTAAGTTTATAATTGTTCAATATCGTAAATTTTATTTTTCAGTGTAAAGAAAGTCAAATTCATTATGTAGGCCTTACATTTTTAATCACAGTTTCGACTAACTCCGATTCACACATTGGGTGTCTGAGCCTGTCACTTAAACACAAAATTCCATCAAGAAAATCATTAAAAGTTTCGGAATGTTTTTGTTTTCGATGGCGTATATCGTCTTGGATATCAAAATCTGAGGTGTAGTCTTTCAATTGACGCCGAAAAGCATCACAAAGATCAAACCATTTTACTTCCTCAGCATTACGATGATATCGCCAAAACCACTGGTGAGCTTTGCATTCGAAAAGAGAGTGAACATGTTCGCAAAGAACAGTGAAATTTCTATTAAGGTGCAAAGAAGTCACGGTATTAATTCGATAAATAACTTCATCTATTGAAATGTCATCAGGAGTGCCCTTGAATTTCGCATGCCAATTTTGCACAACGTTAGAAATTCGCTCCTAAAGCACTGATTATAATAGATGGAACGGAACGGAGTCAAGTGTCATTGTGGCGGAACGAAACGGTTTCAAACGGAGTGGTGATTATTATAGTAACGAAAGAGGAGTTAATTTTTTTCTAAAATGTATTTTATACAAATAAATTCCATCAATTCTTCTTTTCTTATTATTTCAAAACATGAATTCAATAAAATTTTATCAAAAATACGGAAAACAAAACAAATGCAGAATAAAATTAATAGAGCATCTGTCAGCATAAAGTTTTTACTCAAAACGTTACGGAACCCAGCGGAAAAATCAAAAATCTATAGAACTCATAAGAAAATCGTGTAATAGATTGTAAAGTGACATTTCTCAACATTCTATAACTTTCCGTTCCGTCTATTATAATCAGCCCTTTAGAGACAGGGTCTATATCGCTAACGTGAAAAGAAGAGTTAGCTCGACGCCGAGCTGGTGAAGGGGTCTCTGAACTTCCTCAGGCAGAACTTGTGGCCATTCAGGTTGTCGAAGGTTAGGCGTGTTTGCGGGAGGGTTAGCTCCAATGTTCAAGTTTCGTAGCATCACTTGAAACTTGGTTGAAATTATAGAGCTTATCTCCATTCGAAGTTGTCCTAAAAAGTCGGCAACTATTTAATGCACTTTTGTTTCCGAAACCGGGTTTGGTAAAATAGAATCGTCAAGCACTTCGGGCCTAGCCTCACGGTGGTCTTGCCTAACAGGCTGGTTACACAGGCCTGTGACAGTGAAAGTGCGAAAGAATACGTGTACTGTTCGAATGATTCGAAAAATTTCGAAGTTTCATGCTAGTATCAAGAGGTGCAACACGTGAACGTGAAAGTTCATTAAAAAATTCCATCGAATGCGAAGGTTGTCGCTGCTTTTGCAGTTTGCGTGTGCCTTACTTGTTGTTTTGTTTGCTTTTAATTGTAAACAAGCTATCAGTGTTGCTTCCTGTACGAAATCGATGAAAAATGTAAATGAACCCACCAAAATAATTAAAAACAACACTGATATCCCCCTTTTTGACATACACTGGCTGCTGCTGTCAAAATCCACTGGCTCTGAAATTTCGTTGCCAGTAGCAATGAAAGTGGCATGAAAGTGAATCCAGTGTAAGTGTATTTATAAAATAGTATTAATGTATTGAGTTTTTCGAACTTCAGAGCCAGTATACTGGCCTGTGTAGCATGCCTGTAAAGTTAGCTTGCTGTCGCGTATAGAGACGATACCGAGGTGCACTACCACCTCTTCCACCTGGACAAACTGGACATGATTTGTTGGTTTCGAGCCACGTCAGTAAGCACAGGGCATGGAAGCAATGATTGCACGAAGTCTCAACCACTTCATCTGAAGGTTGCATGGACTCATTGCACACGGCACAAATTGTATCTTTGGGAGGATTACCCACATTCAGCAGGTCTTCTGTACTTCGCGTTACAGGCATCGCAAAAAAAAAACAATCAATTAATAATATATAGCTATAGCATAAATAATTTTTATACTTTGTATATATACAGCCCAATTCTGAACTTTCCCCGGGAATTTTTTCCCACGGAATTGATTTTTCCCAAGAATAAATTCCTCCTATTCTAAATAGTGTGGGAAGAGAATAAAAAGGGAAAGAAAATTTCGAATTTTCGAAGTCAGCTGTTTTACGTCATTTCGTTATGTTTGGAATTAAAAATTGTAGTTCATTTGTGAAGTTTAACCGATTAAAAATAAAATTATATTTAGCATGGCATTTATCTTGCTAGGCAGGAGAGGGAGCAGGAACAGGAGAATCAAAAAGAAAGGGTTGCAAGGAGGCAGTTATGCGACGAGGCAAATCCGCTTGAACTGCCGGAAACTTTGTCAGTACAAGATGTTACTTTTATATTTATTTATTTTATTAATGAGTATTTTTCTTTTTGAAGGTTTGAAAAATATTATAGGGTGAACAAGCCTGCCTTTAAGTACCTGCTGGATGTGTTCGCAGTTTCTCCACTTGTGAAGTTGAGTGGTACTCTTCGCTTTTTCGCAGAAGGCGGCTATCAGACAGGGATAGGAAAAGATTCCGATGTGTCCCTGGCCCAGTGTAGCATCATCAAGGTGTTGACGGAAATCATAACTATTATTGAAGAAAACTTGTGCCCAGAATGGATAAGTTTTCCCAAAACGGCTGTAGAAAAACGAAAAATTGAATATGAAGCACGGCATTCCAGGTGTTATAGGATGCATTGATGGGACGCATGTTCGTATTATTGCTCCCTCAAGCAACAAACATCTTTACTACAATAGAAAGGGGTACTATAGCTTAAATGTCATGCTGGTAAGTGATGTTATTGATGATCTGACCTTGTTAATAAAAACAGAAATCTATTTCCAGGTATGTGATCATGAACTGCGAATACACTACGTGGATGCCTCACATCCCGGCGCTTGTCATGATGCGTTCATTTGGAATGCGAGCGAATTGCGGAGACACCTGGAACAGGAATATTTGCGGGCTGATCACAATTATTGGCTCCTTGGTACATTTTTTTTAAAAGGTTAAATATTCATTTATTAACAATGCATAACTTACTTTTTATTAAGAGACGTAAGATATGCATTGGAGCCGTGGCTTTTGACGCCTCATAGAGGCCCGGATGAAGGGTCTATGCAAACCAAATTTAACGAAGTTCATGCAAATTGCCGTAACGCTATAGAACGTACCAATGGAGTACTGAAGAATCGTTGGCGATGTCTCCTTGGAGCAAGAGAACTGCATTACTCTCCGAAAAAGGCAGCTAAAATAAGCAACGTGTGCTGTGCATTGCATAACATATGCCTTTATTTTAAGGTAAATTGTGATGCGTACGAATGCGAAGTTTTGGAGAGTTTCAACACCCAAGAAAGTGATGTAACGTCGTTAGCCTCATCCCAATATTTGATTGCTACACAGAATACTAGGTGTAACATTGGAAATAACTTGCAGTAAATTTTAAGTTTCTTACCTTGTAGAAAGTGTGTTACCTTGGAAGTGTTCTTACTAGGGCGGGTCAATTTAAAAATCGCCCATTGCTCAGTGAAAATCGTATTCTAGGGATCAAAATAAGAAACTTTACCCGAGGAACTATGCCTCTAAAACGAATTTTTCCGTAGGGTCAAATTTTGAAAAATACCTCTTTGACCCATTTAGAGTGCCCGAATCGAGTCCAAATGTATGACCGACCATACAAACATTCAATCCATTAGAATTCGTTGGGACATTAGAATTTTTTTGCCTCCCCACAAATCGACCCGGCCTAGTGCTTACCCTGCGAAAATCCGTCCACCAATTATATTAAAAGGCATATTTATGTGATATTGTAAAAAAAATTAAACAAATATATATAATCTGCTTCATATTTATTTAAATAAACGTTTATGTTTGTACTTCGGTGCATATTTGTATTAAAAAAAAAGGTAATAACAAAACTTAACTTAAATTTAATTCACAGTTATTGTTCGATCACATTTGCGTTGTACTTAAAATAACTTGCTTTTGAAATCCTCCAATTCAATAAGTTTTCGATTTTGTCCTCCACTGCCTTTAGCCTCAACTTTTCCATTACTAAATTATGACGTTTAAGCTCTGCTAATTAATCTTTTTTTATGTCATACAGCCGGTCTATAGAGCGGTATACCTTTTTGGTTTTTTGTTGCTGCTCCTTAATGGTTTTGCAAATTTATGTTTGTATTCCCAGCTCCTCTGTAAGGACGTCAGCAGTAGCAGAACTTTTTTTGGGAGGCAGTTCTGTGTGAACGCTTTTCTTTTTTCGTAGTGGTGTATTTTCATATTCCAGCGCATTTTCTGCATCGTCTGGAAGCAACAGACGATGTATTAGGGCCGCCACCCATCGCTTTGCTGGCTTTCAGATTCTGGGCCACCTTGAACCGCACATATTTTTTTTTGATCGGCCCATACCTGAAATATGTTTAGCACTTTTAATATTAGTAGGTAGCGATTTGGAGGATTCAACACTATTACCTTCTTCCACTCAAACACATTTTTTGATGGTGGTCCTGCTGAGTTTAACTCAGCCTCTAAGGTCGGCAAAAATATATTGAGTTCCTCCTTGTTGCCTTTGTGAAAACCGCGTGCAACGTCCGGGTGCGCTTGCATTGTAGTCAGCAGCATTTCAAATTGGAATCTGTTTGTTGTTTTGACCTGACAATAACAAAAATAGCAACACTTTTTTCATTTTTCACGAAAAAAATTAAATACTTACATTTTTGCATGCAGCTCCCTTGAAAATTTTTGGCGGAATAAATATCAACAAATGTCATCAAATTCTCCCTTTTATTCACGTTTAGAATAACTCCTTTTTCAGCGGGAAAAAATTCACAATTTCGAAGTTCGTTTAGAATTGGAGGAAAAGGAAAAGGGAAAAATTCCCTCGAGATTTTTTAATCATAGTAGCAGAAGGGAAAAGTGAAAAATTCCCCCGGAATTCTTTTTCAGAATCGGGCTGATATAGTTAGCATAAAAGTTTTTATGCCGTTTTAGAGGAGAGATACACGATGATTTTGCAGAATAAGAAAAAGTTGCAAAAAAAAAAATCAATCACTAATTTATGCGTAGAGCATAAATAATTTTAGGCTGATGTGGAGAAGTGAAACCGAAATGATTTCACGAGAGAGTAAAAAAAAGTTTTTTTGAAAATTACCAAAAAAAAAAACAATTATTAATTTATAAGTAATGTTTAGGGTAAAATTTAGGGCAGAAGTGCATAAAGAAAACGTTCGGTTTACGGGAGAGGAAAGGAGAATATATTTTATTTGCAAAAACCCACGAGAAAAGAGGAAATTCCTTATACTTCAGAAAATATTCGAAATTGTTCAAAGATAAAAATCTCGAAAGTATATAGGGGTTGATGAATTCTCAAATAAAATGTAAATAAACCTTTGGTGAACAAAACATTGAGGATTTGAACAAATCCAAACAGGTTATAATTAACAAAAAATCTAAATTTCTTATAAAAAGTTTATTTCAATTCAAAAGAATGGGTTGGCATAGGTTCGGTACAATCCCAAGAAAATCCAGGAACTTAATCCAGAACAGAAATATTATTGAAGTTAAATTGGGGAATACCAAAAATATAAAAAATCAGGTGTACAGAATTAAGGAACTTGTTTCGCAATTTTAAATACAGACTGTCTATAATTTTCGATACAATTTACTGTCTAAACTTTAGTGCCTACTCAACTGTAACTGTCTATATTTAAACGCCTACTCCACTTTCTATATTTTGGGGCTCCACGTTGGGCGCCACTTTTGAAACAAACTTGAGCATCCACCTCGGCGCATCGTCATATCCGCAATCCGGATAACGAGGTGTTTTCTGACTCAGCGGGTCTGCATACCTAGCTATGCTGCAGCTTAGCTCAGGGAAAATTGTAGTGGGCTTGCTTCGTCAGGAAGTCTTGGGATGCGATATGCACAAGTAGTCAGTATGCAGACGGTAAAAGGAACCATACTCACAAATTTGATTTTGAATTCAAATTCTGATGGGCGGGAAAAGAAAACAGACATTATACCCGGAAATCTGCACTAGTTCAAATTATGCTGGGCCTGAAAAAGTAAACGGAAGGAGAGAAAGAAAAAACAAAACGCGAACCGAATAGTTGACCCCATGCACCATTTTTTATGAGGGAGGAAGGTATTAATTTCCCTCATATTCTTTACCCGCCCTGCCTCTTAATGAACGGAAATAGTATTTTATTAACCCTTATGGTGCACCTAAGTGCAGCAGCCAATGGTGTCCTTACCATTCATCGTCCAAAAGAATTTTACACACTGGAATTAATCATTTTGTTACACCCACATTAAATGGTTTTATATATTGGAAAAATTTAAAAAAATATATACAATTGTCCAAGTGTTTAAATTTTCAATGCTATGTATAATGCACGTCGATAACATGACGAGGGCATTAAATTTTTAGTAACATTTACTGTAAGTAAAAACTTGTTACACATGGTGAATTTTATAAATTTTTCTTTTTCTCAGTGTATATTCAGTGTAGATCGTCAATATCTTAGTGTAGGCATTAAATTATTTTTGTAATTTAAAGGTAAGTTTAAAATTGTTAAATTTTATAAAGTTTCTTTTTAGTGTATATTGAACGTCACATTTATCATGCATGCACTAAATTTTTAGAGTATTTTTAAAGGTAAGTTTATAATTGTTAAATTTCATAAATTCAAAATTTTGATTACGCTCAAGACCTGAATCAATTAGTCAAATAGAAAAAAAAAGAACAAAAAAAAAGGATTACCTTAATCATTTGATTGTCGTCTGAACATAGCCAAAGATTGTATTCCACATGTCAGCAATAATTCTACAAGCCAGTGGAACTTACACGTCGCACGACCGTAGCCCCAATTGTATTAATAACATTATGTAGGCCTTTTGTGTTAAAAGGAAAGTATACACTTGCTACACTTGATAAATTTATTTTCAGTGTTTGGAAAAATATTTTATTCTTTTTTTTTGTTTTCTGTAAGGCAAAAAAAAACTTTTGTATTGGTATCCTTAAATATTTTTTGCAGTTTTATTAAATTCCAAATATTAATTTAATTCAATTATCTTTATGGTGCAGGCTAAATTAAAAAATATTTTTTGTGTTTTTTTTTGTTTAATTTGTAGCCTTATTTCAGCTTGAACATTCAGATTTTTATTGAAGTTTATTCATGTTTCAAAATTTAAACTTAACGCCCATTTCTTTGCAGTCTGTGCAAGATTTTATTCGTAAAGTTAACTTTCGTTCATTTTGTTTTCTCAGTATACAATAGGTTAAGTATATAATTAATTTTTATTTGAAATGTAATTTAAATCACTTTTTCTGTCAGTGTACGCAATCATTCATTATTGCCATAAATGTTCTATTCATTTTGGAATAAATTTAACATTTAGCTCCATTTAGATTTCTTTTAAGGTTCACCATCTTATTTCTACATTTTTAAAATTTATAATTTGGTTCAAAGTTAGTCATGAATGTATAAGTTTAAAATCCGCTCATTATTCGTTTTTTGTTGTTGTTCGTTTTTGTTGCTTTTACGCTACGTTTTGTTGCTGCTTTTGTTTTATACGTATTCGGTAGAATATTAGATGTTTGTATAATTTATGTTATTTAAGTGTTCTTTGGTATTTTATTTGTTTTTTTTTTTCAGTGTACCGATTTATTTCCCATTCGAATTTAGTTTAATTTGGTAAACTTTTTATTCCGGTGTACGACGTCGGTTGTAAATAAAAAAATCTTTTTATTTAATTAATTTATGTTATGCTACCGTTCATGCTTCGGTTTACTTTAAAAGCGCGGTTAACACTTATGTTTGGTTTAATTTAAAAGTGGATTTATAAATAATAGAAAAATCTTAATTCAATTATAGTTTAATTTAATTTGTTTCATTTAAAATTTTATTGAAATGATTATTTGAAATAAAAGTTTATCGTTTGTTTTTTTTCGAGAATCGGATCATCATGTGGTGATCGTACATATTCAGTGTAAAATAAAGTATGAACATTTTATCCATCAGCAATATGATTGTTTTTAAGCTTGAATATTAAGATATTTTTTTTTTCAATAAAAAACCAAAGCTCATGACCGTTTATAACATACAATAGAAATAGTTTTCAATTTAGAACCTTTTTCTCTTTTTTTTAAGCAGTAATTAAAGAATCATTTACGTGTTGAGCTAATTTAGATATGTACTAGGCTTTTGACTCAGCTTTTATTTTCGAACTTCAAACTTTTAAATGCGTTGACAATACTATCGACTAGTTAAAGAAATAAGGCGCTAATTTTAAAAACTAGATAAAACTTTGAGTTATGCACACAACAATTGTGATTAAATTTTCACAAAAAAAATAAAATAGAAATTGTACTAGTGCAAGCAGGAACATATTCTGTCCTGGGACCGAATTACAGCATCCGTGATCGAGCAAAATTACGAAGGGCACGACGAGACAAGTGCCTATCAATCTTGTACAATTTTGCTCGATCACGGATGCTGTAATTCGGCCCCTGATTTTACCGAAAAATAGCTCTGAAATATTTTTTATTTTATTTTGTTTTTGGTTTTACACATTTAGAAAACTTTGCGTGTACATAAAATGAGCTTTTGTTTGTACCATGGTTATATAAGTATCTTCTTCTTTCTTTCTTTCTTCTTTTCTTTTTGTTGATATATTTAATTTCTTTCAACCTACTTTTCAGTTCGGTTTTGTTAAACTTATGTATGTATATAGTTTTGAATAATTTAGATAATTAACAATATTACTTTAAATAATTGCAAAGTAGCGGTTGTCAGCGCCTAACTTTCTCCACTCTATTACAACTTCAAGATATTCATGATTGCTTTAGGTCCTTATTATGAGCTGCGTTCGATCTTCGACTGTAGTCGAATGGCCTGATCGAACGAATTTCCATTTGGTATTATAACGTGCTTTCGACAAAGAGTAGTGCTATTGTGAATTTCGTTCATTTTGTTTGTTCACGGTAGAATATTTCTGTCAGGTGATCGTTGCTTTATTTCAACTAAATACGATTGGTTTGAAAGTTGATTACAAAAAATAAGACAAAAAAGTTATAACTATGACGAAAATAATTTCCATAAGATTCGACGCTTCGTCAGAAGAGGATGAAAGCTTGACGGAACTGGCTAGAAGTAGAAAACGGTTGAGCAACGCTTTCTTTAGCTTATCTTAAGCCACTTTGCTGTTCTAACTAGTGATTCTAAGCAATTTAATTTCAGCGTGAGTTCTTCCCATTTCTTTGTCGCCTGAACTTTGGAACAAATATCCTTTGCAATCAAAGTTTGACTCCATCAATAAGACCAGTTTTTCTAACTGTGATTTGTTGTTCACCACCTTAGACTTGCATAAAAATTACAAAAACAGTTCAATATTAGTTTTTAGTCTTTAAAAGGAAAGCACAATCACAAAATACTTAAATTTTTAACAATTATTGCTAACCACGCATCGCATCGAAAGCAAAATCCTATTCGACTGAAATTTCGATGAGCAACGAACATTTCGATAGGGTTGCACTGCTCATAATAAGAATTTAACTTTCGATACTCGTTGTTCGATAATCAGCAAAGATCGAACGTCGAAAGCAACTCATAATAAGGGCCTTAATTCGTCGAATCGTTCAGAGGCTAAACTGTAGAGTTCGCAAACTATAGATGACACTATCGATAATTTCACACTATCGTGACTATCGATAGTTATGGACTGACTATCGATTGTTTTCGATAGTGTTTAAATATTCATTGACACCACTGTTTAGGTGTCATTGCCATTGCTGTCGAATTCGTTTGATTTTGGCAATTTGGTATCATTTTTTTTCTGTTGTGTAGAGTGAAAGCTCAGGTGATGTTTCTTATAAATGCATGAGCATTGTGTTGATTTGTAAGATGGGTGATAGTTAGTTAGAGGTTGAAAAGATGGAGTAGTTTCGGTGAAGATTTGTTTTAAATTTGCATAGCTCAAAACTAACGGGAAACACGCTCGCAGGGAGACTATTTCACAACTTTACCGTACGACTAAAGAACGAATTATCACTACAATGTAAGGTTCTGTGTGGCATCATGGCAATGGTAAAGGAATGGGCTTGGACAGCTGCCCGAGTGGACCGAGTGGACCGAGTGGCGTCAGGCCATTACGAAACCAACATTACGTCGATTTCCAATAGAGTTGGGAGAGGATGAAATATTTTTATCCCCTATGAAATATATCGCATGACGTTGAATTCGGTCTAGAAGTACGTTTCGATTTTAATTCCTTTATATATCTATCTACTTTTCGTTATCGAAACTTCTTCAATATTTCGATATTGGGTTCGTGCATGATAAATCCCGACGTTTTGTCGGTGGTGTGCCAAGGTTGTGGCTTTTGTTGGCTGAGCTGTTGGTGCAGCGTGCTATGGCGCTGCGGTTGGTGCTACTAGCGCCAACTTTACTCTTGTGGCACAGTGGCTAGATATGGAGTTGGTAAAAAAACTCATTACATAACACTAATGTCCGACAAAATATTCGATTTCGGTTACGGCCATTTTTGGCCCTTTTTGGCAGTTTCGGCTGGTTTCGGTTATTTGGCCATATTGATGCCGACTTTTGGTAAAAATTTCGGAACATTTCAAGAATAGCGGCAACTATAATTTTGAATTTTATTTTTGCAGAATATATTGATTTTGGCCTCCTTACTCCAAATATGAAAAAAATTACAGGCCGCTCGCAATTGATTTAGAAGTTATAGGCCTCCAAAGTTGGGAAAAATAGTCTACAAGTCTTGCTATTTTTCTAAATTTTTCAACAAAACTAAACTCTATGGGTATCATAAGAAAGGTAATTTAAGTACCTATTCAACAAGATACCAATTCAAATATGAAAATTCATGCATAACTTTTAAAGATATAAACATTTTTAGTGTCGTGCTTTCGTAAAAGGGAAACCACTAGTTTTCCAGACAAATTGTAAATATACTAATAGGGGGTCGTCCATAAACTACGTTACTGATTTTCCGGTTTTTTTTACCCCCCTCACCCTGCGTTACTTTTCGTAGTGCTTTTTAAAACCCCTCCCCCCCATAAAGTAACGTGACATATGAAATTAATTCATTCGAATGATTATATATTTTGACTAGCTCTGACAATTTTCACTAGCATTAATGACTAGTATGATTAGATACATTAAAGGAACAATTGGAAAAAAATCAATAATTAATGTCATCTATAAAAGCTATTCCATCTGCGATCCAAGATTCGATACTCTCAATCACTGGGATAGAAGAAGCTGGTAGCTTTGTTGAGGATTCTTCAAAATAGAATTTTTCATCGGATTTTACGTCGACCCATTCAGGTGAATCCTCATTTCTAACGCAAAGAAATTCACCTGGTCTTTGACAGAGTACCCTTAAAGGCTGCACCCGAGCTGCACCAAGTTCTGTGTTTTTGTGTAAATGCTTTCTGAAAATTGATTTATTTAAATAGTATGTTTTATTCCGATTTATTGTAAACGATATAATACAAACTTATGACAATTCATAGAAGTTTTGAAAACGAAATACAAGCCGCAGGTAGGACACGACCTTGAACCGATTTCTTCTTTCTGAAAAGGACAGTACATGTCATACGGTATCTCCTTTGATCAAGAACATTCAGGCCTTAATCGTTGCGAAATCGTTGAAATAAAAGTTAACCATCAATTTAGACGATCAAACATAAACATGTAAGGTTAAAAATTTTTGAAATGATTGTGTTATTAATTAGAAGTTTTTCGTCGATTTTTTAATTTTTGGTAACGTTACAATATCAAAACACCTCCCCCCCCTACCATTACTTATCGTAGTGCATTTCAAAACCCCTCCCCCCCTTAATTGGTTATGTAGTTTATGGACGACCCCTAGGTATATCTTAAAAAGTTATGAATGAATTTTCATGTTTGATACCTCCTTGAATAAGTGCTCGCATTAACTTTCTTTTGATACCCATAACGCGGAACACTAAAAAAAGCAGAAGATTTGTAGCCCATTTTGCAACTTTGGAGGCCTATAACTTCTTAACCAATTGCCAGCAGCCTGAAATTTGGATTAAGGAGGTTAAAATCCGTATAATCGAACAACAAAATATTAAAAAAGTGTTTTCGCTATTCTTGAATTATACCAATATTTTTTGCATCAGTCATTTAATTCAAATATATTAGTTTGGTTTAATAAAAATATTTACAACGCATTGTACAAAATAAAAATTATGAATTCGTCAATAATTTGATTTTTATAATTTGATAATTTGATGAACGCAAAACATTTTGGTTAATTTTATAAGTTCTATCATTTTCGATATTATCATCTCTATTGCAATTACCATTAAAGTTTTATAGGTACTTAAGCCAAAAATTGATAATTGAACTTCCGAACGAATTCTGTGGAATAAGGGAAAAAGAAACGAAATACATATTTCTATTTTTATAATACTAAACCTTAGAGATAAACAGAAATACTTTGCTGTGCAGTTCTAAAAAAATGTACATTGTAGAAGCGTACTATTTTGAGTGTGTACGGAAGTATGTAAAAAAAATAAAATAAAAAATGATCTCATTCAATTAATTATTATAAACTTCAATATTCAAATAATACTTGTTTTGTTCTAGAAGAACTTTTCTTTTCTTTTAATAAAAACAATCATTTGTACAAACTTAAATTTTCATACTAATAACCATGAACCAAGAAATAAAGATCATGCAAAGAAAAGAGCCGCCATATTGTAAACAAAAACAGCTGATAGGTCTGACGTCATCGGTCACAAAATCTTTTGTTTACGATTAGTGATTGGATGTTGAATGTTATTTGTTAAAATTTTAAAGAATTATCATATAAATTTAATGTGTTTTTATATTAAAACGAAGTGTGCTGTAGCGACATGCATTAATTGCAACAGCAAAAAAAAACAAATACGTTGGTTTCTACCGTTTCCCCAAGGAAAAAATTGCTTGTAAGCAATGGGAGATTTTTTGTCGGCTAAATGTCGACACTGCAATGGCAAGAATCCGTGGAGATCATTTTCTGCCTGAAGACTTCGAAAGAAGGGTCCAAGTTCAAATGGGTAAGTACTTCTACATTTCCACGTAAATATTCTTTTAAAAAATGTTACGATAGGTTTTGGCAAAGCTATGCGCTTAAAGCCGGGCGCTGTCCCAACAGTTATGACCAAGGAGGTGCAACCAGCAAATGCAGAACGATGTCAGCGAATTTTAAAGCGCGAAAACAAAAAAATCGTAAGTGCTCTGCTTCAGGAGTCGTTGGTCATGGAGAAGTTTTTCCTGTAGAGGAAATAGAAAAACTAAACAGGGACGCTTCTATTTCTAACCGCTCTTCAGAGCAGTTACTTCAAGCGAAAATACGGCAGCTATATTCGCAAGTGATTCGCAAGTAAGTAAAATTTAACAATTTTATGAATTCAATATTTTTAATCTTTTTTTTGGAGTGAACAGCGGTTTGGAAAACCTCGCGTGATACATCTGCCACAAATTGCATAAAGACGTTCCGAACATAAGGCTGGAAGAAGAAGCGGCAGCATCACTAAGTTAGGTAGATCATTTAAGCGAAGGCGGTTCGCCAAGCCAACGGAAGAGCTCATGGCGCATATGACTGCGTTGGAAAAAGTGTTCAACGACGTAAATGGCGACGGTCTGCTAATAAGCAAAAATTATTTGCAGACGCACATTACAAGTGCAGAGCATGTTATTTGTGACAACAAAATAAAAAAAATGTTTTTCCGCGCACGAATGTTTTTTAAAAGAAGATTATTAAATAAAGAAATTGTGAACAATTCGATGCAGAGGAAAAGAAAATTGAACAAAACAGTTCAATAATAAAAACAAAGTGAACATCCAATTTTGTATTCTATTTATTTGCAGTTTTTCTTTTTACAGCGTTCTTTACATTTAGTTACTGCATGGATATATAAACAAACAAAGTATTCAAACACTTTTTTTGCGAATTAAACTTATTAATTTTATAATTTTTCACTTTTATCCGAGTTTTCACAAGTTTTGCATGCAAAACATATGCAAATTGACAGTTTCATAGCATGCTTGTGACCGATGACGTTGCACGAAAAATTACTTTTTTCTCGCACGGCTCTTTGCGTGATCTTCTCTTATTGGTTCATGACTAATAACCTGTTTCGGTTTCGGTTTCGGCCAAATATTATAAAATGGCCGAATATTCAGTTTCGGTTTCGGTCGGACACTCCACAACACATTCATGATTATTAGCGATTTTTCTAACTGTTTCTAACACAATTTAACCGTTCTAGTGAATTCTTAACATCGGAGGTAAGCTCCCGCTCCGAAGTTAACGCATTTGAGGCACAGCAAGAGAAGATTGATCGCGCTGCAGCACGGGAAATGGTAGACTGTATTTCTCTGATGCTGGTACCGCAGATATTGGTGCTCTCTTGTGGCTGGTGGACGCTAAGGTGGCTGGTGTTATTACAGCCATAATGCGCCTGTTGCCTTGTGTGCGCAGTCGAGTAAGAATGATTTTAGAGTGGTTGCTAGATGAGCACTAGCTGCTGCCTTTAGAATGGCAGTGTGCACACTTAAGCACGGCGGAGCGAGCACTTTCGGTGCTTACGTTTACGACCTTTAACCTTCTACATGCTAACATGCTGTCTCACAGACCGAACACATACTTAAATCTTTCTGTAGGCCAAAGTTGAGCTTATTTAAGTATTTTTTATTTAATGAAATTTTGTAATTTCCAATAACAACTAATAAGAATTAAATATATAGTCCAAACATATGTTTTTATTGCGAAGAAATTTACATTTTCTGCGCTACGGTCTGATAGACCGATGTTAGTAACCATGTTATGAAATTCATGTTAGTAACGGAAGGTTAATTCCTTCACTTCGTTGAGCCTTTTAATATACCATCGACCTTAATTTTTATTCCATAATCTTAAGTTTATTTTACTTACCCACTGAGGTGTATAGCGTTTTTTAACATTTTTTTTTTATTTTTTCTTTCTTTTAGAAGGTAAAAGAAAGCTCGCAACACTAAAGACACGTATACCGTATAGAACAAATTTTTGTTTCGTATTTTTATCTTTTTCAATTGAGCCGGTGCTGCCACCTGATCGAGTTTCAGCCGAACTTGCGCGATAAAATCACTTGATGTAGTGCGACTTCGGTGAGGGATTTAGTAAAAATTCTGAAGTTGGAGGTGGTTGAGGAGCAAATTGTTCGCCATGTTGGCCAATTCCGGCTTAGGCACGCTCACCTCTCCATTTTTATTGGTTGTCACCGACTCAAGCACGTTATTGGCCATTTTAATTATACGAACGTTCTAGAACAACCGAAGATGCTACATCTGAGCGCTGTGAGACTTGAATAACGTCACTAGATGGCGTTTTTACTAATGCCCAGTTAGAGGAAAAAAAATGAAAATGATTTTAACGGTTGAGGAGTTGAAATCTCAGCTCAGGTTTGAATTTGAATTCAAATTCAATGGTGAACATGGGAACGAAAAATGCTTTTCCGGCTGAGCCGACGAGAAAACTCTTTCGGTTGAGCAGTTCGTCAGCTCGAATTTGAATTCTAATTGGAAATTGCCTGAGCATGGAAACAACTGTCGCCTTAGCTGTCAAAATTGAGGATACGTTCTGAAAATGACATTTGTATTAAGGTTGGTTCATAATTAACTACGGTTGTTCATACGTCACTCCGACATTTGACAGTCTTTTCTTTTCACCCCCACAATTAACATCAGCATCTGACTTCTTATCATGTTGAGAATAATGGTTTTTTATGTTTTTATTTCTTTTTTTCTTTGCTATTTTCATATATAAAATTTTAAGGTTGAAATATTCGGTGTAGATCTTACAATGGATTATCACATGCTTCAGGTTATTTAATATAAGGTTGCTGAAAGTCACAACCAACGCTACAATCACACAGACATTACATGTAGTTACATTTCATCCTACACCCCCATCGCGCCTCAAGTAATCCCTAAAATCTCTTTTGGGTTACTTTGTTTCCTTAGTTTTAAGTAACAAATTTTTAGAATTTCTTTTTGTGTGGAATGTGTTTTGCTTCATGAACTTTGCTAAACTTTTCAAGTGATAATCTCTGTCCATTGTCATTCATTTAAAATATTAAGTTTAAAGAAAGTTTTCTTGTTTGCCCCATCGGAGTAGGAATGCGAAGGTTGAAAAGCAATGCAAAAATAAAAGACTAATCTACTAGAACAGTTTTAAATGCGCCTGCAGCAATAATCCAACAAGGACCAAGAACATTTAATGCGAAGTCATAAAAAATGTAAATGCTTAAAACCGTTATTGTACGAACAGAATGGTTATAGAGGGGTAGTATGCTGTGTTGCCAGATTTTGGGAGAGATCATTCCTGTTTTGTTCATGCATTTTATTAAGTTTTCTCCATTCATTCCTTAACATTTTCCCCTTTTTTTAAAGTTCAGTGTTTTATTTTAAATAGAAACCATAACAATACAAACTTTAAGCCCGTATGATCAGTGTTTTGTCCAATTTTTATGCATTGACAATGAAACTAGAGCAGTTGACATAGTGCTAAAGCTAAAATGCAAGAAGTGTGAGTGTATACGCATGTAGTAAGAATTGGAAAAAAAAATGTACGACAGACAGCATTTTTAATACATTGTTCTTGACGTTTCTATTATTTCGTCACTCGTTAAGTTTCGATCAAATATTAAGTGTCAGAAACAAGCTTGAGTTCTTTCTTTGGGAGCCAATAAGAAAAGAGAGATAGGATAGTAACGTTGCTGAAATGTAAAAATATTGGCACGATGTATGTTTTCATCCTTTTCCTATAATATATATCTGTCTAGCCCACGCGCCACTTGTTTTCAGATTTTGAAATTGGACGAAACAATGAATTATCATACGGGCTGTACTAACATAATTAAAAATACGCCTTATTAAAAATAGATCGCATTTATTACTTGTACATATACTTGAGTGTAACTGCAAACACTTTCTCTCGATTTCTAATCCTGTGCAATTTTAATTTTACATATGTATTCTGGTGTGTAAAATACCATTTACGGTACGGTTGTCTAACCGTTTTCTTATATTAGTTTTATTTAAATTTATGGCAGAAAAAGCTTTCTCAGCGTATGCACCGCTATGCGGAAGAGAAAAATGAACGATATCAATTTTTTTAAATTTTTGAGAACATTTCACTTGTATCTGCAAATTTCATATTTAACCCTAGAACAGGCCCGTAGATAAGGGGGTTTAGAAGTTAACGCCCCCTTAGGGTCTAGAAAGTATAAAAATCTAATATACTAGCATTAAGGCAACTACAACGCAACAGCGTAAAAAGTTGCAAACCACTTTAATTTTGAACTGAATTGAGACCTATGCTTTCAGACCATAGATAATATAAGGACTTCGGTATAGATTGCGATTTTATGTTCGGACAGAGTTACGATGGTGCGGCTCTCATGAATGGTACACTACAAGGAGTTCAAGCATATGTAGCGGAAGAAGAACTACAGGATGCTGTTATCAAAGCTTAAGACATCGCAACCGAACTTCGAAATACCACAATATCGCCTCTCGCATTTCAACTTATAAAAATAATAAAAACTTTTGATTTTCAAATTGCTATTAATGTAGTCGCAGTTCCAACTAAATACATTTATGATCAAGATTGTCCATTCCAGGCCTGTAGCCAGGGTGGGGCAAGGGGGGGGGAGCAGGGGGGCAATGCCCCCTACTACAACCGTTTTCCCCCTAGCCAAATCAGACAATGAAAAACTTTAAATTAATAATTAATATGAATTTTGTGTATGTATTTGTTTATTGCTTTAAAATTAGTTTAGTTTACAATAACAAAAAATATACACATTCACCTTCTTCATGACTTGAATATGTATATGAAATTTGTTCAACAAAACATTTCAGATAAATTGTTACAATTTTTCAAATTTCTACTGGGTCGCCAATATTTGCTACCAAAAAATAAGACTTGAATTTTTATAATTTTTTAGCCCACATCAATAGGAACTTTCTAGAAATGATAAGCAAGTTGTGCACTAATTTGATGCAGATACAAAAAGAATATATTTTAAATTAAATGTTTTTAATTTTAAAATTTTTTTTTAATGCATGATGAATGTTTATTAATTTTAAAATAAGAAAAAACTGCAAATCTTAATTCTAGCAAAAATGTAAACAAGCAAAAGATTTAAATCAAAACATGCTTGTTTGTTCTTAATATATACATCTGAATAAAAAATTTGCATCAATTTGATGCAAGCGACGGATGCGGGTTAATTCAATTTTTTTATTTGTCTTACTTAAAAAATGTCTTATACATATACTAGCCCCTTTCGCTACTCTTTCTTATATTGCTAGCCAGTTTAAATAAATCATATATTTTTAGCTTCATTTCATTACAAAGTCCAGAATTAATTTTTATATTATTTTTTATGTATTAATATCGTGTATAAAAAGAACTATACAACCATGTAAATATTATAAAATTAGTTTTTTTTTTAATAAATATTTGTAATGTATTCATTTAACACGTTAAAGAATTGTCTTTTTTATTTAAATGAAAAAACAAAAAATTGCTCCCCCAAGTTTCATGCCTGCCCCCTCGTCTTCTTGGTCTGGCTACAGGCCTGGTCCATTCACATTCTTTGTTGTTTTTTCTGAAATATTAATAACTAGAACAGAAAAATGTAATAAGCGTATCACGGCACTAGTTAAGTAACGTCAATTGAAATGTTTAACAGTTATATTTCACTTTGGCTATGTAGTAAAGTTGCTATTTTAAACTATTTAAAATGACCTTATTTTATCATTTTTTTTTAAGACGAAAACCAGAAATATTTTTTAAAATTACTGAAATCATTTAAAATGCTAAATATAGTTTTTTTAAATTTCTTATGATTTTTTTATTTTTGTGTTTGAAATGCCCAAGCACATCCACTTCGAGGATTTTTGAAAAAACATCAAGTTTCAACAGCTATAACTTTTTGATCCGAGTTTTGTTTTTTGTAATTTTTTTTTTTCACAAAATAGCTCAAGACTATGCTATAGCACCCCATAGCATTCCGTTTTTTTTTATTAATTTTGCATTTTCGTATTTTTGGGGATTCTGGGATTTTGGTGTCTGTTCAAAGGAGCTTATTTCGACATTGTATGAAGTTGAAGAAAACTGAAAAAAACTTGTTTTTGCTGTGCTTACAATTCTGAGACCAACAGCTAATCATGGATATAAAAATTTTAATGGTTTCACAGTTATAGAGAATTCTAACTTAAAAATATGTCTTTATGTGCAGTCACTGAAGAAATAGGCATTTTTGATAAGGCTTTTAAGCATTTTATAAAATGAACACAAGAATAAAATATACATAAGAATTTTTCACAGAAATAATTATTTCACTAAACACGTAAGTGCCTTATGTCAGGCTCAATACGTTCATATTCTTCGTCGGTTTCTCATTGTAGTAATGAGGATTCTTTGAGGACTTTCATTCATTGAATAATTAGTTTCTTACCTAAAAGGGAACTTGTGATTGAGTCTTTAAAAAAAATTTGATAAGACCGTTTGATTAAACATTGTACAGAAACTAAAGTCTTGTATGGAAATTAGTCCCTTTTGTTCAAATATCTTTAAAAGCAATTTTTCAGTATGCTCTTTTTCAGTATTTAGGCTCTTTTGAACAGAAAGATAAACTTTTATGCACAAAATATAAAAAAAAAATTTATGAATATCGTAATTTTTTTTTTGTGCATATGATAGGAATTAATATTTGAAGTGCTAAGCCATAGTAAAAACAGCTTTTTCAAAAATAGGAACTATTGAACAGACACTCCTCATTATTATTAAGTGTTGTTTCAGAAAATATTTCAACAAAATTTCATAGCAATTTCTCAAATTTGGATTTTTGCAATTTTTTTTTATTGAAACAAGAAATAAAATAACATTTTTCGAAAAGTAAAATATCGCAACTCTGGTACTTTTAATCCGAATTTTATGTTTGTTTACTCATTTTAAAGAACAATTACATTAAAAACTAAATGCATAACAGTTTGCTTAAAAAAATTTACTTCAAGAGACGTTTTGAACTCTTGAAAAACGCTTCTCCATTTATTGGTCCCTTAAGCTAGTTTTAAAAGTTTATCAATCGGCACGAAACATTATAGATTTCGTTTTTATATCAAATCGACTATTTTTAGTCTATGGCGTCAACAATTTGGTGTACGGGGAGCAAACATTTAATATACACATAATAATACCTTTTGATTTATCGATATCAAAATCTCCCAATATTTTTTTTAATCAAAAAAAAGGGGTAGATATCTTCCCCAGGCAAAATTTGAAATACGAATCTAAGTTAGTCAGTGACATTATCGACTGACGACCTATACCATAATTAATTTCAAGGTACTAACAATATGGCGTGATCGGGAGACTCTTTTGTTTCTTGTTTACTGTGACGGAGTTGAAGGACTTGGTATCTACCCCGGTTTGTAGTTCCCGTTGGTGTTTCTTGTATTCTAACCGTATTATTCACGTATTATAACCTTATTTTAAGATAAAACATTGGATAAACAATTTTCGCTGATGATTTTCATATTTAAAGTATCCATGCATTGGGATTGGGTATCCCAGTGTTGAATCGCCATAAAGCCGATTGTGGCGCCATTGAATAAGTAAAACGTAACTTTACTTTTCATGCACTTACAATTCATGCACTTTAGAGTCAGATTACTGCTTTTAGAACGATTTTACGAAGAAGAAACCCGTGTGGTAAATATTTACCCCGGTTTATAGTTTACAGGTAAAAAAAGGTGTTGTAATTCTAGGGTTAGAACATGATGTAAAAATTTTTGCACATCTTGTGTAATTAAATTTAATAAATCAATATTCTAAGTCGATATATATTCAGATTTTTTAAATAAATAGGAACACAATGGAGTTAATAAAGTAAAGTTTTGATTTTCAAAACGAGAGGATCCACAAATGTGAAAAGTCTTAATGCTCCACCTTCGTCCCAGAAAATAAATCGGTTAAAAGTTCTCAGTTTTATTGACCCATTTTCCATAGTTTGCCAAGCAAATAAATCAAATGACGCTGAACAGAGAACATATTACTTTTGAGTTTACAGCTGATGACCATCCAAATGAATTTAAATTAAACACACATGCTAATTTAAATAGTAATAAAATTAAATTAAAACTCAAGATGACTCAGATAATTTTAAAATGTATTTAAATACAAGATGATAAAAAAATTCATAACAAAATTTGTCAACCTCATTTTCCCCGTTTTTTACCCTTCGTGGGACCCTAAGTAAATTATACGTCAAAGGTCCTTAAGGTCCGCTGGGACATAATATGAAAATTGCCTGTAAAATGCACTAAAAATGATTGAACACGGGAAAATTTTGGTTTTAAATTAAATATTAATTATTTTTATTGAGATATAGTCTTAATCTAATATTATTTTATTGTTCTGCTCGCTGAATCCTGGACGTTTTGCACGGCATGCAACATGTGCATCTGCTCTGAATGCTCCATACAAACAAACTTCCTGCAATCGCAGCATTCAAATCTTGTTTTACGTTACATGTTGTTGTGTTGTTGACATAAATAGCAAGTTTTCCGTTGATCCCTGTGTTGGATTAGTGGTGCTTCGCTTGTAATGCTCTCTTCTAGTGGTATGACGTTGTAGTCCATCATAGCTCTCTTGATATGGGGGTAGCGGGTTATACGATTATTGAGCGCCCTTTCTTCGATTTCGGGAGTAGCCAACTGCTGAACTAATTTGTATAAGAACGACCGCCTCCTGTCGCTTTTCTGGATCGGATTGAGGTCATTATAGGCAATAAATGACGCCAATGCAGCAACGTCCACAATATTATAAAACATGGCCAGTGGCCAGCGTTTAGTACCTCTTTTACACGTGTATGTGCCTTGCATTTGGTCCATCGTGTCCACTCCAGCTTTATTTTTGTTGTAATCCACAATGGCCATTGGTTTTTTATGTGCTCCTTCGACGGCGTTTGTATAATGTGCTGTTGAAATGAGTACCACTGCTTTATTTTTCTTCGGCACATACGAGCATAGCGCAACGTTGTTGTCATGGTAGCCGAACAATGTACTATCAATTGGGCGATTACGATTCTTCCTAAACTCACTGGGAATACAAGCTTTATTTGTGCGTAAGGTACCAACATATGCTGTTCTTTGGGTAATCAAGTTTTCAGCCAATTCAAGAGACGAAAAGAAGTTGTCTGCATACACAATGCGGCCAGTAAATAAGTATTTCTGCGCGAGCTTCATTGTCACTTTGTAGCCCAGCTGGGTTTCACGCTCCTGTCCTGGTTCTTTTCCAGAGTATATGATACCTTTGAGCGGATATTTGGTTTTTGCATCACATATCCACCACACCTTTATTCCATATTTTGCAGGCTTTGATGGAATGTACTGTGTAAATGATGTCCGTCCTCTATATGGAAACAGTTGTTCATCTACTGTTAGAGCATCATGTGGTTCGTACCGACTTGCCAAATTAGCTTGCAGCATGAGCCAAATATCATCAATTGCTGCCGTTTTGCTGCTCTGTGACCTTTCCATGCGTGTGTTCACGTTGTCAAATCGTATGTACCTCAATAGCAGTTTGAATATTTTGAATGACATTACAGCTCTGAAGATTGGTGGATGATTTGTATCAAACAGGCAGTAAGCTGGTTCATTGTTTGACTTATATAGGCCAGAAGCTATAAGCATTGCCAGGAACGCATCAAACTCCTTGGGTGTCAGTGGTTGCCATTCTTTGGGTCGTGTTGGATTAGCTTCATTCCACGCTTCAATAGTTTGTTTGGCTTTTCGGTTAGTTTCTCTTACGATTATGTGTGACATTTCCTCGGTAAAAATTGTTTTGAATATGCTCAATGGATCATCCGAAGTCATTATTGGTCCTATTCCTCTACTTCTCATGGTGAAGATATTGTGCGATCTTACACGTGAAGTTGGTGGCGGCGCTTTCTTTCATTTCATACCATTTTTGCCAATATAATAGTCATCTGAAGTTGTTTCTTGATTTGGCGGCGTTTCATCATCATCGTCACTTGTATCTTCGTCCCAGTATTCAATAGTGGCTCCACTTTCGCAATCAGAGGCTTCTTCATTTATTTGGAACGATGGATCACTTATTTCATCATCGAAATCACAACTTTGTTCATTTAGTATTTCATTTATATTGATATTTGCTTCGCACATTTTTCTTTAGCTCAATTCAATTCAAAAGTTAGTACACAACTGTTGAATATTCTTGAAGCAACTGGTTTATATACCTTTTTTTCCCCAACATTCAGGTAGGCACCCAGGTATAAGACAAATGCATCAGGGATGAACAAAGCAATAAAATAAGCAAACTTATACCTCCCCCTGCTCATTTCTTGGAAAACCCAATTAGCAAAAATATTTATTTTACCTTGAAACTAAACGCAGCTGCAATTTTGAGCCATAAAATAATGAATTCCACGAAGTAATACCGTTAATTTGCTTAATTTTCATACTATGTCCCAGGGGACTTTAGGGACCTTTCTCGTAGGCAGTAAAAGTAAATCCTTAGATCTCGGTAACCACTGGTCCGATTTTAATGATCGAACCCGTAAAAGACGCAGAACTAAATGTTCCAGGAATACATGGTAACTTTGGGAGGGGGTCGTAGTGGCCAAAATAGGAGTAATTTGCGATTCAAAATCGAAAAAGTCCCTACGGACCTTAGGGTCCCACGAAGGATTAAGAGTGCCATTCCCTTTTTCCCTTTTGGGTTGAAAATTCCGGCAAAACAGGAAAAATTCCCTTTTCTGGCAACACAAATGATACAAATACACAAAACATGTGTTCTTATGGTAAAATCGTTTGTTGGATTCATTTCAATTGAAACAGAGTTTGAAGTATTCTATGATCTATGCGAAGGCGTAGAAACTCTATCGGGTACAGCTTTTATTTCAGAATGCAAAAAAAATTCCTTCCAGCAGTTACAAATGTCTCGTTTGCTGTGCACAGTGCCTGTTACTGTTGCAGGAAATGAGAGAATGTTCAACAAATCAAAATTAGTTAAAAATTATTTAAGAACCAGAACAGAACGGAAAAGGACATAGTTGATGTATGGCTTAAAAAAAGAGGAATTAATATTGAAATGTTATATTTAAAAATTAAGTTTTTATTTAAAACTCAATTTTTTTTTATAATTAATTAAAAAAATTAAAAGAAAAAGAGTTAAAGAACTTGTAGAGCTCTGTTTATTTTTTCGCACATATAAATTATGAATTAATAAAGCAAAAACGAAAATAAATTTTTTAATGCTAATTCAATAATGTTGAAATGTAGCGAACGATATGAAAACTGTCTTTAAGGATCTTTTTCACTTGAATACAAAATTTAGATTTTTTGGTTTACATGAAAGTGTAACTATATGTAGGTAGAATACGTGTCAACAATTTCAGGATTTCTTAAAACGAGCCAAAAATGAACGAAAAAGTCCGTGTAAGCTGAAACTGTTTTGCATTATAGTTATTATTGCAAAATCTCTAAGACCATCATGTATTAAAACTTAAAACTCGAATTTTTAGACCGTTTGAAATGTAAAAAATATGGTAATTTTTCAATTTTTTTTTTCAAAATGGCGCTAAAAACTTGTATGACGTTTAAGTGGCTGATTTTAAGTAATCTTATATTTTCAAGTATTATCGTTTAGATGAATTAAAAAAATTTTCAGTTATCTTAAACAGTTTTGGATTCGAAAAATGAGGTCCAAATTTTGAAAAGCTTAAAAAGGCAGATCAAAGGCCAAACCAAAAAAAAAAATTCAAAACATGCTTAATTAGATGTAATTTAATGTACACAAGTTTTTTTTTATCATTTAAAAAAGTTTTTACAAAAAAAAAAATTACAAAGTGTCTTTCTAAGGCCCAACCAAATAGACAAAACGAGACGATAGCAACTTGACGAACGTCTGCACTCGTTACTGATGTTTACGGATCTAACCCAAAATGAAACGATTTGCGAAAATAAAATAAAAACGCACTCTGCACAGCTGTTGTTGACGAGTTGCAACGCTAGCAGTTCGGACGGAATAATACGTCTTGTCAAACTGTTTCGTTCAGTTACGTTTGCTCATTATGGGTAACTACCTGAAAAAGTATTAAACACAACACTTACGTTTTTACTCGTTACGGAACAAATCGTCTATTTTGGTTGGGCCTTTAGCTGTTCAAATGGTAAAGACCCCTTAGAATTTATTTATATTGATCTATCCGTTCGATCTAGTAACTTTAGTTAATTCAGCTATGTTGCATATAAAAAAAGTCGGGACTTAATGGTATCCAGTCGGCCGAAATACCTTGCTATCCCCCAAATCAAAATGGCCTCGGTACGCCCCTGGTGTCACACATATAAGTATTTAGAGTTTGAACTTCAGATTATAGTCCGAGAGGCAGCGTTGAAACTTTTTCAAGGTTTTCTGAAACAATAATTTTTATATAAATTGTTTGTTTAAGTATAATAAATAATCAAAACAAGAATCAGCTGCTAGCGTCTTACTGGAGCTGGCCGTGGGCAAATGTTTACTATGTAGAAAAATAATTAAAAAAAAGTATTTCTGAAGTCTTCAAAATTCGTGGAGTTACTGTTAGAATAGTTAAGTTTGAAAAAATAACAGTCAGCTGCATAAAAAATTCGGTATTAATCGTCAGCTATCTTTACGAACCGGTAAAAAAAAATGAAGGTAAAAAGTATTTCTGAAGTCACGAAACTGCTATGGCGTATTTATATTTAACACCTTCGAAAGGATAAAGAAAATAACCAACTGTACTTCTAATGATGCTAAGGCCGTCAGCTGGGGGTAAAAGAGTTTTGTTTTTTTAAAGCAGGCCTAGTTCACCGGCCGATATTTTAATTTTCAGGTATATATTAATTTGCCTTAAAAACGTCAACTTTATAAGTGTTCGAAATGTCGAATTGAGTGTTCACACGTCTGTCAAAAGATTGAATCAATCAAAATTTGTTGTTGCTTTCCTATGTTAAAAAAATGAACTCTCTGCGAGAGCGAAAATGAATTTCAAACTCTTCATCGAATCCGTCAAAATTTTGATTGAGCTCCAGTCCTGCATCAATCAGTCAAAGGGTTGCATTTTTTACTTGTCTGCAGGCCTGTAGCCAGGGTGGGGCCAGGGATGCAATGTCCCCCTACTACAGCCGTTGGCCCCCTGGCCAAATCAGACAATAAAAAACTTTAAATGAATAATTAATATGCATTTTGTATATATATTTGTTTATTGCTTTAAAATTAGTTTAGTTAAAAATAACAAAAAATATACATATTCACCTTATTCATGACTTGAATATGTATATGAAATTTGTTTAACAAAACATTTCAGACAAATTGTTACAATGTTTCAAATTTCTACTGGGTCGCCAACATTCGCTACCAAAAAATAAGATTTAAATTTTAATATTTTTTTAAACCGCATCCATAGGAACTTTCTAGAAATTAAAAGCACGTTGTGCACCAATTTGATGCAGATACAAAAAGAATATATAATTCATTGAAATGTTTTTAATTTTTATTTTTTTTTATGCATTATGAATGTTTATTAATTTTAAAATAAGAAAAAACTGCAAATCTTAATTCTAGCAAAAATTTAAAGAAGCAAAAGATTTAAATCAAAACATGCATGTTTGTTCTTAATACATAAATCTGAATAAAAAATTTGCATCAATTTGATGCAAACGACGGATGCGGGTTAATTCAATTTTTTTATTTGTTTTACTTAAAAAATGTCTTATACATATCTTAGTCCATTTCGCTACTCTTTCTTATATTTCTAACCACTTTAAATAAATGTTGTATTTTTACTTCATTTCATTACAAAGTCCTGAATTAATTATTTTATTATTTTACATATCCATGTAAATATTATAAAATCAACTTTTTTTTAATAAATATGTGTAATGTATTCTTTTCGCACGTTAAAAAATTGTTTTTTTTTTATTTAAATGAAAAACAAAAAATTGCCCCCCAAATATTCATGCCTGCCCCTCTGTCTTTTTGGTCTGGCTACAGGCCTGGTTGTATGTTGTTTACTAGCAAATTATTTCTAAAAAAATACTTATTTGAACACAAAAGCAGTTTTTTTAAGAAAAAAAAAAGGAAGAGTGGACAGAAAGTAGGCAAAAAAGTAGGCAGAAGAGTAACAAATGCCTGCATCGGTACTTAAATCAAAAAATCATTTGTGAGCAGAAATAAATCAAAAATTTTAGAATGAGTAAAAGAGAGTAAAAAATCGGGATATTCTTCAATCATTTGGCAGACGTGTGAACACCTCTAAAACCATTTTGTGTATTTTGTTCAAAGAAATCGGGAAGCTTAACAATATTTACTCCAATAAATTTGGACAATTGTAAAAATATATTAAAGATTCGCGAAAACTATAAAATGTGTATAAATCATGCTAAATTGCCAAATAAAATAAATAATTAAAGTTTGTTCTAAATGATCTTGTTATTTATTACGTCAATTTCTATATGATTTAAATGCAAATTCTAAATGGTTGATAGTTTAAATCATACTTGATTTTAAATACAAATTCTAGTTGTTTGATAATTTAAAAACGTTTATTGAGCTTAAGGTCGAACTTAGAACAATTAATTGTTATAACGAATCTTTCCAATCAAGTATGATTTAAACTATCAAACGTTTAGAATTTGTATTTAAATCATATAAAAATCAATAAAATAAATAATGTTGGAAAGTATCACTCGCGCTACCTGCGAAACATAGAAAAAATATTCATTGAGAACTATGAAGCAACTTTCTGCCCTTGTAAACGTCCAACAGCTCAGCCCTTTAAATACATAGGCTTGCATAGCAGTTGCACTACTTTTCAGTTGCACCCCTATGAAATTTTTGTATGTTTTTCGGAAAAAATTTTTGGGGGATTTAGGGGGATTTGAAATCCAATTTTGGGGTAAATGGCACCTGGCAACGCTGCTAACAGCCCTATTCTGGCAAATTACCAAATTGTTAACCAGTATTTTGAATACAGTACAGTCTCGCTAATCCGGCCACATATAGTTTTGATGTATGTCCGTATTACTGGATGTGTCCGGAATACAGAAAGCCTAAGAATTTCTTAAACAAATTTGAGCACATTTGAATGCATAGTTTAGCCTTATTAATTCAAACGCCTTGTCTTAGAAATCTTTGTTAAGAAAATGCATTTAAGAACATGAATATTAAAAAATTAACATTGTTTCACAAAAATACATTTACATATTTGCGGATGCTCGCCTTGCCTGATATTTTTTTCCCTGGAAAAAACTTGCTTCTATCATTTTGCCTTTTCTTTGCAAATTACTCGATCAATGGAATGTTTGTGACACATATTTTAGAAATTTGTCATTATTTTTCTTTATATCAAAAATTGTACATTTTGATAGTTTGAATTTTTCAGCTGAATATTTTATTGATTTTCAGTTTCAATAAAATTTAAAATTTTACACGTCTGAAAGATTTATCGTTTTATATTGCCTTGCTGTCGCTGGAATTCTATAAATCGACTAAAACTTATTGAATTTTAATATTTACACTAAGGGTATTCACTGCACTACTGAAATTTCCGAAATGCTGAAATTTATGAAAACTTCAGTGCAACTGTTGTTGTGTTGGTTTTCTGAAGTTTGCTTAAAATTAATCGCCTTTTGAGTTGATGAAAAACAATCGTCGGAAATTTGCGAAGAAAAGATGTGTTCAGTAACCATAAGAAAAACTGTTTAATGAGTGTGAGTCGTTGTGAATATGATAATTTCGATATAAAAAAGAGTATTCTGCCAAATCCCTCCTAAAAGCTGATGCAGTATGCGAGCAAGAACAAAATTATCATTAATTCTGTTGAAGTCGATCATATAATTTGGTTTTACTACTTTTTTTGGCTTTATTTTTCTATTAAAAGGTAGAAAGCACAAGTTTTATAACATAATTTTTTGTTTTGGTAATAAGCTCACCAACGAAATGAAACAATAACGATTTTTAGCTTGACAGATGCATGTGAAAAACCGAAACATTACAAACGGTCGCTCACTTCAACTCGTCGAAAATTTCCGATTTCTGAAATTTCAGCAATGAAGTGAATACCCCTACTATTATCAACGTTTAGACAAAAATTCACGGCGTAAACTTAGTGAACTAAATAACAATATGGAAGCAAATAAGCCTTGTTCTCACAAAAAGCCCCGTTAACTTAACGAAATGCATTTGAAACGACAACGTTGACTTGATTTACATAGCGACAGTCGATGTGTAAACCAAACATGCTCGATTTTGTTTTTAGTCCGAACTAAAGAGAAGTAAAATATCAAGTATGTCCGAAGTGTAGAGATGTCCGTATTACTGGGAAGTCCGGAATTGCGAGTGTCCGGATTAGCGAGACTATACTGCATTTTTATGTCGATGAAGCATCTGAAAACAGTTATTTAAGATGAATCGCAGAAAATTTATGGCTTCATCCTCAGATCGTTGATTTACTTCATGGCTTTCGCGCTTAACCAAGTCATATATGATGAATTTCATTTAAAAATCGAGATAAAACTGAAATTTTGAACCCGACCACCTCAGATATCGATGAAATTTTATTCATAGCTAAATTTGATCAATACAAACAAACTCTCATTTTTAGAAATGACTGTTTTGCGATTTTTTGGGCGTGGCACAGTGGGAAAGTTTTCGAAAAAACGCGAAAATGGTCAAAAAGAGCTGCATTAAAACTACAATAACTCAGAATCAGCTGAACCGATTTCCATGATCTTGGTATCATTAAAAAGATATTTTAACAGGCTTTATGACACGTGTTATGACACAAAAAAAAATTACACTGTAAAAAATTTATAAAAAAAAGAAAATTTTAACTAACGAAAAATCCAAAAAGATCAAGGGTTTTTTTACAGTGTATTACTTTTTTAGAAAGGTTTATCCTTCACCTATACCATATCAAAAAATAAAAATGGGTTCTTTTTTAGTTTTTTTTATATAATTTTTTAAGTAGTGTTACTTCTAGTAATTGCCCTTATATTTTATATTTACAGGTAAAATAAATAAACATTGTCCCAGGAAAATTATGAATATGTTTTAACCCCAAAAAGTTCTAGCTTGCCTTAAAAATTGCTATATAAATGCACCTGATGAACGTACCGAAATTCATAATTATAAACAGTTTCGAGAAGCCAAGATATCCCATTACAATTTTAACGCGTATATTTTAAAAATTTGAGTGAATATGAATTCAAACAATAAGTACAGATGCATAAAAATATCTAATAAGTGTTGCGCTTCGCTTCGTAAAATAAGTGAAAACGAGGCTGCAAATATAATTGAATATTTTCCAGCTGTCGCCAGCATTCATTGTAGCCGTATTTGCGAAACTTGCCGGAATACACTGAGAAAAGCGCGCAGTCGTAATGAATCCAACGTGGAGCAGAATGAAGTCTCAAATTATTTACCAACAACGCCCAGCGATGAAATTAGCGAAGAATTGAATGAACTTCCAACATGTACCAGCCGTAATGCAAACATCGAAAGTAACGAACTCATTGAAAATATAAATGATCATATTATTCCTCATCTACCAAACCAAATGTCGCCTCTTAAGAGGAAATATATCAAACGAGATGCATACAGAAATAGAAAATCACTGCAAATTTTGGAAAATATAGCAGATTCACTTGGAGCTGATCCATTGTCTGATTTGTCAGCGCAACTTGAAAACGTCAAAGCCATTTACGAAGAAATTTTGCAAAACATCAAGTATCAAATAGAGAACAGCTCAAATCTTTTGGAAAAGCAAAAACTTTTATCTCTCTTACCAATCAATATGAGTCACGCAGAAATTAAAGATCGTTTTGGGGATGATATATCTCACGATTGTATCAAAAAAGTAAAGATATCCAAAGGAATAAAACGAAGTTTGCAGATATCAATCTTTTAAAAATGAGCACACGTGGTTTACCAACCGAAACTCTAAGCACAGTCAAGTTATTTTATGAAGAGGATGAAATTAGCCGAATGATGCCAGGATCGCAAGATTCAATTACTGTTAAACAAGGAAACTTACGTGAAAAAGTTCAAAAAAGACTGATGTTATCTTCACTACGCGAATCTTACTACGAATTTAAAAAAAACATCCCTTGGCCAAGGTGGGTTTTACAAAATTTACAATGTTAAGGCCAAAAAATTGTATGAAACTTGGAGTTGGAAACCAGCAAAATATCTGTGTATGCACATTGCATCAGAATATGAAATTGATGTTTGAAAAAAGTGGCTTAAAATCAATTTGTATTGAAAGAGAATGCACATTGACCGACTACAAAGATGTTCTTAAATTCGTTGTTTGTAATGGTGACATAGAAAAAAAACGAGTGTTGCGTTTCAATGTGTGGTCACTGCTTCAAAAATTTAAATAATCTAAAAACGCATATGCTAAAACATTTTGAAAATAACCAAACTGAAGAAATAATATTCAAAAAGTGGAATACAACGATTAGATGTGTTCTGGAAATGTTAACCACCAACCCAGAATCATTTGTCAGCGATTTTACTAAACACAATCAAGTTCTGATTCCGCATCATTTCATAGCAAAGCGACAATCTGAATTTATCAGCAATAAAAGAGCGGCGCTGTTATCAGGAGAAATGTTAATTCAAATGGACTTTGCTGAAAATTATGCATTTCTTGTACAAGATGCCGTGCAAGGATACCATTGGAATAATGATCAGGCTACAATACATCCGTTCGTTATTTATTACAAAGGTAATTATTTTAATATTTTGGTATTAGTAAACACATCCATCCACATTCATCAAAATATTTAATATTTTTTATTTATTTGTTTTTTTCCTTTGTTTATTTTCAGATAACGATAAATTAACTCATAAAAGCTTCGCCATAATATCTGATTGCAATACCCATGATAGTATAGCAGTTCATCTATATATTTCAAAAATGATACAGTTCGTGAAGGCCAATATAACCAACAATATTAATAAAATCATTTACGTATCAGATGGTGCAGGAGCACAATATAAAAATAAATATAACTTCATTAATTTATGCCATCACAAATCTGATTTTGGTATTGACGCTGAATGGCACTTTTATGCTACCAGTCACGGAAAATCTGCATGTGATGGAATCGGAGGAACATTGAAGAGAGGTACTTGAAATTATAGTATTGCAAATAAAAATGAAATCCAGACAACGAGGCAACTCTATCACTGGGCATCAGAAACATATAAGACCACCATACAAGTTGCTTACGCAGATGCTGACGAATACAACAACGTTAAAGAAAAGCTATTTTCAAGATATAAAGAAGCTCAAACTATAACAGGAACTCAAGGCTTTCATTCATTCATTCCGATAAATGAAACTTTTGTACATGTGCGCAGATATTCTGACTGTGCCAAATTTGAGCAGCGCAAAATTTCTTACAAATAATTAACTTAAAAAAAATGTAAATAAAATAAAACACAAATTAATAAAAACATGGCAAATAATATAAACAATTGTTGATGGTTTTTTATTTGTACACATTTAAAAAATGTTATAATTGTTGAACTATTTTGTAAATGTGTAAGAATGTGACCTGATATTTTCGCTGTTATTCGAATTATTTCGAAAACTTTCGGTACGTATTACTAGAAGTGACACTACTTAAAAAATTGGGGTTAAAACGTATTCATAATTTTCCTAGGACTATGTTTATTTCTTTTACCTGTAAATATAAAATATAAGGGCAATTACTAGAAGTGACACTACTTAAAAAATTATATAAAAAAAACTAAAAAAGAAAATGGTATAGGTGAAGGATAAACCTTTCTAAAAAAGTAGTACACTGTAAAAAAACCCTTGATCTTTTTGGATTTTTCGTTAGTTAAAATTTATAAATTTTTTACAGTGAACTTTTTTTTGTGTCATAAAACGTGTCATAAAGCCTGACCATTTTCGCGTTTTTTCGAAAACTTTCCCACTGTGCCACGCCCAAAAAATCGCAAAACAGTCATTTCTAAAAATGAGAGTTTGTTTGTATTAATCAAATTTAGCTATGAACAAAATATTCTTACATAAAATCTATACGCATTTATATTTAATTCCATAAAATCAATAAAAATAGGTTTTGCACATATAAATATTTTCTATAAACTTTTTTAATACATTATAATTTTTTTAATAACAACAAGTTTTTTAAGTAAGATATATCTTATTTAACACTAGCAAATACCCGCTGCTCCGCCTGCGATAAAAATATTAAATACCATGTACAAACTTTTAATCTTAAAATGAAAATATTTAGTGTTATTAAAACAAATTCAAAATATAAAAATTATTGTGTTTGTTTTGTTTAATTATGAAAAAATGGTATATATATTAAGAAATTACTTTATTTAATTTGAATAACTTATTTAAGCGGTAATTGTTGTGATGACATAAATTTTCCTGGCTTGCTTTTTTTTTACTTTTGAAAAAGTCCTGCATAACAGCGTTAGAATAAAATTTGGGTAAAAAATTTTTAAAATTTGTAATCAAAAATGTAATTTTTTACATATATTCTGAAAATAAATATATTCTTCTTAAAATGTTGCAGTTAATCAGCCTTCTTCAGTTATTAAGTGTTGTTATTGGGCTTCGGCCAAACAACAATTCTTCTTAAATTTAAAAAAAAACCGTTATAATGACATCACACTTTTGGCAATATCTCAAAAACTATAGACTTTCTCAATTTACCTGCAAAAATTGTTCTATTTTGACACAAACAGTTTCTATCATTAAAAATCATGGGCCACCTACCCCCCCCCCTATGATTTTTTGATGAAAACTAATTTGCTTAAAATGTTGTTATATTTTTTGCAATGTGCTACAGCTTCAAAACTAATTTATCTGAAAAACATTTTCAAACATAGCATAAAAAAAATTCTGTGAAAATTATTTCAAATATTTCAAAATATTCCAAAGTTATATACATAAATCTATGTTTTAATTTATTTCCTTATCTATATATTCATAGTTAACGTTATAGTTATAGTATAATTTCTCCTGACCCAATTCAATGAATTTTTTATGATCGTTTTGTGAATTTGTAAAAGTGTAAATTGACCTTCGAATAAAACACATGCTAGACGTTTCCGTTTGAAATATCAATGCATGACGATCAGAATTTTCTGATATATACAGCATTCTTATTGATGTATAGTATTGCCTGGCAGACGTCCTGCCGCAGTCCACCTTACTGCTATATACGAATTTTCATGCTGTTCGGGAAAAAAATTTATATATTCGCCATTTTTAGTACAGTTGTCGAAAGTACCCGTATGAACTAAATTATCAAATTTTAGTCTAAAACAACCAAAACCGTTCGAAGTATAACATTTTTGATTTATTCTGGGCGGTAATGGGGGTGTGGCAAAATTTTTTCACGTAAACCGTCTCATACTCGAAACAATAGAATGCCAGAATTTCAGCTCAATTGAGCTTAAACTTAGTGCGCTTTGCTTTACTCCAAGCTTATCCTCCGAAAAGTGGACTTAATTAAAGTGGGTCATGCCCATTTTTAGTAAAGTTAGCGAAAGTAACCATACAACGTAGATTACCAAATTCTAGTCTCATACGACCAAAATCGTCTGAAATGTAGCATTTTTTGCAAAAAGTGGGCATGGAAAGTAGACATGGCAAATCTAACATAGCATATTACGAATAAGTTGGAATAACAAATCGTTTGATAATTATATCGTGTTAATCAGTTCAGTGGTCCTTGCGTGATTGTCAAACGTCCGTGCAGTGTCACAACGCTTTTATATATTCGTATAGATAGACAAACACAATCTCAAGTGGGGAAAAGCTGGCTGGCAAAACTGCAAAACATAATTAATGCTGATAACAAAATTCTGGCAACTCCCCTCAAAACATTAACAAAGAAAATTAATTAACACTGTATGAAAGCAAGAATCTCCCTGAAAGTAAAGCTGGATTCACTGATCACCTTCAGCATGTTTTGAAAGTTTTTTTCATATGAAGATTTCGCTTAGAGAGAAAAATTTCTGCACGCTCTCAACTTGATTAATATTATTTTAAATCACACAAAAACATGCTGAAGGTTATCAGTGAATTCAGCTTAACTACACAACATCAAGTTATATTTATAAGGTTGTGGCACTTGAGAGAAATGCACTCTTTTTCCGCCTTTGCTCGAACTGTCACTGTGCTTTTCTTTGTTCTAAGCATTAATTTTCTTAATTTCTTTTTAATTATTCTGATAGTTCGACCGAGCTCGCTCTGAAGTGCCACAACCTTATAAATGAGCCTTGCACAACATGGCTGTCGTGATATATTGAGAGAAGCTCTCTCGACAAAGAGAGAAAAGCTTTGTTTGCTGTTATATTGTGCTGATGGTTGAATATAGGCATCAAATAAATTGCGTGATTTTGCAATAATTAAACAATACATTTTTTGAAAACCTTGGTAAGCTATAACAATCTATATTATCATAGAAATCAAATAAAAAAAGAATTATCAAAATCGGTTCAGCGGTTACTTATTCTGCTTATTCTGGATGAAATTTCGTGAGTCTCCTTTTATGACGTAATATTCAACTTTTTGACTCCAAACAAAAAATCACTTATCCCAGCCGAAAGTACTCGATAAGAGGAGAAAAGTAATTTCTGGATTTTGCTAGATTGGTTGCCGTTCGTTTTTATGAGCCTCTATAGTTTTTTCGCCAAATGAATTTTTTTTTGCAGTCTTGAGCAAAGTTGTAGCTCTTGACTCGGCCAACAAAAATGCTGAATATATTAAGTCGGAAAAATTTCATCTTCATGCTCAAAACCCCAAAAATGTCGAAAAAATTACCACTTTTTTCACCGATTTTTTCTGTTTTTCCACTACAGCTCTTGAACTATTGAAAATTTTACCAAATAATCAAGGGGAGAAATGTAGCCTATAAAATTATGAACAACTTTCTAGTACATACCAACTTAATATGACCACACCTTGACAAACATTTTTGCGTTTTTTTTTATTTTCGTTTTTTATATACGAAACAACAAAATAAATGCGTATTTGTCAAAATCGTTTTTGTTGTTTTTTTTTATGAAAGAACAAAGTAAATTTATATAAGTTAACCCACATAACTCCATGACACGACTTGACATCACTATTGTGTAAGATCAACCCTGGTTGACCTCATTTACAGCAGTGGTGACAATCAGCTGTGACGCGCGAAGTTGGTTGTGGTTTTACACTTGAAATCAACAGATGCAATGGTAAATTTTTGTCATTCTACTTTTTTTAATATAAGTGATTGAAGTGAGTGATTGAAAATGGAAAGATGCTTGAAATTAGATAGTTTCTGTTACGTTTGTGGTAAACTAGAGCCAAAACATGGAAAACAAGAACGAAAAAAATTTATTTTCTAATAATTTTAAACTCGCATATAAACTTTATTTCGGTGAAGAGGATAAAGTGGCGATGAACATACGCCAAATACGGTGTGTTCATTATGTTATGGCAATCTCTTGGGGTGGTTGCATCAAATAAATTTATGTTTACGGTATGTCAAGCCAATGCTGTGGGTAAAAAATACGTCCGGGGTACATGATCCAGACAAGTGCTACGCTTGCGTAGATTTTACCAAAGAAATTAATAGAAAAAAACGCAGAGCAAAAGTATATAATGCCACTGACTCCGCTGAATTACCAATACCGATGCCCGATGATGCCGAAGTACCACAACCACCGAGTCCGAGTATGCTATCAATGATGACATCAGAAAGGGGAAACACCAACTATGGTGACTTCGATCCGGATTTTTTCCCTGAAATCGCAGATGATGCATCAAAGCCACTAGCACAAGAAGAAATCGAGTTGCTCGTGGCCAAATTTCGTTTTTCGCAGCGTGATGCCGAATTTTTCACTACATTTATGAAGCGCAGAAATCTGACACAGAAAAACGTTATCGCCAGCGGTTACCGTAAACGCCAAGCTGAGTTCCAAAAACTTTACAACGTTAATGATTTGAATACGTTCACATATTGCAACGACATAAAAGCCTTAGTGAACAAAATGGGTATGGAATATAATGCTGCCGACTGGAGATTATTTATAGATAGCTCCACGTCAAGTTTGAAGGCTGTATTATTACATGTTACAAATAAAATGCCATCCATCCCGTTGACATTCGGAACGAATATGAAGGAATGTTATGAAGTCATGGCAGATATATTGGACAAAATCAAATATACGCAGCATAACTGGAAAATTTGCTGCGACTTAAAAGCAGTAAATATTTTTCAATGTGTCATTGAAAAAGTCGGCTTCCCTAAATTCTTCTGCTTCTACTGCACATGGGATTCGCGGTATAAACATGACCACTATAAGGCCACACATTGGGTGAAAAGAGATCTGAAGAATCAAAAGCATTTGAATTTGTTCAACAAACCGTTAATTGAGAATATTGATAATATTTTGCTACCACCACTACATATAAAATTGGGCATCGTGAAAAAGTTTATCGAAGTGGCCGTCAAAGGTAACGATCAGATTTTCGATTGTTTGTAAGGAATATTTCCGAAACTAAGCAATGATAAAATTACTGCAGGTATTGTATTTAATTTTTTAGCATTAATGTTGATTCACTTCGCTATATTCGCACTGTTTTTTATGTATGTTACTTGTTGCTTTTTCTCATTTTTTATACAGGTGTGTTAAATGGACCAGACATCCGCAAACTCATTAAAAGTGAAGCTTTCACGCAAGTATTGTCTGCCAAAAAACTTGAGGCTTGGATTGCAATAAAAGCAGTTATTCAATATGTTTTGGGTAAAAACCGCGTGGACAATGAGAAAGCAACGCAATTGGTGAAGAATATGATCACTGCCTTTGATTCCATTCATGAATCGATGACATTAAAACTCCATTTTATGCACCATCATCTGAACGTGTTCCTGAAACAACTGCCCACAGAATCAGACGAGCAGGGTGAACGATTCCACCAGGTAACCATGCCGATGGAAAGACGTTTCAAAGGTAAGAAAATCGACGCAATGATTGCTGAAGTATGCTGGTGGTCTCAAAAGATATCACAATTCGAGCACGAGTTGACGGAGGATGATAAAGAAGGACATACAGAAGAAGATATACCGTTATTCACTCCACAAACTGGAAATGACGCAGAAGATATCGCCGTGGCTATTTTAAACTCAGAATTAGACGACGAATCAAGCGAACCAGCTGCAAAGAAATCTCGGCCTTCCACTTCTGGAACGTCAACTGTCAAATCATCAACTTCGCGCCAGACAGCCCAAATGGACATCGACGATACTGATTAAAAAAAAAAAAAATACAAATTAATACCCGTTTGATGCCTTTTTTTATACTTTTTTTCATAATCTTTCATATACATATTTTCATGTTTTTCACTTTAATCAGAAAATTCAATACTAAATTGCAAAAAAAAAATAATACATGTGCCTTTTTTAAACTTTTGCTCAATAAATATAATAAAATAAAAAAAAAATGAAAATTAATCACATTTGTATGGCCAAATCCGTATCAAGGAGTGGTCGTATGAAGTTAGTATATACTAAAAAGCTGTAGTGGAAAAACAGAAAAAATAGGTGAAAAAAGTGGTAGTTTTTTCGACATTTTTGGGGTTTTGAGCATGAAGATGAAATTTTTCCGACTTAATATATTCAACATTTTTGTTGGCCGAGTCAAGAGCTACAACTTTGCTGAAGACTGCAAAAAAAAATTCACAGCATTTTTCAAACTATGGCCATGCGAAAAATAGAAGAAAATTGCAAAAAAGTGCTCAAAATCGAATTTGGCGAAAAAACTATAGAGGCTCATAAAAAACGAACGGCAACCAATCTAGCAAAATCCAGAAATTACTTTTCTCCTCTCATCGAGTACTTTCGGTTGGGATAAGTGATTTTTTGTTTGGAATTTTTGTGTTGTACTGTATAATAGTATAGATATTATCGTGACAAAAAGGAGAAACAGGACAAGCTCAATTACCGATATTTCATTGTTATAAAACTGCATTAGGTAGAATAGGATGAAGTTAAATTGATTTAATTAATTAAATGTAATATAATTTTCCGTTTAAAGACTTCCAGCGAATCATAAAAATTAATCATGTTGAAGTTATTATTGAAATCACTGCACATTCATCGTAATGGTTAATGAAGAGCTTAATTAGAATTCAACTGACTCAACATGAAAAACAGAAAATGTCTAGTTCCTCTCCTTGGGATGTTAAAATTTAGAGCTGAGATGAGATATTTCGAATTAATCCCGCCACGAAGTAATTTATACAGAAATATGACATTAAACATCACTCTTCTGCTTTTTAGGAAAGGTAGTAAAATAATCTTAAGGCGTATATCATACGATGGAAGCATAATATTGGGATTCCAACGACTATGACGTAAAGCAAAAAGTAAAAACTGTTTTTGAACGGATTCTATGGCGTCGATGTAGACATTATATTGTGGGTTCCATATAACTGATGCATGTTCAAGAATTGGCCTTACGAGAGAGGTATATAATAATTTAGTAGTAAAGGGATCACTGAATTCTTTAGCCCATCTTGTAATGAAACCAAGTACTCCTCTTGCCTTATTTATCACTTAGACTCTTAATCTCTTAAATAGACTCTTTTCATATAAATATTTAAAATATTTATTAACAATAGACTTTAAACTTTGAAACAATTTTTTAAGAATGTTTACCAAAAAAAAAAAGAAAAGAAACGAAAAAATTTATTAAGAAATGGCTAAAATATTCGCTTTGGGAATCACGATTTCTGATTCACATTAAAGCGAGCTCGTGTCTTTTTGCAATTTTTTCAACTTTAAACGCTCATATCTGCTATACTGTAACACCTATCAAAAATCTAACATTTTTTTGCATGTCTACAGCTCAAGGCCTTTGTTATGATATATCAAGTGTTTCTGTAGCGTTTGTAGATTTCCTGGAATAACAGGACCCTTACAGGAATAAAGGGACCCTTACCTTGCCAATCGGAATTTTTTCTGAAAATTTTTTGGAAGTAAAGCACAAAGACATACGAAAGTTTCAAGAAAACTATGTAATTATAATCTGATGGTTGGGCTTCTTATCTATATCATTCAAGCCCCGAATGTATTGCTGTAAAAGTCTAAATCGTAAACATGTTAAAGATATTGATATAGCAAATTATGTTTGTAATGATGAAGTACTGCGAGAGGAAGAACAGGAGGGGGATTTTTCAAGAACTTTGATTTTTAATGTATACATCGGAAGCTGCGAGCAGCCATGTTGTATTTGAATTTATTTTGTAACATTATTTATTGACACTGATATCTCATCGCCTCTGTGGTGTAGCGCGCTAATGCGCTTGTACGGCGTGTCACAAAGATTTCTGATGAAGCATTTTTGATGAAGATTTCTGTAGCAGGGCCGAAATTGCAATAAAATCAGCTAGTGATGTTTTCTTTTTCATATTGAAAAATGTTGTTGTTGTTTCTTTGGAAAAAATCGTTGGAGCAATTAATTGTTCTAACCTGACCTAAAGCTCAATAAACAATTTTAAACTATCAAACAACTAGAATTTGTATTTAAAATAAAGAATTATTTAAACTATCAAACATCTAGAATTTGTATTTAAATCATAGAAAATTAACATAATTTATAAATAAAGGCAAAAGTTCTTACTCTTTTTCTTACACTTTTTTCAAAACCGATTTTATTGCAGATTGCTGTTCACATGACTCTCTTTCATTGCCTAAACACCAAATCAACCAAAAATATGCATCTTATCGCTATCAAAAAGCAATAAGAAAGTGTAAGTCAGTGGAAGAACATTGTAAGTTATTTACAAAATTATAAGAATTGAATTATCTAATGTGATTGATAAGTGCAATAGATGCACAAAAAGAAAGTCCAATGTTAAAAATTGAATTGATAATAAGAATAAAAGATTGAAGAATTGTGGTAGTGAGTACATTTCAAGAAAAAAAATATACCTCCAAAAAACGATCCAGAGCAGGTAAAAAATGTAATAACGTTGTAAGTTCACATTGCGTTTTTAGGTAAATGAATTATTATTATATAGATTTGTGATTGTCTGTGCTTCTTTTCTTGCAAAAAAATTCATCATAAGTGCAAAAAAGGAACATTATTTTAAATTCTATTATAAAAACTAAACTGAACAAACAGCTTCTTTAACATCTTTAATCGAATTTTGCGAGAACTCAAAACTTGGCAAATTATACGATGCCGGTTTTTCGAAAAAAACCAATGGGTTTTTACAAAACAAAGTAATTGATGAAAAGAAAAAGGATCTCCTTGCAATGACTTCATATTTGCCTGAAAAGTAAGTTGTATAAATCAATCTCCAGTTAGAGTAAGACAAATATTAAGTTTGTGTTCGAAAGCAAACAAATATATTTTGTTGAAGGTCTTAAAATATTAAATTTTAAGTTCTTCAAATGAGTTTTTGTTTCTGTTATTAAGTTTTTTTTATAAATAAAAATTCTATTTTTTACATTTCATTTAACGAAAAGGATCCAATCGAAGAAGTCTTCTTATACAGGTATGCTTTAATTGCACGAATAACTTTTTAAAAGCCACCGCACTCTTTGCTTTGCAAAGTGGAATAAAGTTTTGACAACCAGTGAGCTTTGGATAAGTAACGTTTTTCCATTTTAAACATTAATAATACTTGATTTACTAACCAAATATTATTATCAAACAATTTTTTTTTACTAAAATAATTTATTTACCTAAGTATTTCCATAACGTATTAAAAACAAGTATCTAGAAATGATCTGCTGCATTTAAAACGTTCTTAACGTATTGAGAACCATTTACTTTTTGTCGCTTAAAACGATATTCTCCTGCAAACATTTTCAATCGCCTGAGAGCCGCCAGCGAATCTTTTGGAAGATAAGACAATCGCCGGCGAGCTCATTTAAGATTCATCCGGGTATAAGCAGCTGAGGCCATAAAAGCGATTCGTTAGGAAGATTCGCGACGAATCGCCTAAAGGGTTCGTTAGCGATTCGCTGGGGAGCGTCGCTAACGAATCGCCGAAAGGGGTCCTAAGCGATTCGCCTGGAAGATTCGCGAGCGAAGTGACTAAAGGGTTCATAAGCAATTCGCTGGAAATAGTCTCAAATTAATCGCCAAGAGAAGTCCTTAACAATTCGCGAGAAAGTCGTTCGCGAATCGCTTTTAGGGTTCCACAGCGATTTGTTGCGAAGTGTCTTTGTTGAAGTGTCGCGCATTCATCGCTTGGACGATTGAAAAGCGATTCATCTTCCAAAGAACCCTAATGCGATTCGCAAGTACTTCGCCAAATCAACTTCTCTTCCAATCGTCTTCGAAATGTTTTCAGGGTCGCGGCTGTGCTTCAATTGTTCGCATGTTTACAGGCATAAATATTTTAACACACATTCCAAATTCATACCGATTAAAAAAATTTATTTTCAATAATATTCTGCTGTGGTGCTGTGTGTGTGAAATTATATTCTTTTACAACTGCATTTCGCGGAGTTTTGACATCTTTAGACTAAAATTTGTATGGGAGGGGGCGTACCCGTATACCGATTTTAACCATTTTTACAAATTTTTGTTGTACTGCTATAAAACACATATATACCAAATTTTATTACATTCCGATAACGTTTACTATCAATGGCCGCATGTCTCATGAAAGCATTCCACTGTGCACCGGTATTAGAATATTTCTCTTTTGTTACCCTTCTGCGGACGCCCACGTAGGTACTCAACGTAAATAAATATAATAATACCCGCCCTTTAAACTTACCATAATTTTTGATATTATTTTTCATTAAAATCAATGTTGCACTTGTATGCGACACATTAAACAACATTACCGAGTTGCCCGGGAAACGCTGCTCAACGCATATAACAGCTTAACTACAAACTAGCAAATAATGTATTCTGATAGCAGGGAGTAAACAACATGTTTAGATTTAGGGATTATGCATAGCTAAATATGGAACTCACATTCGCTGCAGCAAAATGCTGTCTGCTATCATTGGCGTACGTGATGCGGATACTCTGCGGTATAATTTTAATGGACGTGTCCAGTATGCGGCACAAATTAAAGTTTCCTACATTACTGCGATAAGAACCACAAATTGTGCCTTTTCCAAAATAATTGGCCTTGTTTTGGTCTTTTTATTTGAATTTGCAAAATGGTACACAACGTGTTTGGATGGTCAACTGATGTCAACAAAAAAGTCTGTCAAAGCTATACAAATTTGGTGGCCACATATACAGTGGTGGTCAGAGAATAAGCATATTTTAAATAAACTTTCAAAAGTCAGCTTCAAATCATATAAATAAAAATGGTTTTCAAAATCTATATACGTATGTATATAAAAATGGATGCATGTTTGTATATCGCGTACAGAATCTGAAACCGCTGAACCGATCTTTGAGAAATTATCTAGGAAACTGAAGCCACACCTTGAGAGTTCCTGTGATGTTTGGTGTCGATTGGACAAGGGGCGTGGTACCTACCATACAAGCCAAATTTGCGCAATCGCCCACAAAAAAAGGGAATATATCAGACGGTTTTTATCGCAAAAAGCTAATATTTGTCAATTTTGCTCAGATAGTTACTGTCGGAAACTGTGAAAAAATGGGCGTGGTCTCAAAATATCTACGCCCACTTTTTAGAAATCATGCCGATTCCGAAGTTGCACACGTTTTTGTAGTGAAACTTGGTATGTAGGTGCTCCAAGTTAATGTCACATTGTATTCAAATGTTGCCACGCTCACTTTTACCACCCACAAATCAATATTAGTTCTATATATCAGACCGTTTTGATCGTATAATACTAAAATGAAATAATTTAGTTCTTTTCGGAACCAATTTTCATGAAAATTTAGGAAGTTATTAAACATGTGCACATACCGAGGAGGGACTTTACATTAAAAAAGTGGGCGAGGCACCTTCCATACAGCCCAAATTTGTTGTTTGCTATTTCGAATAGCTTTGGAGTTATATGTCGCAAAGACTTGGAATTTAGTATTAAACCTCAATTTACACGTGCCATTTCACTGATAACATTTTATGGGCGTTAGAAAAGGGGGTGTGGCACCTTCCATACAACCCAAATGTATGGTATCGAATAGCTTTGGAGTTATATGTCGCACAGACTCGGAATTCGACCACAATTTAAACATGCCATTTCACTGAAAACATTTTATAGACATTGTAAGAGGGAGCGTGGCACCTACCGTACAACCCAAATATGCGATATCGAATAGCTTTGGAGTTATAGGTAGCACAGACTTGGATTTCAGTATTCGACCACAATTTAAACATGCCGTTAAACTGATAACATATAGGAGTTGGACAAGTGGGCGTGGCACCTCCCATACAACTTAAATTGGCCTTATTAATTAGCTTTTGAATTATAGGTCGCACAGACTCGGAATTCGGTATTCGACCTCAATTTAAGCTGATAACAAGTACTGGGTGTTGGAAAAGGAGGCGTGGCACCTCACATACAACCCAACTTTGTGATATCAAATAGCTTTGGAATTCGATCACAATTTACACGTGCCGTTTCACAGATAACATTTTATGGACGTTATACAAGGGGGCGTGGCCCCTATACATTCCAAAGTTGCGATATCGAATACCTTTGCAGTTATAGGTTGAATAGCTTCAAAATTCAGAATTCGACCACAAATTAAAAATGACGTTTCACTGATAACATTTAATGGGATTTGGACAAGGAGATGCGACCCCTCCCAAACAACTAACATTTGAGCAATTGAATAGCTTTTGAGTGATAAGTAGCACAGCCGCGGCCACAATTTATGTATTCGACTACAATTTATACATGCAGCTCCTAATAATATTTTATGGGCGTTTGACAATGAGGACGTGGCAGCTTCTTTTTACGCGGCGCTTTGTTGAGAATAAAATTTTTGGAGTCTCGTAACGAAAATGTTTCTGCCTCTGCGGATGCGATTGAGATAGACTTTGTGTGGAGCTGCAGGTTGTTTTTTTTATGTTTGTATTGGAACATCTAGAATGGTGAAAGATAGAGTGTAGGTGTGTACGAGATATTTTAGGTACAATTTTTGTCACACCCGCTTTTACCGCACACAAATCAATAAAAATTTAAATTTCGGACGGTTTTGATCATATTAGAATAAATTTTGTTAATTTATACGAAAAAAAAAGAAAATTAAAAAGAATACATACAAAATATTTTGATATGATCAAAAACTACTGAGGAAAGTTTTCCAAAAATTAGAAATTATTGAATTAGCTAAGAATATTCACAATTAAAAAAAACTGCGAATTTTCATAGCAAAACGTGTTCAGAAACACGATAAATGAAATTATAGACGAATTCATAATTTTTGTTTTGTACAACGCGTTGTAAATATTTTTATTAAAGCAAACTTATATATTTAAATTAAATGATTGATGCAAGAAATTTTGGTATAATTCAAGAATAGCGACAACTGTCTTTTTTAATATTTTTTGTTGGATTATACGGGTTTTAACCTCAGGCCACTGGCAATAAGTTAAGAAGTTATAGGCCTCCAAAGTTGCAAAAATGGCCTACAAATCTTGCTGTCAACGAGGTATCAAACATGCAAAATCCATTCATAACTTTTTAAGATATACTTACAATATATCTAGAAAACACTACACTAAAAATGTTTATATCCTTAAAAAATACGCATGGATTTTCATATTTAAATAGGTACCTTGTTGAATAGCTACTTAAATTAAATTTCTAATGATACCCATGAAGTGAATTTTTGTTGAAAAATTTTAAAAAATAGCAAGATTTGTAGGCCATTTTTTCCAACTTTGGAGGCCTATAACTTCTAAACCAATTACGAGCGGCCTGCAATTATTTTCAGATTTGGAGTTAGGAGGCCATGATTCATATAATCTGAAAAAAAATTTAAAATTAGAGATGTCGCTATTCTTGAAATGTTCCAAAATTTTTACCAAAAGTTTCAATATGGCCTCAATATGGCCGAATAGCTGAAATTAGCCAAAACTGACAAAAAGGGCCGAAACTGGCCGTAATCGAAACAGAACATTCAGTCGGACACTATGTATAAGAACTCCTAATTTGAAAATCGAAATTGATGATAATATATTTTCAGAATTAATTTTCAAAACTTCCACAGTTTTTATTCATTATGACCTTTCGGTGACCTTGAACTTTGTCTTTTGTGTAATATTTGTATAGTCTAAAACCATTAGAAAGTATTAAAATAGAAAAACTGAAGACTGGACGAGACCAGCGTTAGCTTAGGATTTTTTTAATAAAAAGTCCTTTGCAATAAATTAAAATAGTTAAAAATTTGTTCATTTCTCCACTAAAAATAATCATCAAAAAAATTTGAAAAAATGATTTTTTGTGTAGAATTGCCGTATGGAAACTATCATATTCATATCAGCGCGATTGGCGGTGGTCGATCTTTTTGTTGACCGATTTAACAAAGAATATCCCTTTAAACTATTTAAACTCAGCGATGTAATTTGGAGGGATTTCACCCTTTTTGCGGGATTTGAGGGATTTTTTACTTTGCCCAAATTTTGAAAGATTAAAATTCGTCAAAAGAACTGATTAGTATCACTTTGACTGTAATCTTGTACAATTGCCGATTCAATTTTGTGCTTCGTTAAGTTTTCGTCATTTTTTTATTAAATTTATTTGATACCTTATTTTTACCTCATTTTGGATCCAAACTTTATTCATGAATCTATACGTATTCATGGGCGTCCTTAGGGGGGTAAAGGAGTGGCTTTCCCCCCTAGGCAATGAACATTTTTTAAATATCTTCATATTTAATCAAAAAGGCGTAATACAATTAAAAAATTTTACGGGAGAGTAAAAAAACTTTCTAAATTTTAATTGTAATTTTATGTTGTGCTCAAACTTAGGGATTTTAAAACTTTTGACGTAGAATTACGTCTTACAGCGCGGTTTGTATGGGGATCAGTTTCACGAATTTTTTCAAAGCGATATTTGACACTTTGAGGTATACCTACAGCCTTTAATATTCATCGTACAAATAAAAAAAGTGCCAAAATATCAGTTTTAGTGGGAATAAAACGAATATCTAATAAAATAGCAAAATCTAAGGTGAAAAATTCATATATTCGTATGAGAAATGCACAAGCTGCTTAGCTGCAGTAGCTGCTTATGCTGTTTTTAAGGTTGTTGTTGTGTTTGCTTGCTTGATTCGTAATCACGTCGTTCGTAGTTGTGCTGCTTTTGTTGTTGTTGTTTTTATTAATATGTATGTTAAACATACATATATAAATATACATCAGTTGGTTTAATTTTTTTTCGTTTCCTAGATAGCCAAACGTGGCCCCTAAGCTAAAGAACCACGGTAGCCCGGGTTCAATTCCAGCTCAGACAGAAAGTTTTTTCAAATGAATTAATTTTTCTGTTCGGTCGTCACCTCTCTGCAGACAATGGCAAACCTCAGAGAGTAAAAATTGCCATGTAAAGCTTCTTGAGAACATAAGCCGTTCGGAGTCGGCATTAAACACGTAGGTCCAGTTCTCGGTCATTTGTGATGAAACATTTAACAACACGCACAACACAATTGATCAATAAAAGCTAGGTCAAAGTTCTTCCAAGGGCTGAAATGGCCAGTTTATTTATTTATTTATAGATAGCCAATCGGCTCGGTTGAAAAAGGTGTGCACTTTTAAAAGCACTGAAGCAGACCGTTTCGTTGTCGGCAAACTATGCATTGTGTGTTTCATATAAGCGTACCATTTATTAAGTTGTATATTAATGTTGATTTTCTATGATTTAAATATAAATTCTAAATGTTTGAAAGTTTAAATCATTCTTGATTTTAAATACAAATTCTAGTTGTTTGATACCTTAAAATCGTTTATTGTGCTTTAGGTCAGGTTAGAAAAGGACAAGAACAAACGACGCTTCAAGCGAATATGACATAAATTTCAATTCGATTCTTGATAAATATAAAAAAGGACTTTACAATTATATAGAGAACGGTTTAAAGGTACAAAAACATGTCGTTTTCATACCAGCAAATCAGACGCAGCTGTTTTAAGTACCATTTAGCTGGAACAGTAACATTCATGGCTTGTTGGGTTGTAATACAATAGAGAATACAGATGCATGTAGCTAGAGAGCCAGTATGTGGCTACAAAAAATGTTCTACTACTAGCCAAGGTTGCCAGTTAAAATTTAAAACAATTCCGACAAATATTCCCTTTTTGACAGTAACATAAATTAAATACAACAAAAATTACCATTGTTAAGATAAACAAAAAAGTTTCTACCGCAATAAAAAAATATCAAAAAAAAAATCTCACGATCATTAGAAATCACCGCAAAAATACCATGCGTTTTAAAAATACCACCAAAAATTCCATATGCACTTAAAATTGCCACAAAAATCTCATTCGCATTAAAAATTACCACAAAAATACCACGCGTTTTAAAAATACCTCCACAAATTCCATATGCATTTAAAATTGCCACAAAAATCTCATTCGCATTAAAAAATACCACAATAAGTAAAATAAGTAAAAAAGCAATTTAAAAAACATTTAGAAATACCACAAAGAAACTTTGCTTACTAAAAAAGAAAAAAAAAATGTTAGAAGAACATTACCAAACTCCCACGAAAATTTAAATAATACCCCGCTGAATTCCCACGTCAATTAAAAAATGCCGTGCTTAATTAAAAAATTTAATAGGAATTCGCAGAAAGAAAAATTCCTCAGGGCAATTAAAAATTACCACGAATAGGATTTTTCCAACATAGCTGGCAACTTTGTTACTAGCTGCTGATATTATTGTTTTGGTTCTGCATGTGCTGCAAAGGGCCGCTTTTTACTCGGCAATTCTATGAGCAATAATTTCTTTCGCCGCAAGTAGTTTGTTGACTACTCGGTTTTAAAGGGGACTTTCGTAAACCCCTCATGCGGGCGATTAATCCACAAACTGCTTGCGGCAAAGGCAATTATTGCCGAGTGAAAAGCGGGACAAAGAGATCTTGCTACCAGAGCAATAATTGCTTTCACCGCAAGCTCGAGAATTTTCGTATGTAAGGGGCATGTCACACTTAGCGGACACGGACAAATTTGTTGTCGTTTTCACGGGTGAAAGAAGCTCTCTCAATTTCCAGTTTTTTCTTTTACCAGCGAAAACAACAACAAATTTGTTCGTGTCCGCGCAAGTGTGACATGCGCCTAACGAGTGAAAAGCGGGACATAGTAAGCAAAGTTCTGTTTATTTTCTGCGGACGATTCAGTTCATCTCCTCTAACGCTGCTCAACCGCTGTGATCTTGCCCTTCTCTGTGCGTCGTTGTTTTAGATTTGCTTGGTAATTGTTGTTGGTTCAGTTAACTGAAATTTTTTTAAGATGTTCTTAATTTTTACTCGACATGAACAGCTGTATTTGACAACTAGCTCGCTTTTCTCTGCTTTCTACTTCATTCCTCTCCGAGTCGGCCCTACCTGGTTATTCTGCCATGAGTTGGAGTACGAATAAAAAGAATGTTTATTTTCAGCATGTTATATACTACTACGCAAATTTGCGCATGCGTTACTAAGCATGCGTTGTGCTTTAAAAACTACATTTAGTTTTTAAATACCATACCAAATGTGAATTATTTTTATTATGCATTAAATTTTTTCCATATTAAAATTTTATTTTGTTTACTAAAATTTTAATTTTAAATTACTTTTAAAATATACATATATGTTTATACTCTTTATAACAGAAACAATAAATAATTCAAATTAACCCATACTTATTTTCATTAATTAGACATAACTTTGAATTACATTTAGTTTTAACCAACAAAACAAATGAAAAGAACTTCAAATGAAAACTTTTTATAAAACAAAACAAATTTTTACATGAATTTAATTGTGAGCTTTTTAGATCAGGTAAGTTTAAAGAAGGACAACAACAACAAATTTGTTTTTAAATAATTTTTATTTAAACGATGAAATACTTTAAAAAGGTTTTGAAGAATAAACATGAAAAAAACCAGAATTTTTCTTTATTACTGTATAAAAAGGAATTCTACGTCTATACTTACGATACTATCGAAACTGTGTCTTTTTTTAATAAATACGTCGTATTTAGTTGTAGGAGTGTAAAATTTAGCAGGAACATATGTTTTGATAAGGTGCATCATTAATCAATCAAAAAGTCGACTTTGTATTTATTGTAACTGACGGCTGTTTTGATTTTATATGACGATTTTTTCATTATATATGTAATATATTTTGGGGAACTCAAAAATACTTTTTTAAGGTGTATTTATAAATAAAGCTAAGCTAAACCATGCATGCATTTTTAAATAGTATGTTGTACCCGTCGCTAAAAGTTGTATAAGTTACGATACCATTTCATTTACCCTCGTTTCACAGGCACTTTTCAATGCGTATACATTTACAGTAAAAAAATTTTCTATGTCCATTCTATGAATTTTATTCGTAGTTTTCAGTCACGAATAGGATTTGTTGATTGGACGTAGTTTGGTAAATACTACAAATATTTTATTCGTATTCGTAAAAAAACAAATGTATATTGTACGAATACATATGCTACATTTACTTATAACGAAAAAAACACTATATGAGCTGGGATTTGAACAACGGTTTTTTAGCTTACGGGCCACGTACTCTTTCAGTAGATTAGGGCCATCTTGCAATCATACATTTACTTATATTCGGTAATTGTTCAACAAACTAGGCTGAAAGATGTCGGTTGTAAATTTTTTAAACTCAACTAATACTTCGTATAATACTTCTACGAATAATGCGTTCGGTCAACCTACGAATAATTTTCATCTACTAATATTATTTGTAACTAGCATAATCCTACGACAGGACCTCCTCACACTTCCTTTTTGGAGCCTTTTGCCGAAAGCACTTTTTCCTCTTGATTTTTTATACACTTGATTTTTGTAAAATACTAATGTACCACTTTAAATAACACTTATCCTTATCTAAATAACGTAATCGTATTGAATCAGTATTGAAAAATTAGTTCAAGTGTAAAAATGCAAAAAAGTCGAATTTGGTAACAATTAAATTCATACAAAACTTTTGAAACTGGCCTGCAAACTTCATATACGTAGCAACTCAGGTGTCGTTTTGCGGCTGATACAATTATATTTTTTGGTACAATCGACTCAAATCGACTCAAAAGAATTTCATTAAATTCGACATATTTTTTTTATAAAAGGGTGAAAAAAGAAATAGATTAAAAACGTACTATTGTAAAAACCCAATATTGTCACTGATACGTATGAAATATATTTTCTGTGCATACTTTCAGGCTGAACATTTTTGAGAACAGTGTGTATTGTAAAATTACTTTACTGTTTAAAAATAATTACAATTTGAGAAATACTGTGTGTGGAGCAGCATGCTTGCCTTTTATGTATTAAGATGTGCATACTGTCAGGCTGTACAGTTTGAGGGATATTGGACACGGAGAAGCGAACTTGCCTTTTATACATTAAGAAGATTCGTAAATAGTACGAAACCATTAGTAAATACTCCGAATGTAATGGAAGAAATTACAAAGTTATTCGTACGAGAAATGATAAGGATTGATATCCCTATTAGTTGAAGATCATTCTCGGAGCAACAGATGGTAAGGAGCATTTAAGTCAAGAACACATATGAACTTAGACGATAAGCAAATTTATGTTTTAAAGCAATTAAACACAAGAAGAAAACAAAGTAAAATAAATTTAAAAACTAAATGTTTTCCCAAAATTCAGCCTAAAACATTTTTTTCTGTCAGAAAGATGATCCAATTTTGATAGTTTTGTAATTTTTCGTTAACTTTATAAAATTGCTATTAATCTTGCAGCAATTAAATTTGAGAAAATTTCTGCGATCCAGGCCAAGGCAAAGCTTCTAATTCAAAAGCGAAAAAGTTAGGAAATTCTGAATAAAGTAGGCTAATTTTAGATCAAGCACTAATTTTTAAAAAAATCTGATGGCAAAGTCTTATAAAGAAAACGTAAGAATATCTTATGGTCAAAAGTTTTTTTTGAATAAAATTTTAACAGGAAACTCGATTTGAAACATTTATTTCATACTTCTTCAAATTCACGTTTTTTAACAGGCGTCCACACATTTTGAGAATTTTCTGGATTTTTTCGCGTTACGTGCTTCTCGTGCAAACTCAACTGTAAAAATTTGCATGCTGCTGGAACTGATGCATGTTTAAAAAAGAAATAAGTCAGTTGATGTCCAAGCGGGGAACATTTCAAAAATAGCGACAACTCTAATTCTTAATTTTTGCGAATTATATGGATTTTTACCCTTAAATCCAAATCCGATAAATTTCAGGCCACTTGAAAATTGGTTTTGTTTTGTTTTGAAGCGCCGCTCTGCATTAAATTTGTATTTAATTTTTCGCCTTGCTCGAGGCTCTTTTTTTTAGTTGCGCTGTGTAGCTGACAATCGCGTCGGAAGTGAATTTCATCTGGGGGGGAAGTACAAAAGGGGGCGCAGTACAAATGGTGGTGCAAAAAAAGTTCACCAAAATTTCTTCACATGAAACATGAAGAAGAGAGAAAGAAGAGGAAAATATATAATACAAAAATATTATCGTTGTAAAAAAACTGATATTTTGAATAACTTTTCCTTTTAAATTGTTTATCTAGCTAAAAAAGTGGGGGGGCAACTGCCCACCTTGCCCCCCACTTCCGACGCCAATGGTAGCTGAGCACGAAGAGAAAAATAGTTAGCAACATGGAGCTTATTGAAACTCTCGCAACACAAACGCGTCAAAAGAACGAATACTTATTCATTAAGTAATGGGTGGCAGCTTTGATGAATTCTTAAAAACTTAAAACCTTAATTATATATAAAAATAAATAAACTGGCCATTTCCGCCCTTGCAAGGACTTTGACCTAGCTTCTATTGATCAATTGTGTTGTGCGTGTTATTAAATGTTTAGTCACAAATGATCGAGAACTGGACCTACGTGTTTTATGCCGACTCCGAACGGGTTATGTTCTCAAGAAGCTTTACATGGCAATTTTTACTCTCTGAGGTTTGCCATTGTTTGCAGAGAGGTGACGACCGAACAGAAAAATTAATTCAATTGAAAAAACTTTCTGTCTGAGCTGGAATTGAACCCGGGCTACCACGGTTCTTTAGCTTAGGGACCACGCACTCTACCCACAAGGCTACGGCCGCCACAATTATACATACTTAATTATGAATACTTATTATTAAAATTTCGAAAGAAACATAGGAGTAATTTTTTTAAATAAATTTGTAGCACAAATATGATATTTACAAATTTTTCATAAAATTCGGCCCCATACTTTTTGAGTAAAGTCGTAACTTTATATTTTTTCTTCAATTTTATATAATAGTATAGAAGATACAGATTTACGAATGATAAGCGATTCAAATATTTGTACAACATGATTAAGGACAACTATTGGTAGAGTAGTTGCTGGTATAACATCTATAATAAACGTTTGCTTTTTTAGATATCAAAAACCAAAAATTTCATTTATAAATTTCCGCTATAATAAATGAAAACATTTACAAAAATAATTTAAAATAAATGTAATATGTAATCAAATAAAATAATAATGTAATGTAATAAAATTTACTGGTGGGAATTTTAACATGTATTTTTTTTAGTTAACTTTATGGTATTTACAATTTTTTAATTTAAACAATTTTTATTAAAAAAAAAACCATTAAATTATCAAAATTATGAAACTGGGAAAAAGCTTCGCTTCTCTCGTGTGTCCAACGGCGCATCTGTTTATGTTTTCATAAAATAACTGATTCGCTCTTATTCGTTTCTCTACAGTAAAGACCAAGAATGATAGAATACAAAGATTGCGCCGAAGACAAGAAAAAGAGTACAACAAAATTGTCGTTCTGCGCATGTACGTCATAATATCAATGCTGTTTTGGCGAGCGTTCACTTTGCATACGATTTCTACACAGAAATGAAAATTGCATACATTTTAGTTTGTATAATTAAAATAAAAGAAGTAAGAAGCAATTTATTGGAACGAGAAGAAGGTAAGTTTATTAAGTACTCCTTTGCAAACATTATTTTTACTATTATTTTATTACTGCCAGTAAGCAGCTTAGTAAAAAAAAATTTGTCTGAGAAACCAACTTCAGTGAGCATTATTTTTCGACTTGGATTTTATAAAAATGTTTATTACGAGTTTAATTGATGTACTTTAAACATTCCCAGATATTTTATTTCCATTAATTTACCTGTGAATTGAAAGGACAATTAAATGATAGCTCCAAGTTTTTAAATAATGAAGCAAATTTTGTTAAGTTAATATATTTTTGTATTTTTGTTTTCGTTTGTGTGCGTTTTCTACAATTTCTTGGTTTAATTTTTGTATTTATTGCAAACATCAGGTGTCTGAAAAATATTTGTTTGCTACTGTTACCACAATCAGCAGCTGCACACTTCATTTTTTAAATTTCAAGTTAAAAACTCGCAAATATACTTCGATATATACACAATTAAATAAAACACAACCGATCGCAATACGTTTCTCAAAGAAATAAAATATTGTGACGTAGTCAACTGAACAGCTGGTTGTCAAACTCGATTAGCAGAAGTAACGGACCTGCGCAAAGCGTAATCTCTTATTCTATCATTCTTGAGTAAAGACCCATAATGCAGAGAATATTTTGGAGATTAAGACTCACGGCCGTAGCCAGGGGGTGCTGTGGGCAGCAGAGCACCCCCAAAAGTTTTCCGAGCTCCCAAAAACTATGCTACTTTTCAAAATTTCAGCAGAAAAGTTTTTTCACTACGGGATATAATAAATGGTGTAAGGCTCGCGCAACAGAAAAAGCTTTAAAAAAGCATGGCATAAACAGTATACATCTTTATGCTATGGTTGCGTGGAAAGGACATTCGTTGAGGATTAAAAATAATCTAGAAATTTCGAGCCTACTTATACTGTCCTTGAAAAGCGACAATATTACGTCAAAAGGATTGATTCTACAATTTTTTCCTGGCTAAGAATGAGCTGCTTTTTCGAGGAAATGTTTATGACGAAGAAAATGAAGAGTCAAGAGTGTTTCATAATCTCTTTAAAGTTTAAACACATGCTCGCAAAGCACAAAAATTTGAAGATATACCAAGACGCTATGCTTACCAATGCTGTCTATACATCTCTGGAAATACAAAATAAAATCATAAATATTATTGGAAATTGTCTCCGAGAAATAAGTGCTAATGAGCTATATCATATTTAACATTGATGGCAGATACGACAGATAGAAGTGAAAATGAGATATTTTCGATTGCATTTCTGTACATTGTTCGTTACTTTGCTTCAAAAAATTTAAAGAATTCACGGCTAAGGCATTCTTTCAACTTATTATCTATCGACTGACAGAATTTGGAATTGAGTGCGAAAAGATTTTGCGCCAGGATTATGGTGGTGCAGCTGTAATGAGTGGTCAATTAGGTGGACTGCAGACTTTGATACAGGACTTTTTCAATCGAACAATTCTAAAGGTTCATTGCATAACCGTCTTTATCTTGTCGTAGTCAACATCGTGAAAAAAATTATTATTCCCAACTTTTTTTCGACCAAAGCAAAAAAAATAAACGATTTTTTCAGTCACTTCAAAATTAAAAAAAATGTACGAAGGCACCACAATTTCTCTGCTTTTCAAACAACGTTGTCAGTACACCACAAAGCAATTGTTGCAATTTAAAATAACTTCGAACAATTTCTCAACTCATTGATAAGAATTGAGAAAGATACCGGACACTATCTTGGTGCAGATGACATGCTTTTGACTGTTAGACTGCTGGGTTCTCTTACAAAATATTGGGAATAATGGAAACAGCAAAAAAATGTTGCAAACACGAGATGTTGGTAATCGCAAAACGAAGCCAATTATTCAGACAGAAGAATTATTTGTTCAATTGTTACCCGAAACGAGACTGATTAAATCAGTGGATTGTTATTGACTTTATTATGAAATAATTGCCTCCATTATTTCAGAAATTGATCAATGTTTTGAGAAAACTAATGACGTCTTAAAAGCTGTTAACGACTTTTATGTTAAATTAACTTAAATTGCTGTTCCGAGATGAATTTTCCTTTGTCAAAATTTAAGTGAACAATGAAAAATGCAAAGCTGTTTAGCATGTCAAAATCGAGAATAGATTCGATACGGTTTTTCGTTCCTTGGTTTGAAAAGAAAAGATTGAGTTCGTTGTATTGCCAATAGGTGTTATCTATGAATAAATTTTTATTCATTTGAAAAGTCAGCTCCCCCAAACACGTGCTCAGCTCAACAGAGCAATCGTTATATTAGAAAAAATTGAATTTTTAACTTTTGTCAATTATTTGTACATTTTTCGCATAAATTTAAATTATGTGTAGCAAAAAGATTTTTGTTATTTTTATATGTGCAGATGTAGCATCGGCCTCGTTTTGATGTACTTGGTAAATGGCGAATATTCCGAATTCTTTGAATAACACTGAAAGCATCATTACTTTGAGGTTGTTTTTTACGTTTAGTGATCTGTTTTTCAACGAGATTCAATCCTCGCTCCTCGATAAAAAGGCGACGACGAATATTATGGTTCGTTTTAGAATTTTTCCAATTCGGGAACAATGCAATGAACATTGATTAATGATGTTAGGTTTCTTCTTTTCACTATTCTCATTTATGCTGACAACATTGTGGTATGTACTGAGCAATGTCACAAATCGGTACCGGCGAGGAACATATGACAACATAACTGCTTGCAATTTATGTTCATATACAACTTCTGGTTGATAAATTGGCTTTTGACGCATGTCGAGTAGAACTGAAGGAATTTCAGTCCAATTTTTCCTTATTGTTCCCAAAATAGTCATGCGATTCTTATGTAAATCTTCTGCCAATTCATACGAAGTGAAAAAGTCGTCATACGTTACATTTCTGTCAGAAAGTCCTTCCACCAAATCCAAAACAACACGCCGTCCGAGATTACGTTCAGGAGTGGCTTTACGATTCCAACCAACATCAATTTATGTGTTGTATGCATACCAGCTTTTTTAATCGCATAGCACCCAAATTTTGATGCCATATTTTGCCGGCTTGGATGGAATATACTGACGAAACTGACATCGCCCATGATACGGAACTAACTGTTCATCTACGGTAATGTTTTTTCCTGGTGTGTATAAAACTTTCAAATTATGATTCCATTTATCGTATACATTTCGAATTGGTGCCAATTTGTCACGTACAGAAGTACTTGTAGATGCAGTGTTGGCCATACGTTGTTCGCGGTCATCAAATCGAATGCAACCATGGATGCGCTTGAAAATTTTCAAAGACATTGTTGCTCTAAAAATTGGACGACCAGTTTCTTCATTCCACAGTTTAGTGACACATTCACCGTATGACCGATACACACCAGAAAGCAGCAACAATCCAAAGTATGCGTGCAGAGTGTCCAAATCAATGTTTTCCCAATCGTCTTTGTACTTTCGCACACCATATAAATTCGTCATGTTCAAAATAATATTCTCAACCGGTTCAAGGAACATGTGAAATGCAGACGAAACATCAACTATAGTAGCAGCTGCTAATGCTTTTGGACCTGAATTATTACAAAAATGAAACATATAATGAACATGAACCCATAACAAAGAGGGTAAGTTTTTACCTGATGTGAAATTTTCTGCACGTCGAAATGAATTTCTTCGATTTATTTCAAATGGTTGCGATGAATATTCAATTTTCTTATTTTTTGAAAAATATTTATTTTCAGGATTTGCTGCATTTTCTTCTGCTAAATTTTGCTCAAGTGGCTCAATGCCGTCTTCATCCGAATGCACGCTAACTTCACTTTCATCATTCTCCTCGTCTGATAATGCAAAATCATCGTCACTATTGCACGGAGATTCGCCCGCTTCGCTTTCCAAATCAAAATCCATTTCTAGTTCATCTCGCTGCCTTCTTTCACTTAAAACTCGATCTTTTTTTTTATCAAATACTTTGAAACACAACCAAAATTCAAATAAATGCGCAAACAAACTTCAATTATGTGTGTTCCAGAACAAACTGAATTTCATAAAACGAAAAAATAAGAGCGTGCTATAAATCCACACACAAAAATAAGCGGCAATTCCAGGTACCTGCTTATGTGTATGCGCGCACATACACAGGGACCGATTCGTAACTATAAAGGCCCATTTCTAATAACGCGTGAGATGCGTTTCGTAAATTGACGCAAATATTCAATACATGAAGACATACCTAACTGGTTCCAACGAACAGCATGCGTTTGCACGCAGCGTAAAATATTCGAAAAATTGAATATTTCATGCGCGTGAAGCTTTGACAGCGAAACAGCTGTTCAGTTTTACAAAGGAAAAATTAAAAAAGGTTAGTAGAATTTGAGAGAAAGTAAAAAATGTATTACAGGCATTTAAAACGTGCTCCACACTCACGACACATCTGCAGCGGCATGCCGGAGTGCCTGACTATATGAGCGAAGAGTCCAAAAATGCATTTAAGAACATTCGGTGGTGCAAATGGTCACTGGCATATAAGACGTGCTCCACACTCACAACATATCTACAGCGGTATGCCGGAGTATATATGGACTATATGGGCGAGTCCAAAAATGCATATAAGAACAGGCGGTGGTGCAAATGGTCACAGGCATTTAAGACGCGCTCCACACTCACGATATATCTGCAGCGGCATGCCGGAGTGCCTAACTATATGGGTGAGTTCCAAAATGCATTTTTACAAAGCATCAGTGTGTTTTATTTTGAATTAGTTCGAAGATTATTAGCCAAAACTGCGCAATTATACTATTTTTAAGAATATCAACAGAGCTGCGCAGTTTTTGTATTTTAACTTAGCACCAATTCAAAATAAAACACACTGATGCTTTGTAAAAATGCATTTTCGAACTCGCCCTATCTGTCCATACTGCAGCAAAACCTTTTACGGGACCAATAGTATGCAGGAAGACACAACACAAAGCATCAGTGTATATTATTTTGAATAAACTTTTAAAACTTTTACACATTAAAATTATGCTTCGCTAAGCAGAAGACCGGCAACCATATGTTCACGCACATGCTCCATTGGAAATTGCTTTTTTTCCGCAGCTTCCGCAGCGTAAAACGCAACGCATCTCACGCGTTATTGGAAATGGGCCTTAAGTGCACAGGCAAATACAGTAAGGGTACAAATTCAAAAACGGGTTTTTTTTGGTTGTTCAGGCAAAATAATTCTACTTTGTAAAATACAAGGTCATTCCGCTGAACCGTTTTTTATTTTATTCAAGGTTAAAGATCAAAATTGTACCGGGGTCATATAGGGGACCGATGAGGTCAATTATGGTATTAGGTTTTTTAAAAAATCATCAAAGCTGCCACGCATTACTTATTCGTTGTTTCTTGACGCGTTTGTGTTGCGCGAGTTTCAATAAACTCCATGTTGCTATCTATTTTTATCTTTCTCTTCGCGCTCAGCTAGCACAGCGCAAAAAAAAAACTGATGAGCCTCGAGCAAGGCGAAACAAAATAAAACAAAACAAAACAAAACAAAACAAAACAAAACAAAACAAAACAAAACAAAACAAAACAAAACAAAACAAAACAAAACAAAACAAAACAAAACAAAACAAAACAAAACAAAACAAAACAAAACAAAACAAAACAAAACAAAACAAAACAAAACAAAACAAAACAAAACAAAACAAAAACAAAACCAAAACCAAAACCAAAACCAAAACCAAAACCAAAACCAAAACCAAAACCAAAACCAAAACCAAAACCAAAACCAAAACCAAAACCAAAACCAAAACCAAAACCAAAACCAAAACCAAAACCAAAACCAAAACCAAAACCAAAACCAAAACCAAAACCAAAACCAAAACCAAAACCAAAACCAAAACCAAAACCAAAACCAAAACCAAAACCAAAACCAAAACCAAAACCAAAACCAAAACCAAAACCAAAACCAAAACCAAAACCAAAACCAAAACCAAAACCAAAACCAAAACCAAAACCAAAACCAAAACCAAAACCAAAACCAAAACCAAAACCAAAACCAAAACCAAAACCAAAACCAAAACCAAAACCAAAACCAAAACCAAAACCAAAACCAAAACCAAAACCAAAACCAAAACCAAAACCAAAACCAAAACCAAAACCAAAACCAAAACCAAAACCAAAACCAAAACCAAAACCAAAACCAAAACCAAAACCAAAACCAAAACCAAAACCAAAACCAAAACCAAAACCAAAACCAAAACCAAAACCAAAACCAAAACCAAAACCAAAACCAAAACCAAAACCAAAACCACAACCACAACCACAACCACAACCACAACCATTATTTATTTATTATTATTATTCTTTATTCTCATAGTAAAAAGTTTTGACAATATTATTAAAAATACAATCACTAGTACAATTATTACTTATAAGAATAGTATTGACATTTAGTATTAGAATAAATAGTGTTAAATGCCACTTCAATAAATATATAAAACTAAATTAATTGTGTTAACATAAAAAGTGTTTTGTGGGGTGAATTGAATCAAACAATATAATTAAAAAAAAGTTATAAAAATTAACAATTATTATTAGAAGAGAAAAAAATTATTTCTGTGTATAAAATAAAGAACAAGCAAAAATTAGCTAATGGAGCGCAACAAAAATTCAACTTCCGAGTGGTCTAACTCAGAGATCCACAATTTTATTTTTCTTAAGAAAGTACTCAAATTTCTTTCAAGACGTATACTTGCAGGGAGTCTATTGTAAAGTCTATAAGATAAAATCGAAAAAAAATTACGATAGTGGGTTGTGCGAAAAACTGGAACAGTCACGGTAGAATTTTGGATCGTTCTTAAGTTGTAATTACCATATATGGGATTCTGCATATACCCACTTCTTTTAAAAAATATTTTTAGAACTTTAAAATAATAAAGATGCCTTAATGGTAAGATCTTTAGACGCCTAAATAGATTAATAGATGCAGTCAAGCGATTTACTTTACAGATTATTCTAACGGCAGACTTTTGTAATATTAACAGGGGACGTATACTATTCAGATAAGCACCTCCCCAGCAACTCACACCATATTGTAATCTAGAATGAAAAATGCCGTAGTATATTTTAGTTAATGTACTTTCAAAACAAAAATGTCTTAGTTTATAAAAGCATCGTAATGAAGAAAAAAGATATTTCTTCAACAATGAAATGTGTGCGGTCCAGGTAAGATGTTCATCAACCATTACTCCTAAATATTTATAGCAAGGAACTCTTTCGACAACAAAGCAATTATTACTGCAAGGAATTCTACTGTTATAGGTTGAACCTATGTCATGACTCGTATCCGATGTTAATCTAAATCGACAACAATCATAACCATGAAAAATTATATCAATTTCCGGCGATACTATATTACATAAGCTAAAATACATTAGTTTAGTCTTCCTGCTAACAAGTAACTTATGTTCTGCAAACCAAACTCTCAGTAAATAAACATCATGATTTATATCTGCAATTAAGTTAAGCGGGTTAACTGATGCATACCCAATGGCTAGATCATCGGCAAAAGCAGTAACTTTACCAGCAAAATTTAGAGAAAAAAGAGAATTAATATAAACTAGAAATAGAACCGGACCAAGTACAGAGCCTTGTGGAACTCCTATATTTATACATTTAGAGTCACTTAGTTCGCTACAAATTTTTACTCTCTGCTTTCTGCAATTCAAAAAGGACCTAAGCCAATTGTAAATAAAGCCACGAAAGCCAACATTATGCAGTTTTTTCAGAAGTATATTGTGATCAACCATGTCAAAAGCCTTAGTTATATCAACAAAGAGGCCAGCACAATTTTTCTTATCATCAAGACCTTTGTAAATCGATGTACAGAAATCAAGTAGTGCGTCTTCAGTTGAGAGACAAGTTCTAAAACCACAACCACAACCACAACCACAACCACAACCACAACCACAACCACAACCACAACCACAACCACAACCACAACCAAAACCAAAACCAAAACCAAAACCAAAACCAAAACCAAAACCAAAACCAAAACCAAAACCAAAACCAAAACCAAACAAAAGAAAACAAAACAATACCATTTTTTACTTGTTTGATATATATTGACCTAGTAAGGACGATGATGCCATATCGCTCCACTAAGTCGGATATTGCAAAACTAACCCCATAACATAAAAATAAGTCAAAATAAAAATTTGGTAAAAATAAGCACATGTGTGAAAAATTGTCCCGTCTTTATGCCCAAAACTCAATAGTGCGTTAGGCTGATCGTGCTTTGGTCTGCGTTGTAACTCAACGGACGACCTCAAAACTTTGCAAACTTAATTTTGCGTTGACAGATCGTGCCTCTGCCATTTTGGTGATGCCAATAAAAGCAGCTATTCAAAAAATCTCACAAAGCTATCCTTTTTCCCAAGTCATGCAATTTTTAATATATACGGATTTTTAATAAATAAATGAAAAATAAATAATTATTGTAATAAAATCCTTAAACGACCTGCTTAAAAAAGTTCAGATATTATTTTAATGTACGTTTAATATAATAAGGGTATTCTTGCAAAGTGTCAATATTATAATTTGAGCAATAAGTTCTTTTTGTCAGGCAAGGTAAAGTTAAAGTCGATTGTGCATTTCCAACATACAGTGGGGAGCACAAATGAGTACATGTTAATACTACGTGCACTTGGTACTAAATAAGAAAAGAAATACAAAGAAAATAGAAAAATTGTTGTTGGCCTTTTATTTCATGTTCAATCGTCAACAAAATGTGTAATAATACAAAAGGAAAAATAACAAATTAAAAAAAAAAACAACTAAAACGAAAACAACTCGCATGTACTCAATTTTGCACCCAGCAGTTCTTATTTATGTTTTCAGCAAAACATCAAAGTTTACCGTTAATTTCAAAGTGTTTTCATTGTTTTATGATTTGCTTTAAAAATTTTAGTTTAATATTGCGTTTTATTGTCTATGGTAACAACTTTTTCCAAAACATTTAAATAAATAAAATTAATAACTTTAATAATTTCATAGCTCAATAAAATTATGAAGAAACTATCACAAGACATTGAGAATAGCATTGTATCCATGACAAATAGTGGCTCTTCGTCGCGGATGATGGCAGCTTAAAATAAGCCAGTCAGCGGTAATAAGAGTTCAGAAGAGGCGAAACGTTATTTCTAAACCACAAGCTAGAGGACGTAAAAATATTTTAACGGATGCGGACGCTCGTCTCATGGTAGCAGAGATGAGAAAAAATAAGTGTTTAACACCAAAAGATGCTTCTATAGCAATAAACAATCCAGTTAGCCGATGGACTGCTAGAAGAGCCCTTCACAAAATTGGCTACATCGCAGCAGTAAAAAAATCAAAACCTACATTATCGGTGAAGAATATTAAGGCACGGTTGAAGTTCGCCAGAGAACACAGAAATTGGTCAGCAGAAGACTGGAAGCGAGTCATCTGGTCAGATGAATCAAAATTTAATCGGCTTCAGTCTGACGGTAAACAATATTGCTGGCGCCGCCATGGAGAGACTATCCAAAGACACCATGTTAAAGAAACAGTGAAACACGGTGGAGGGAACGTCATGGTATGGGGCTGCTTCACATGGTGGCACGTTGGACCACTACAAAGAATTAATGGGATAATGAGAAAAGAAGACTATCTGCACATATTGCAGACTCATCTTCCCGATTTTGTAGAAAGGAGCGCCTATCCTGAACAAGAAGTAATATTTCAACAGGATGGTGACCCTAAACACACCTCAAAAATTGTTCAAGAATGGCTGATCGGGCAAAATTTTAAATTGATGCAGTGGCCAGCCCAAAGTCCCGACCTCAATCCGATTGAGAATTTGTGGTCAATCGTGAAAAGACGGTTGGGACAATACCGAACAGCACCAACGAACCTGGACGAGCTGTGGCGGCGGGTACAACAGGAATGGCAGAATATTCCAAATGGAATAATTGAGAAATTGGTAGAAAGTATGCCAAAACGAGTAAAAAGTGTTGTAAAGAATAAAGGACTTTGGACTAAATATTAAAAATTGGCTCCATTCCTAAAAGTGCAAAATTGAGTACATGCGAGTTGTTTTCGTTTTAGTTGTTTTTTTTTTTTAATTTGTTATTTTTCCTTTTGTATTATTACACATTTTGTTGACGATTGAACATGAAATAAAAGGCCAACAACAATTTTTCTATTTTCTTTGTATTTCTTTTCTTATTTAGTACGAAGTGCACGTAGTATAAACATGTACTCATTTGTGCTCCCCACTGTATATGTCAGCTGCAATGTCCTAAGCTGCATATATTGTCGCTAAGTTTTTAAGTTGTAATTTTCAAAATGATTTCTGAAATTTTAAGAATTAAATATTTGTTACTCTTGTTAAAATTCACAAATTTTTACCTCTCATTGATTTTTTACCGGCTTCTGATAAGAAATTAATTAGCTTTAGAAAAACGAAAACAACTTCAACATCATAAGGGTTGGCCAACTCGTTTGCTCACCTAAATCAAAGAGCAAATATATCTGGTTTGTGCAAAAGCTTCTCCATTCAAATTTATAAAGCTGATAAACTTATACTTTGTATGCTATTTATATTGGTATTTCCCATTTGCATGAATACCCATAATATGTGAAATACTAGAGGTATTCACTATGCAGTGCATTTGGCTGTGCATTTGAGTACGAGAAAATATTCGTGCTTTTTTGTAGTTAACATTAACAAATTAGGGGTTTCTACGATCCAGTACATTTGGCTGTGCGATTGAGCTTGAGCAAAATATTCATTCTTTTATGCACTTAACACTAACAAAATATACACATAAATGACGCACTTCTATTTTCCATAAATGTACAGCGTCGACCCTGTTGCATAAACAGGTTTCGTGCTTGTGCTTATTAAACAGCTGGCATTTGACGCGTGAAAATGAAAGAAAAACAAAAAACATTTAAATGCACCAAGAAATAGTCCATTGATGAAATTACTTTACTAGTTGATTGTTTGAAGTAGCCTGAGGTTTTTATGGTATGGTTGATATTTTTATGATTTATTGATCATTATCAGTTTATCAAGAGTTTCATATGTATTTGTTAGAAATATGTTACATGATATCTCGGGTGCAGCAATTTTCACAAAATCATCCACTCTTTTAACGCTTTTTTTGGCATATCTAGCTTTAGCCCACAAAATAACACTTTGTTTATGTTTGAATCAGCTGATTTTCCTGTTGAGGGGTCAAGTATTAGTTGGTCCTTTTTCCCCCTCAACATTACTTCTGAACACACCTACACAATACATTCGAAAACATTTACTCTCAATTAATTTTTCATCATGTTCATATTTAGTTTATGAAATATTTCCTTTTCATTCGCAACACCTGATTCTGACAAATAAGATATACTTCAGTAAATTTCTCAATCAAAAAAGTGGTGTGCTTACGAAAACCTAACTGCACAACTACAAGTCCTAAACTGCACTGGCAAGTGCACTGAATCATGAATACTCCTATTTTGTTATGTATGTATAGCAGAGATGCAGTGATTGAGCTTAATCATCGTGGTGTAAGTTCGCTAGCAGCAAAGAAACTTAGTGTTATTTTTTCAATGTAAAAATCAATCTTTTTTTTATAATATTATTTTTTTAATGTTTATTATATTATTTATAATATATTAATATATGCATATAATAAAATAATATTTATATCATATTAAATTCATCAAAATCGTTCTTATATTACTTTAACAACATACAATTTGAAAAAAGTCACACTAATTTTAAAATCCCACGATTATCTCATAAACATATTTGTTATCATCAAAATACGAGAAATGCCCACATATCAAAATTTCTCAACGAAAATGCAACCCAGCATTGGTATGGAATTGTCAAACGCACGAGCTAGTAGAAAAGTTCTCTACTCACAACTTTGATCGTACTTTACCCCTGCTTTAGATTTTTACGGGATGAGGTTGAAGCAAAGTCTGAGGTCGCATTTAGTGTTACTTCATAAGAACTCGTTGTTATTGAGTTTTGGGCTCTAAGGCGTTAAGGAGACTATTATTTAAAAATGAAACTTTTAAAAATTGAACATTTTTGTGGCTGCCGTTAAACTCAAGAACAGCTGATCGGATTTATGTGAAATTTTTACTATTCGAACCATAATTGATTATAGATGGTTCATGTATATCGGTGGCATGCACCTACGAAAAATGGTTTTGTCGTAAGATTGACATTTTAATAAAAAATTAAATCATTCTCTTGCAATCAGTTTGTTTGTTGATTGACTTTGATGCTATCACTGCTTGCAGCTTTAGTTTCGTTGTTGTTGCATGTTTCTTGGTAGCTACAACAACAGATGTGCGTTGGGATGAAAAGAGAGCAGTGTAGTCTTTATTGCATTAACTTAGCAATTCACGCAGTGTTCCCAACTTAGGGATTTCCCCCTAAATTTAGAGGAAAAGAGTGGAATGGGATTTTTAGGGGTTATTTTTTTGGGACTTTTTGATATACTTAAGCATTGGCTAATCCAATTTACAACGAAGTTTTTGAATTTATTCCGATTTTGCTATGCAATTACTCCTCAATTTTTTTTCTTTTTCATTCCCTGCTCGTTACCCTGCTCGTCTAAATATTTTGCTAAAAAGACAGAAAAGGCGATTTTGTATGGTTTGGCAACTCAAGTACCAAACACTTTTTATAACAAAAAATTAAAATCGCGTTCATGTTATTAATAAAATGTTAATTGATCTTTTTTTTTGTTTTGGGGGGATTTCCAAGTAATTGTAGCAATTTTAGGGGTTTTTGAATAAAGCTTTAAGGATAAATATTGTTGGGAGGTAATAACACTAAATTCACGAAATAAAGATGTTATTCAGCACATAAAATAATGAGTGACACATTTTCATTGTAATATTTTATTTGGCAAACACTTCAAGACTTTTTAGAGTTTTTGAAACTCATTAGTGTGGTTTAATGATATCTTATTGTTTGAATGGAATTATTTTCAAATAAAATTGGTTAGTATTTTAATATGTTCAAAAATACTTTTGTTGAAGGTGATATTTATTAAACGAACAAACCCAATATTGGCAGCATATTTTAACTTGAGTGTTGTCTTAGCTTTATGATTGTTTGTACGAATACTTTATACACCCAACCTCAGTATATATATCAGTCAGGGTTGTCAACTCATTTTATGGTTTTCCCCGCAGTGGCCTTCAAAATTCCCCAATCTTTCATCAAATTCCCCTCAAAAAAATTTTCATGAATTTACTTATAGACTTTTTTAATTGAATATTACAATAAATAATGACAGGATTTTATAAATTTTATGCAAACAATTCAATTCAGCAATTTGATAAAAAAATAAGACACTATAAAATTAAAAAAAAATAATTTAAAAAGGAAAATGTGTTTTCGAGTAGCGACTTCAAACTTTAAAGCTACAATATGTCGATAGCTTCAAAGTATGTTAAGGGTGGTTTTAGGCAAACAATATTTTGAAAATCTAATTTTTTTACATTTGACTATTGTTGTACAACTATTAAAAAATTATGTAAAAAAATAATTATAAATCAATCCCGCTTCTAATACAGATTATCTAGCGCTTAAAACCGAATGCTCCAGAGTACCTTTAACAAACTAGAGAAACTTAAACACTAGATTTTCCTCACCAGACAAAATGACTGGTTTTACAATTTTATTTTCAAATTCCTACTTCACCTCAGTTGTTTTTTTTAATGGATTGTGATGATATGTTATGATATTGATCATTACATGAATAATATTATAAGCCCCACAAACCATTTTTTCTAAGGGCAGTAATTTTGGTTGGTGTCGGTTTGTCTCACATTGTAAATTTGTCGGTATATCTAGTGTTAAACGCGTTTTTTCGAAACTTACTTTTTCAAAACAAGACGCTTTCTACTGCAAACAAACTAATCGATTTATTTTATTTTTTAAATCTATTTGTATTGTATTTCTACACATCTTTTACAAAAATAAGTGTCTTTGGAAAATTTGTCTAGCTTTAACACGCAACAATATGGTAAAAAATATCGTAAATTTTTCAACTTTTTTCCACGCTTCATAATTTTCGATATTTTAATATTTTTATTCCATTTTGGTAAAAGATGTGCATTCGAGGGTCTGTTTTTGAATTCATCTTTTTATCAGACGATCTGGAGCCGAGCTATGTGATGTCCCGATTTTCACTTATTTTTAGGCTCACTAAATTCAGTGCAATCTTTACGTTTAAACAATAGCTGCATTCCCGTGGCACTAGATCAGATCAAATCTCAGTGGAACAACGTTAGTTCAACTTTATAACAATTTGTCACCACTGTCTTGAAATAGCTGTTTTAAGAACAATAACAAAAGAAAACAGCAATACCAAAACGCCCATTGATCGGTGAAACGTCAAAATACGAAAATGAATAGTTATTTAGATTTGCCAACTATGTTCGTTTTGATAAAAAATGCTTGAAACTTTTGTTTTTATTTTGTGAATAAAATAGAGCCGCGCTCTAGATCAACGACCACGGGAATGCATCTAATATATCGTCGCTGCGCCTACGAAAATGGTTGTTTTTCAGCAACTTTTCATGCCTTAGGGCATGTGCAAAAGTGGCAACATTTAACACACCGGTTTAATTTGTGTTTACATGCAAAACAAAAACAAAAAATTAACAGGCAAAATTGCACATTTCAGAATTAGCACATTAAACCTTAATTAATTGCCTAACTGTTTTTATAATATTTTCACTCAAATCAACACAAAATTAACTCACGTGTTCGCACTATTTCCAATTCGAAAACATAATATTCTTATTTCATTTGACATTTTTACGAACTTCGCCTTCTTGACAACTACTCAACCTTTTCATTTTCCACTCTTCGTTGACGCATGAGGGCACTAATGCCGTGGTTATGCTAGCCAAACATGTTCGATGTTCATTTTCGTTAATTTATTCTCTTCGCTGAAATGTTTGTTTGGTTGCATTTTATGTAAACATAAGTCAAAACACAAATAAGAAAACCCTTTTTGCATTTTTATATACAGTTTTAGGCATATTATTCATATTTACTATAAAATGTAAAGCGAAATTACCGAATTAATTCAAGTTAGGATTGGTTATGCAAGGGGCATTATTTTTTGTATTCAATTATTTATTATTTCTTTTGAATTTTTTTTTAGTTTCAATAGATATGCAATTAGTGTTCATGAATTTATTATTTTTCTTTCAAAATATTATTAGATAACTTCAATTAACAAGATTTTTTGTTATTAAATTTAGTTTAATAAAGCAATGCTTGCTGTTTGTGTTAAGGGTTGCTGAGCACACAATTAATTTCACTTTCTAATACTTTTTGCTACTTTTTTGATGCTATTATGAAAAATGACTAAAGGCAACACCGAAAAGTTCGGCATGTTTGGTGTTTCATTTTAAACTTTATATGTGAAACACTAACAACAAAAATGTTCGGCAAACAAGTTTGGCTAGCATAACCACGGCATAAGCGAGCCGGTCCTACCTGGTTATTCTGCCATGTCCAAAAGAGACTTAAAAAACCCAAATAAAAAAAAAATGGGCGATAGATAGTGTTAATAAAATATGCAATAAAAATCACAAAACTATTTTTATAGGCGCAGCGACGATATGTTAAAAAAATTTTACTTGGACTGATGATGTTAAATTAACAAGCAAAGTAAATTTTTTGTATATATAATATACTTTTTAGAAAACTTTTTCTAAAATACGCCTTATATTTAACCGCTTTTGCCTAAAACCTCTCTTAAGTCAACTTCGCACATTTATGATGTTATGCAAATCAAAGTATCAAATATTGTTTCAATTGTACAATACCTTTCAAAGTGATAAGCGAAAATGCATTAAAAACCAAACAAAAATGTATTATTAAAAAATTATTTTGGCAAACAAGGATTTTTTTGATAATGTTAATTAAATTTTTCTAATGTTGAAAGAAGAACATTGTATCAAAAAATTTTATACAAAATCAAATATAAGAAAATATGTTAAATTCCCAGCAAAAATCATTAATAATTAGATAAATTATCGAATTCCCTGCATATTTGAACCCATTCCCTGATTCCCCGTTTGACATGAAATTGTACTATATATACTATATACTATACTATAGTGTACTATAGTATACTATACTACACTATACTATACTATACTATACTATACTATACTAAACTATCCTATACTACACTATACTACACTATACTATACTATAGTATACTATTTGAACCCATATTTGAAATATGAACGCATATTTGAACCCATTCCCCGATTCCCCGTTTGACATGAAATTATACTCTACATACTATACTATAGTATACTATAGTATACTATTCTATATATACTATAATATATACTATATTATTCTAGTATAGTATACTATACTATAGTATATAGTATATATAGTATAATTTCATGTCAAACGGGGAATCGGGGAATGGGTTCAAATATGCGGAGAGTTCTAATTAGTATACAGTATAGTATAGTATAGTATAGTATAGTATAGTATAGTATAGTATAGTATAGTATAGTATAGTATAGTATAGTATAGTATAGTATAGTATAGTATAGTATAGTATAGTATAGTATAGTATAGTATAGTATAGTATAGTATAGTATAGTATAGTATAGTATAGTATAGTATAGTATAGTATAGTATAGTATAGTATAGTATAGTATAGTATAGTCTAGTCTAGTATAGTATAGTATAGTATAGTATAGTATAGTATAGTATAGTATAGTATAGTATAGTATAGTATAGTATAGTATAGTATAGTATAGTATAGTATAGTATAGTATAGTCTAGTATAGTATAGTATAGTATAGTATAGTATAGTATAGTATAGTATAGTATAGTATAGTATAGTATAGTATAGTATAGTCTAGTATAGTATAGTATAGTATAGTATAGTATAGTCTAGTATAGTATAGTATAGTATAGTATAGTATTGTATAGTATAGTATAGTATAGTATAGTATAGTATAGTATAGTATAGTATAGTATAGTATAGTATAGTATAGTATAGTATAGTATAGTATAGTATAGTATAGTATAGTATAGTATAGTATTGTATAGTATAGTATAGTATAGTATAGTATAGTATAGTATAGTATAGTATAGTATAGTATAGTATAGTATAGTATAGTATAGTATAGTATAGTATAGTATAGTATAGTATAGTATAGTATAGTATAGTATAGTATAGTATAGTATAGTATAGTATAGTATAGTATAGTATAGTATAGTATAGTATAGTATAGTATAGTATTGATCTGCAGAACTGAAGTCGTGCAAAGAAATATCGTGGTTATTGCGAGTATATTATTTTATGCAAGAAAATGCAATTCCTTGCTTCGAAAAGATTATTCAGACTACGGCCAAGTAATCGCATGGAGAGTGAGGAGACATGGTCATGCATCTGCAGACCATAGACAAAGCGAGCGGCATTATTCAAGGCAACTAACAGTTTATGTGAGGATTTTGAGTCCAGCTTGCTATACACGACTTCTGAGTATGTAATTATTGGCATTAAAATCTGCAGGACAAGTTTACATTTTGTTTACGGAACAAACGGTGCAGTCATTCTTAAGTTTCTTAATCCATAAAAGACCTTACTTACACACGTATTAATATGATCCTCGCAGGAAAGAGATGAATTCAGGATAAAACCAAGGTTTTTTACTTTTCTTACAACTTTTAACTCAGCGATATTTAGAATAATCGGAGGAAACTCAAGATTGTAGAAAGGTGATTTGGTAATTGGCAAGACACATGATTTCGAGACTACTAATTTTAAATCATCATTATAATTTGATCCTCAAACAATTTATTAGTTGTTACAACTTTCGATTATATAAAAATGTTATCCCCAAAACAATTTTAATAAAAAATTAGTTCAAAAAAACAAAACCCATTACTACAAAGTACGCTCTAAAAAGTATTAAACAAGAAAATATTCTCATTTGAAATTGTTATGTACAAAATATTCAATATTTTTTGTCTATTAAATAATATATTTTATTGTACATAATACTAATTCATAGTAATGTTCAGAAGATATCCGTGGTCGTATGCCACCTACCCTAACAAAACAATGCATTCTAACAGCTCGTAGTAATACCGTGGTTATGCTAGCCAAACATGTTTGGTGTTCATTTTCGTTAATTTCTTCTCTTCGCTAAAATGTTTGTTTAGTGGCTATGCTATGTTTGGTGCACAGTTGCATATTATATAATAATAGGTCAAAACACAAATAAGAGCAATAATAAATTTCATTTTTAAATACAACTTTAGGCATATTATTATTTTTTTCTATAAAATGTAAATCGAAATTAGCGAATTTATTCAAATTGCGATTGGTTTTGCAAGGGGCATTATTTTTTGTATTCAAATATTTGTTATTATTTCTTTTTCTTTTTTTTTTGTTTCGATAGATATGCAATTAATATGTTCATGAATTTTTTTATTTTCTTTCAAAATATTATTAGATTACTTCAATTAACACGATTTTTTGTTATTTGTTTAACAAAACAATGCTTGCTGTTTGTGTTAAGGAATGCTTGAGCACACAATTAATTTAACTTTCAAAACTTTTTGCTACTTTTTTGATGCTATTAAGCAAAATGACTAAAGGCAACACCGGAAAGTTTGGCATGTTTGGTGTTTCAATCAGCAATCAAAAATGTTCGGTCTGAGAGCGAGATAATGAATATGAGAAAAAGTTAATTTTTCATTTTATACGTGAAACAATAACAACAAAAAATGTTCGGCAAACATGTTTAGCTTAAGCGATTATTAGCTTTAGGGCAAAGTGCATTAAGCTATGCATTTAGATGGCGACATATGACCATATACTATATATGAGGTGGCATACTACCACGTATATCTTCTGAGCATCACTATGAATTAGTATTAAATACAATAAAATATATTATGTGTAAGTTGTTTATTTAATAGACAAAAAATATTGAATAACTTGTACATAACAATTTCAGATGAGAATATTTTCTTGTTTCATACTTTTTAGAGCGTACTTTGTAGTAGTCGGGTTTTATTTTTTTGAACTAATTGTCTTTTTGTGGAAAAGTTTTTAATAGTTTTTGCCGCCGATTTAGCTTCTGGAACCAAAGTGTATAGGTTAATACTAAATTTATTCTCTCCACACAATTCAGCAAAAGTAGATGGGGATTAGTTCCACCTAGTTTGCAATTAGTTTGCTTTTCAAGTTGATTTCAAAAACAATGTAAACAAAAAATAAAAATGTTCGCATCGCTTACAAAACAATAAATCAAGTTCAAACACACGCGTGAGCGATTTATTTGCGAGTTGTAAGTTTAAAAGAGTTAATATAACTTCCATAGCCCCAACTCCAACCAGAAAAAACACACCAAGCAGAGCTCTGGGCCTATAAATTGAGATAATCTTTTGCTACTTTATAATACGTTTTCCCACATTTACAAAATGGTTTTCCTAGCATTCATTTAGAAATGTGTGCCGAAGTTGTGATACGTTTGGAACATTCAGAAAAGTAACTCAGGTAGACATGGATGCCATACGTTTGTATTAGGGTGTCCAATCCCGAAAGGTTTTCACATTCCTGGTATCCCGTGGTTGCTTTAGGACTATAAAAACAAAACTACTAAACCATTCAATTAACATTTTTTATATTTGCAATTTTTTTGATAATTTCCTATTTTTTCGATAACTTTTGCACAAAACAATAAAAAAATTTCTTAGAGGCTAAAAAGTAAATCAAAAAACTTAGTTAGAACTCAGGTTTAACAAAGAAACTAACAAAGATTTTTTTGGCTTTTAAGAGCGTTTAAATTTTCAAAAAAGATGTGTAACATATTTTTTGATTTATCACCCGCTGATCTGATGAATACTTTTTCGCTATTTATTTTGGTAAAAAGATAGTTTGGAAATAGCTCAATTCAATTTTTTATTACAACAATGCATTTTCCAACTACGAAAAAAAGATTTCTTGAGTCAGAGTACCGAAAAATATTGTAAAACTCAGGGAAAAGATTTTTCGACCAATTGATAAAAATACAATGCATTCAATAAAGCAAAAAACAAAAAATTTCTTTTATTAATGAAATTGATATTCTGAGATTCAAAAATTTAATTAAACATTTTTTAAATTTAATTCTGCCCTTTTCTTCTCTCTTGGGAATCTGTTAATAATATAGTATTTACACTTTTTTGTTAATAATATAGTATTTACAATTTCTAATGACAGAGACTTTTTCTAAATGCAAAATTTTCACAGCTTTTTAAAGTTAAATTGAAAGGCTTATTGCAAAAACATTATCAACTTTAAAGTTTTAAAAAAAAAATGTATTTTTGTATGAGAAACTAGAGTTGAACAAATAAATTTTTAGCAAGCCGATATTTTTTCAGCTGTAAGAAATCCATTTGGTTATGTATCGAACTTAAAAAAAATTTTTTTAAAAATCTTTCCATCAATTAATTTCAATAAATTTCAAACAAATCATGTTATTGCAATAATCCCTTAATTTATTTCATAATCGCATTTTTCATAATCGCTATTGTACGAAGTAATATGGAAGATGGAGTATTTTCTTATTCGATTGGATAGTTAATTTTTGAGAATATTTCCAGAAGTTCTTGTACATTTTTTTAATACCGGGATTCCAAAGGGAAAGTAACGGGATTCAAAAGGGCTGTAGTTGATTTGTATGCTACCTAGTTTGTATGCACTCGCATGTATGTTTGTAACATGAAGACGCAGAGTTGCTAAGCCAAACATTGTGTGCACGTGATCTGATAGCGAAATAACAAAAGTTTTCCACTATTTCTGTCTCGGCGGTCGCTGGGCTAACCGGGGCACATTTGTTGTGCCCGTGGCGAATTCCAAGAATAGCAACAACGATGTGTGTGTGTGTGTGCATGTCCTTATAATCCTTTAAAAATCCTTTTAAGAGCCAACATACTGCAGTTTGTTGGTGCAAGTGTGGATGGCTGTGGGCTGATGGTACTCTTGAAGGATCCAAGAAAGTGTTGCACCGAATTTGCTTTAAATTGCAGGACCGTTTCTCAAATTGATTTATATGCATGTAAGCAACCAATCGCAATTCCGGAATTGCTCCTGTCACGTTCCATTGAATCAGTGCTGCAAGGTAATCAGTTAGTAAAACACAAATGCGAAAAGATAATCTTATCGGAGTGAATGAGTTCGGCGAAAATAACTTAAAACAGCATAAATCGAGCTAAACAGTTCTTAAACGATTCCTTCATTTAAATTCATTGATAGCTATTGCATCTGGATAACACAATCAGTTTACTTTTAAAAAATCTGCTCCCGTACTTTTTGGACTAAAAATGGTAAAACTATCAAAAGCGTGAGAGTAAAAAATTCTCTCAAAAATAGATAAAAACTAATATTGTGCAATCTGTCACATAAAATCGTTTGTCAAAATTAGGAAAAATAGTCACATTCATATGTATTACAATATCGAAATGAATTCTCAAATCAACATTTACACATAGTTTTTACACAATTTACCATGTTTCTGGTTCTCATTCCGATAGTTTTTATTTATTTAAAGGAAATTTTTGTAATTTCCAATTTTTTTGCTAACTTGTAAACATCTGGTTTTAAGCAGTTCGACACTTATACCATTTTTATCAACTAAAACTTGCAGCTTTCGACAAGGAGGGGGAATTTTGTACTCTCTCGCTACACTCTCTTTACCATTTTTTCGAATACGGGAACGCTTTTCGGACTAAAACCTGCAAAACTGGTATTGTACTTAAGCTTTAGAGTGGGGATATAAAAAAGTAAAAATTGTCTTATTTCACGTCAACTGGACAAGGAAGAAAAAAAAGTGAGGTTCTGGAATTTGTTCATACCCAGTAGTTATTTTGGAGTCAACTGGAAAAACCAACTAGTTCATTTCTAGCGCAATTTGTACCTGCTATGAAATAGTACAAAAACTTTCAGCGTAGAACAGTTCACTTTGATTTTATTTTGTTTTCTTGTCAAAATTTTTACTGACAAAAATAAATTAAATCTGAACGCGTGTTGTGTCAATTTTTTAAATTTTCAAACTGTTGAAGGAATAAATTTAAAGAATTCAACAAAGGTAAGTTTTTGCTAAATATAAAAAGAAGTAACTACGTGATACACTTCTTTTTGTAATACATGCAAGAGATAAGAAATAAATGCCTCTATCGTTTGAATACTTTCAAACCAGTTTAAGATCCCCAGTAGTTCCAGTCTTGAAGAAATCTCTAATGAATCATGCACGATTTTTCTTGATCCTTGACGAAACATGTTGGTTTGGCCATACATAGACGAAAATTTCATATAAATGTTCCAAATTCGTGCAAGACGCAATGCAGAAATGTCGGGATTTATCATGCATGAACCCAATATCGAAATATTGAGGAAGTTTCGTTAACGAAAAAAAAAGACAGAAATATAAAGAAAATTCGTCAACGTATAGTCAACCATAGTCAACCAACGTCAAGGAACCATAGTAAAATTTTGCCGAAATTTATTTAACGAATGGTATACGAAACATTGGGATTTATCGTACACGAAAACAATATTGAAATGCTAAGGAAGTTTCATTGACAAAAAAACGAATAAATGTAGAGTAAATTTCGTCAACGAATTGAAGACCGACAGGTATGTTCTGCATTTCATTTTCGAGTGGAAGTGAAATTTAATCAAAATTTAATTCGCTATTTAGTGGCATAAAAGTATTGTTTTTTCGTTTTGAATTAATTTATTTATTTAATTTATTAATATAATTAATAGTATTGACGAAAAAAATTATCTTTAGACCACCAAATATCGAATTGAATTTGTATTCCATTTTACTTCCAACGGACTCCTCAACATTTCGTAAATGCACACAAAAATTCAACGTTAAGAAATTTTTGTCCTGTGTTATGATAACATGTTGACAATAACATGCTGGCTTCTTTTCAAAATAATTTATTATTATTATTCGGCACGAAATGCTCCTTGGGTGATTAAGGCTGTAAATACCCAACGGTTTTGTCAATTTAGGGACTGCTGAGATTGAAAGTTCCTATTCCGCGATTATTTGGGATTTTTTTTCTAGGTTTCAAATGATTTTTTTCAATAAAACCCAATATAAATTTTTTCTTTAAAGAATTCATTCTTTTACATCTTTTTGATCTAAATTATTTAGTACAATATTTTTGGCGTAGAATTACGTCTTACAGCGCGGTTTGTATTTTCACAAATTTTTTCAAGTACATTTAAGAATTATAGTTGACACTTTGGGGTATACCTACATCCTTTAATATTCATCGTACAAAGAAAAACTATATGCCAAAATATCAGTTTGAGTACGAATGAAACGAATATCTAACTTTGGGTTTTGTCACTTATTTAATTTTTCGTATTTCGTATTTATTTGACACTTGTTAGTACAATAAGATAAAGTAACATCTTTTATAGTGCAACGAATATTATACATAATCAACAAATAAAGTCACAAAATAGCAAAATTTAAGAAAAATAAAATGCATATATTCGTATGAGAAATACACAAGCTGCTTCAGTAGCTGCTTATGCTGTTGTTATTGTTGTTCTGTTCGTTGTGGTTTTAGTTGTGGTTGTAGTTGTTGTTGTTGTTTTGGTTCGTGGTTTGCTTCCCCAGTGGGCATTTTAGCTTCTTCTTTCTTTAGTTGGCGCTACAACCGTATGTCGGTCTTGGCCTCATCTAAGAATTTGCGCCAGCCATTTCTGTCTTTCGCTTGCTGGCGCCAGTTGGAAATTCCAAGCTTCATCAGGTTGTCCTCTACTTGGTTTTTCCAACGAAGATGCGGTCGTCCTCTTCTGCGTTGACCGCCGCTGGGTACCGAATCGAATGTTTTCTTCACTGGAGCATCGTCTTTCATGAGCGATTTATAGAGCGTGATTTTCGTTCGTCGAGAGAGGGCTCTGCTTCTCAATTGCCTACTGAGCCCAAAGTAACACCTGTTGGCAAGAGTTAATCTTCGTTTGATCTCAATGCTGATGTCGTTGGTTGAGTTTATGCTGGATCCCAGATAAACGAAGTCCATTACAACCTTGAAGGAGGTATTGTCAATTGTAACGTGGGTTCCAAGACGCTGGGACTGTTTGTTTGTTGACACCAAGTATTTCGTCTTATCTGCATTCACTGCCAGACCCATTCGACTTGACTCTCTTTCTAATCTGGAAAATGCTGCACTGACTTCGCGCGTATTATGGCTTATAATATCTATGTCATCAGCATACGCAAGCAGCATAACACTCTTGTAGAATATTGTGCCACTACGTCTCAGATCAACGGCTCGGATGATCTTTTCCATCATTAGGTTGAAAAAGTCGCACAATAAGGAATCACCTTGTCTTCAACCTCGTTTGGTAAAAAATGGTGGGGAGAGGTACTTCCCGATTTTAACTGCGCTGCTGGTGTTGCTCAGAGTCATCCTACAAAGTCGTATTAGTTTTGCAGGAATACCAAATTTAGACATGGTGGGGTACAGGTGCTTCCTTATTGGGCTGTCGAAGGTGGCTTTATAGTCGACAAAAAGATGGTGGGTGTCGACTTGTTTTTCTTGAGTCTTCTCTAAGATTTGTGGTAGCGTGAAAATCTGGTCGATGGTGGACTTTCCAGGTCTGAAGCCACACTGATAAGGTCCGATCAGTTCGTTTACAATGGGCTTCAATCTTTCACATAAAAGACTCGACAGGACCTTATATGCGATATTAAGAAGGCTTATCCCACGGTAATTGGCATAGATAGTGTTATCGCCTTTCTTGTGGATTGGGCAGAGCACACTGAGATTCCAATCGTTCGGAATGCATTCTTCCGACCATATTCTGCATAGAAGCTCGTGAATGCATTTAAGTAGAGCTTCGCCTCCGTTCTTAAAAAGCTCAGCAGGTAAGCCATCAGCTCCCGTGGCTTTGTTATTTTTAAGCCGAGCTATAGCTGTCAGAACTTCATCATAGTCGGGCAGCGGAACCTCAACGCTGTCATCCAAAATTGGGGTTTCCGGAATATCATCTCTATTGGCGGGATTGTTGTCAGCGTCGCCATTTAGAAGCTTAGAGAAGTGTTCACTCCATAACGTCAGTGTACTCTGGACATCTGTCACTAGATTCCTGTTTTCATCCTTGCAGGAAGAGGCCCCGGTTTTAAAACCATCGGCAAGGCGTCTTATTTTTTCGAAATATTTTCGGGCTTCATTCCTGTCACCATACATCTCAATCTTCTTCTGCTCGCGCTTTTCTGTCTCTTTTTTCCGCCTGAAAATGCGTCTTTCTTCCGTCCTCTTTTCTTTGTATCGCTCCTTAGCAGCGCGCATTACAACCGACTGCAGGGTGGCTTTGTAGGCGGCGTCTTTCTCCGCAGTGGCGTCGCGACACTCCTGGTCGTACCACTGGTTTCGGCAAGGGCGGTGGTAGCCAATTACCTCTTCAGCAGCCGCACGCATGGAGTTGGAAATGTGTGTTCACTACGCGCATATATCATCGATTGGAGGAGTGCTTTGAAGCAGGAATGAGAGTCGAGTGGCGAAAGCTTCGGCTGTCTGTTTTGATTGCAGCTTGTCGAGCTTTCTCTGTGTAGGTTGCGTGTATTCTTAGCTGCCCACAGACGTGTACGGATCTTGGCTGCGACAAGATAGTGATCCGAGTCAATGTTTGCACCACGGATCGTGCGTACATCCAATACACTGGAAGAGTACCTTCCGTCGATTAAAACGTGATCAATTTGATTTTTGGTTTTTTGATCAGAGAACATCCAGGTGGCTTTGTGAATATTGAGATGCTTAAATCTAGTGCTACTTACGATCATGTTTCGTGCTGCGGCGAAGTAAATCAGCCTCATTCCGTTATCGGAGGTGTTGTCGTTTAGGCTGAATTTTCCGACTTTTGGACCAAATATATTTTCCTTGCCCACCTTAGCGTTGAAGTCACCAAGCACGATTTTGTACGTCGTGACGGGGGCAGCGCTCGTAAGCATTTTCAAGGCTCTAGTAGAAAATTTCCTTGATCTCATCGTCCTTGTCTTCTGTCGGAGCGTGCTCACATATTAGGCTTATATTAAAAAATTTAACCTTGATGCGGATTATGGCAAGTCGTTCGTTCACAGGTGTGAATCGCAGGACGTGGGGCCGTAGTCTATTTTAAGCCGAGGGGGGGCCCGCCGCTCAGATTAGTCGCCAAAATAACGGTTGTCAGTTTTGACGTTGCCCAGGAAACACCACGTGGAGGTTTTAGTCGACTTGAGGCGATTTTACAAAGATTATGCTGGCCTCGCCAGGTTGAGACAGTCAGACATGTTACATTGTCAAGGTGCGCCCCCAGTTTCCCTAGCTAGCACTTTAGCTAGTGTTGCACAAAAGAAGGCATGCTGGTAGTGCATTTATTGGCGTCAAAATACCTTCCATGATCGCTGTATTGATGAGTGCTTCTGTAAGGCCTACCTTTTGAAGGTTCCGAGTCTTGTCATTTTATTATTATTTTATATGATCAAATTTTTAAACAATTTAGAAAAAATTATAAATGATCAGAACCAAGGTATATTAGACATGGTAGAGTAGTTACAAAGAGGTGGGTACCAAAGCTGTCAAATATAAGAAGAGCGTAAAAGACAATGAATAAAAGCTGATAGAAAACTGTCAAATGTGTTAAAATTTATATAGTTTTAATTTTTGGCGTGCTGAATGTTTATTTTAGGATATTTCTTAAAGTTTTCATTACATAACTGTTTTGAAATATTTTAAACTGGTTGTAATTGCCAAGCTGGCAATATTTTAATTGCTTTTCTTTTCGACTTCAGTGCCGAGTGTCATAAATTTTTTAAATTTTTACAAAAAATCTATAAACATGGAAAACGACGCTGGAGAGTATGTTGATTTATACTGCCCCAGAAAGTGCTCTGCATCCAACACAAAATTCCCAACATAATTCTATTTATTACCAAGTTATTGACAATTTTTGTTATTTGTTTGTAAACAACTGATTTTGACAGCTAAGTTACCCACAACAAGAGAGAAATTTGTCTTCTAAGCCTACCTTTTTATATATACCTTGGATCGGAACAAATTGTAAAAAAATGTAATTTTAAAAAAACACAAAAAAATTTTCTTTTTGTCGAGCTGGGTCTTAAACCCAGTTCTCCGAATTTTAACACATTAGATATCATCCCAGAAAAAGTTTTGATACAAATGTGACATGTATTCTTAGGCAAACTGCTTCCAGAAGCCATTCTATAGATCCAATTGTACGTCTTCTTAGCCTTATCAAAAAGTGCTTTCAAGAGGCATTCGCATAAACTACATCTGGAAGACATTCAAATACCATTTTTTTTCAAATAACCCTCTTGTGTATACGAAAAATTTCCCCCTTTCGTGTATACGAAGGTACCCGGCTACCTTTATACGATCTGTATGAAAGAAACTAGATGTGAATGAAAAATTTCAAAGTAACTTTGTAATCCTTCATCCTGATTGCATCAGTACGTGATTTTCTAAACGTAAAAAATCGACAAAGACCACAACAGTTCGAATTCGCATGAATTTTAGCAGAAGATACCCGGGTACCTTCGTATACACAGGAGGGTTAAAGTAACAAAAAATTAAATAAAATTATAAAATATGTTTTAGATATTCAATGTGGTATTTTTTAAACCCAAAACAAAACCCAACCACTTTCTACTTCCAACACCAAAATGTCGTAAAAATCGGGAAAGGGATATTTTACGTGGAATTTTTTTAAACCCCTAACAAGACCCGAACACTTCTCATTTAAACCATCAAAATAGCGAGAAAATCGGGAAAAGGAATATTTTCCGTTGGATTTTTTACAACCCCTTGACCACAAAAACCATTTCATTCTTCTTAAAGTTCTCCTGGAAAACACCTACTATTGTACAATCCCTTCATTGAATGACTCAAAGAAATCTTCCATTGAAAAAAATTCTGGAATCACTTCTAGAGAGGATTAAACAAAGCATTCCTCCCAATGACATGCATATGTTAAAAGAATGCCTTCTGGGTCCGAAAGTAGAAGGGATGGAATTCAAGACTTTCCCTTCCATCTTACCTTCTTTTGGAAGAACTTTTTTTGCTGGAATATTGTATGAAAACCTTTATATGGTCTTTTCTTATATATTTGTATGAATAAATTTTACAAATAAAAAAATTTTTAAAAAATGTTGAATTGAATTTCTGAAAAAAGTATCCCTGTAGGAAAATCAACTAATTCAAAAGTAGTTGAAAAAGTAGTTTTTTGTCAACCACAACTAGTTGAAATTCTGACTTTTTTCCATAGAACGAACTAACATATTTTGTATGGTGATGGCCGCTAAATAAGTCAATTGACTTTCGTCTGCATATGTTTTCAACTACTTGTTAAATTAGTTGAATTTAAATTATTTTTTTAACTACTTTAAAATAAATCAATTGAAAACCGCATATATTTTCAACTCCTTGTTAAATTAGTTTAATTTAACCTATTTTTTTAATTACTTTAAAATAAATCAATTGAAAACTAGTTAATATTCCACTTACTGAAGATGAATTTAAAAGCATAAAAATTTAAAATTTCTATACATCAAAGAGATAATTTTTTTTATTGTTTTGAAAAAAAAATAAATATTAGTGAAAGCCTAAAGTTAGTTATATTTGATGAAATAGCATGGTTATATATATATAAACTTGTAATCTAATAAAAATTTGCAATATAAACAAGTCAAAATCAGAGTAGTCGCCGCCTTAATATAATTCAAAGTAGTTTTGAAGTAGTTTTTCAATTATTTCATATATAGTGCAATAAAAACTATTCAAAATTGAAGTGGATTCTGCCTTATTATAATTCAAAGTAGTTCATAAACTAGTTTATTTTAAATAAGTTTTTTAATTTGTTGTTTTTAAAAACAAGTTAGTTCTTTCCTATAGGGATATTATAAAAAACCAATACAAAAAAAAAATATTTTTTTTGTCCGAGCTGGGTCTCGAACCCAGTCTCCCAAAAGCTTACTTTCATTAGTAATGATGCAAAATAAGCTTAAGTTTGTTAACAACTGCGGTAGACGAGTGGATAAGGTGTCGGACCGCCATATGAGAGGACGCTGGTGCAAATCTGGAAATAGTCTTTTTTATTCCAAGTTGTTATTTATATTGCTTTTCTTTCTAACGTGCACTCTCAAAAAGAGCTTCCAGCAGGCCTCTTTAGAGTTGTGAGAAAGGAAGGCGTAGAAAATTTTTTCGTTTCATATAAAAAAGTTAATGGGCTTGGATATGAGTGCGGAAGGGCTAAAAAATCCGTATGGTGGCCTGCTAGAAGCGCTTCGAAGCCCTGCTTTTGCCCACTGGGTCGCAATCGTGTCGTTTGTTTTAGTGCTGTTTTTGTTGTTCTTGTTGTTTTTTTAATATGTATTTAACATGTACATTAGAGTCGAAAAAACAAGTTTGAAAAAACTACCCCCTTTATCCAAGCTGACATGGAGAGAACCACCGAAAAAACAGCAAAATGGTATTTTTTTCATAACTTTAGTATAACATGTCCGATCTTCAAAAGTCATGTGTCGTTAAAAAGAGCTTAATATATACTACATTTTCTCTTCAGAGCTTTTTCACTTCCGAAGTCATATTCGACCAGTAAGCCCCGTTAGCCTGATTTCCCAATTTCTTAAATTTTTTTATTTTCCTATAAAATGAAAGACTGTTAAATTTTTTTACTTTTTGCCAAAAAATATTTTAATAAGTTCCAAAACAAAGAGTTCAAAACTAACAATTCTTATTTTTTTTTTAATTCAAACAAAATGGAAAATTTACTAAAATAGTTTTAAAAGTTCGAAATTAAATTAAAACATATTTCTTAAAGTATTTAGGTATAAAAATGCAGCAATAACATTGTTAAAACATAGCCCACGAAACAACTTGGCATTATATTCAAGTTGCCCAAAAAGTCGTAAAATAAATAATTATAGTATACCAAAAGTTTAAAAAATTTTTCAAGAATTTTGGCAACGTGCAAACATTCCGATAGTGGTAAAAACGATTGTTCGGAGGTTCATTAATAGTCTCATAAAAAAACATTATGATTTACTAAAACATCCACATACATACGATGAAGTTAAATGGCGCAAGTTTTTTCTTATATCTCAGTGCAAATGTCGCATAGAAACAAATGTGCAATGTAACTGCTCCAATTTTAATAACATTTCTAAAAACTATTAAAATTTTTATATTGATCAATAATTACCAAGATTATTGTCTTTAAATAATGTACAGGAGCTTAAGGAGTTCGTAGCTCAAGCGAAACTCCAAATGTTTGCTGTAAATCTATAGGGTAAAGTAAGGTAGTTTCGAGATAGTTTTTAATTTAGCCATTACGCTCAAAACTTTACCCGAAGGTTCCAAGTCTGTTAACATAGATGTGGATAACGATGAAGTGGAATGTGAAAACGTTGTTTAACTAAATTCTGGCGAGAGTCAAGGATCGGCTTTCCAATTTGGAAAAAAATATGACCCAACCGCTTCTCATCCGTGACCGCAAGCGCAGTTTCACTCACAACACGAACAAAATGTTTGGCGTTTTGTGAATGGCTTGGAAATTCTGTAAAAGCTTGTGAATAACATAAGTGAAATACGAATAAGTTTGCGCTAGAAAGATTTACCTGGGATGTTGATGATTTTGTATGCCGAAAATTGAAAATTTATTAGTTGCCTGTCTGAGTAGAATTGTAGACAAGGAGGTTCCATAATTGTAAATTTATTGGGAAACATGGAGGTTCCCAATCGATCATATGAATATACGAATCACTGTCAATGTTTATTATGCCAATTTTAGGAATGCGAAAAACACGGAGCCTTGAAGGTGGATCTTGACGTACTGTTCTGATTTTTTCAACCCATCTAATCGAATATTATGTTCAGGGTCAGTTATCATTGCCAACACATTTTCGGGATGGAAGTAATAGGCATTGTTTTCTATTGTTGGGCGGATGATTAATTGCACATCAGAAGGTAACGGGAGGATCCAGCATATGTAATTAAAAACATGTCGACTTCCATGAATAGCATGAGGCTGACTCTTCACTAGAAACCAGAAAGGTGCATAGACTTTGACAATGAACTCTACGAGCTGACGTAATTTTATAGATGGCGTTCTTTTTGTGACGTAGAGTCTAAGTATCCTTGAGACGGTTGTCAACCAGCGAGCTATGCTCACAGGGCCGGGTTTCTTATTACTTAATTGATCTCCGCACTCACCATTGTTTACAGCTACATCCATGTCGAACAGATAACGCTGGTCATTGCGTATTTTCCAATGTCTAGCATAACACCCAAAAGATGCAACCTAAAAATATTACATTTAATTTCATTATTGGCAGTATAAATAATGGGAAAATTGACTGGATAGTTTTCGCATTACATAATTTCGGCCCCTAAGCCTTGTGTCCAGATTCCAGGTCCGCTTTGCTTTCCAACAAAATGTATGAATAATCTCCTGAGAGGTAACTCATTAAAATGAAAAAAGCACACATTCCACTGCAATGGCCGTTGCAAATATAGCTCAAAGTATACATTAACTCCATTGTTGTGTCTAATATTGACAGCAGTACAAATGGGCGTTATCGATTTAAAGACACGCCCACTTTTTTAGAAATCATTAAATTTACTACTGGGTCGATTGAGCTAAAATTTTGGTTTAGGTTGTATGGTTACTTTCAGAAACTATACTAAAAATTGGTTTCAACGCCCCCTTTTCAACGCCCCACAAACGAATGAAAATTTTTTATTTCAACGGTTTTTGTCGTAATAGAATAAAATGATGTAATTTAGTTCATATGGTTACTCTCAGAAAGTGAGAAGTTACACTCACTTTTCGGGGGGTCAGAAAAGCGCACTATGTTTAAGCTAAATTAAGTTGAAATTTTGGCAGTCGATTTGTTTCGAGTACGAGATGGTTTAACGGAAATAATTTTGCCGCACCCCTTTTTACGCCTACAAATCAACAAAAATGCTATATTTCTCACGGTTTTGATCGTATTAGACTGAAATTTTGTAATTTAGTTCATATGGTAACTTTCGACAGCTATACTGAAAATGGTAAATATATTTGGCATTTCTTGAAATTTTCGTATATGGCAGTAAGGCGGTCTGTGTTTTTTTTAAATCAATGTGATACAAAGAAAAATTGTGGCAAAATAGATACTTTGTGATTGTTAAACATTATATGATTTCTTTTGCTGCTTTGTATCAAGGATCGCCAAAAATTCTTTTTGAAGAATCTTACAACAATTACAACAAAAACCAACAAATCGTTGACTATGCGCTATATATAACAACAACGACAACAAAAAACAACAACTCACACTGATTTATTGCTGCAGTTTAGCCTCTGAACGATTCGGCAAATTACAACAATCATGAATATCTTGAAGTTGTTGTAATAGAGTGGGAAAAGTAAGACGCTGACAACCGCTGCTTTGCATTATATTTTGAATGAATTTTTTTTTAAGTCCAGCAGGTCACTTCCTTTAAGAAATCATCACGAAAAGTTCGTCAATGATGCCGCGAACTACTGGGTCCTACTATAAGACTTCATCAAAGAATACAAGTCTGGAAATGTTCATATTGGAATTAGTTAAAATAAAGGGAAAAATAATGTTTTTGGGTACAATTGTCTTTGCCTATAACATCAACACGTAAAGGGCGTCAGTTCGTACAGTGTAAAAGGGTATTGTAGAGAAAACATTACTGGTCCTTTTTGGAACTACACTGCGTTCATAAACTATAGCACAATTTTTGTATTTTAAGAAAACGTGCTGTAGAACACATTGAGTCTCTGCCTCTTATACTAAGAAATGTTGTGTTAAATATTGAAATATTGAATATTGAAATAAATGAAGAAGCAACTAGAACAACTGGCAACCCTTGATAGAGTTGATGGCGGTGATCTATAAATAGCCTACTGCTTTGAAATGTCATATGATTAGCAGCCATACAATTCATAAGAATGAATTCCAGAATCTGCACATTCATATGCTAGTTTAAACAGTGAATTGATCACAGCTTAATCACTCAAAGACTACTGAAGAGGAATATGTAGCGATTTCCGAAACAGACTGTCTAGTCAGCTAAGTGATTGACTCTATACAGAGTTGTTGTTGTTGCCTTCTTGAAAACTTACTTGATCTAAAGCTCACAATCTTAATTCATGTAATTATTCAATAGATCATAAAAACTAATTAATGTTCTCTTTTAACTGACTTTATCAAATGTTAAACTCACTTGACTCTCTCCATAAACCGTTATCAATATCTCTAACATTGCATTTTTCTGCCTAAGAATCGTTCATTTAGTATAGCACAAATGATTTAAAGTTAATTTTTTTTAACAAAAACATCAAATGCGTATGATAGATGTATATTACGTGTTTAATGTGTCATTAGTACGCAAACTGCCTCGTGGAAAGGTTTTGGATGAATTTGATAAAGGTGAGAGTATTGGTTTAAATGAAAAAGGTGCATCAATTGCCAAAATCGCTGACAAAATATGCCGTAGCAGAAAAGTAATTTACAATTTTTTATCTAATATTGAAAAGTACCAAAAAATAAATCTGGATGCCGAAAATTTAAATTATCACAGCGAGAGAGAGAAGCGAATAAATATTAAAAGAAGCGAGCAATAGTAATAAGGGCTGCACCCAACTTGCAGCTTGTGTTCCGTCATAAGAAGCGTTATAAGAATGCACGGTTAGAGTTTTTGCTGTAAAAACACCCCAAACCATAATTCTGCAGTCAAAAGGAATAGTGCGGTATCTAGCATGAAAATCAAAATCAGTTTTATTGTTTTTTCTTAATCATCTCTCTTCCATCCTTAAGAATATAAAGTAAAAATTTCGAATTTTTTGCTTAATATTGTAACGTGAAATGTCATAACTACACAAATTAAAGCAATCATTCAGACAAAAAACGCAATATCTAAATTAAAAGAGATAAAAAAGCAGTATCTACAGACAGATACTGCGTTTACCCTTTGTATTTGTAGTTAATGCTTTGTAAAATGCTTTTTACTTCTTTATTTTTGTGACAAAAAAATATTTAAAATATTGATTTTTTAAACATAGCATATTGATTTTGTATTAAATATCCTTGTGCAAGATATGATGGTTTTAAAAATATATCATTTAAAAATCATAAATATATAAACAAAAAAGCTTTTTATTATATATAACGTACATTTGATGCAGATACGCCTTTTTGAACTTAGTTAAAATTATAGAACAAACAATAAAATAGAAGCAACTACAGTGTTTGTTCCACAGTTTTGGCATTTTTAATAAAATCGAAAAAAATTGCATTAATATTGAAAGCAAACTGAATTTCACTATCCTGTAGAACCATATATTTATAACCATCCAAACCCTAATCACTGAATTTTTGATAAATTACTGTAAGTCGTTTATTTCAGAATATTGAAATATGTGGATGGCGCACTCTTCCTTATGACGGCAGAACAGAACCTCTACTAAAATATATCTTTGGAAAATATTTAGGTTCTTTTTGTAAATCACGCCAATGTCCTCTACTGTCATCCGGACCGTCCAAGTTGAACTTCCTTTCACCAGAAAAAAATACCTGTTAAAATTTACAAAAATTTACGAAGATAAAAAGGAGCATATTAAAAAACTTACATTTGTAAAGTCTCTGTCCATATTATTGCAGCAAAAATGATGCTTGAGGTGGCGTGGCATAAGTTTCAATTTTTGCCTGCAATTTTGTTTGGAGCGCTTGAGCACATTTCAAATCGTTGTTTTGCACACTTTTGTTGGAACACAAGCTGCAAGTTGGGTGCAGCCCTTAAGGCCGTATGATACTTCATTGTGTTGTCCAATTTTTATTCATTGAACTAGAGCAGTTGAAATAGAGCTAAAGCTAAAATTCAAGAAGTGTGAGTGTGTACGCATATAGTACAAATTGGACAAAAAAATGTGCGACGGACAGCATTTTCAATGCATTGTTTTTGACGTTTCTCTCAATTCATTCGTCGTTAAGTTTCGATCAGTTTCGATCAAATATTAAGTGTCAAAAACAAGCTTGAGCTCTTTCTTCCGCAGCCAAGAAGAACAGAGAGATAAAATAGTCACGTTGCGGAGATGTAAAAAAGTGGCACGATGCATGTTTCATCCTTTTCCAACAATATATATCTGTCTAGCTCACGCGCCACTTGTTTTCAGATTTTGAAATTGGACCTAACAATGAAGTATCATACGGGCTTTACTCATGACTCATTAAACACGTATTATACAGCTATAATAGGAATTTTTTTTTTGTTAGCTCGCCGTCAATGAACATATTTTTTGTCACACAACCAATGAACTGGGTGATATTGAAAATAAAAACTATACACAAAATAATTTTTTTAATGTTTTTTTATTAAGTCAATAATATATTAGTTTGAAAAAGACAAATAAAATATAATCTGTTCTTTACAAGTATTTTTTTTTTGTTATTTAAATTAGAGATCAAAAAAATGAATGCAAGCGCCATTTAGAAAATTTTACAGGAGAAGGTTTTTTTAATTATCTCTGTTGTATTAACCCATTACCGCCCTCTGTCCCCATATGAGGACACCTGTTTAAAGAAAGACAACTATGAGTAATACCGTTATGTTTCTCATTGTAAATACACATATGACTGCTGCAGGCTACGTGTGATTTATAAACAAAGACACGTGGTCCTAAGAGCCAAACAAGTGTTATTTTTAGTGGTTTGTAATCTCGATATCGATTCGGTTGTTTTTGGTAAAAAAGTTTCACTGTTTTTAATTATACCAAGTGATTTAAAGTTAGTAATTCTGGGTGTATAATATCTCGATTGCGTGTAGACAAGCGTGTAATATTTGAAATAAAAAAAAGTGAAAAAATTTAAATACAAGGTAAGGTTTTATAGGACTGTCCCCAGTTGGGGACAATGGGCTGATCAGTAATACATATTATTATTTACCAGGTTCTTGAACGTCTGCAGAATGGCATATCGGAATATTTTTAAATGCCACAATGACTTTTTGCAACTTGAGGAGGCCGTTAATTACATAATGGAGAACAATGACGTTGATGATAACTATGACATATTAGTCGTGCCTCCAAACCTTGCTGTTGTAAGTGACGAGGATGAAGGAAATGAAGATGATATGGTAGATGAAACTATGCCGAATGATGTGCCGGGAACTATTGAACTTGTTGCAAGACCACAGGATGAGAATAATTGCAACTCGGATTGGGATGATAGTGGCGATGAGCCACTGTCTAGATATATAAAACACAAAAAAGTTGATCAAAGTGAACTTGGAGCTCCTAAATGGAGATATATTTTTCCAACCTATAGCACAACATATGATTCCAGTGGTGCAGTTAGGAATAGAGTGGATGATTTTGTAAAAGTTATGAATGATCATACACCTGTGGTTTTGTTTGAAAAAATTATTGATAACGATATTCTTGATTTGATAATCGAAAACAGTTTCTTATACGCCAATCAAAACAACAGACATAACTTCAATCTTGACCGGGAAGAGTTAAAACGTTTTCTGGGAATTCTATTGTTCAGTGGTTATAACCATCTACCTACAGAGCGATCATATTGGAGTTTGGATGAAGACCTTGGGGTCCCTTTGGTCGCAAGTGCAATGAGACGAAACAGATTTTTAGAAATAAAGAAAAACTTGCACTTCGCCGATAACAGCAAAATCGTAAGTTCGACTGATAAAATGTTCAAACTGAGACCTCTTTGCAATCTAATTGAAAGAAATTCATGTCAATGGGGTGTTCTGCACGAAAGCTTGTCAGTAGACGAATCCATGATCAAATATTTTGGGCGCCATTCTGCGAAGCAGTTTATTATGGGAAAGCCAGTGCGTTTTGGTTATAAGAACTGGGCAGCAACAAGTTCAGATGGATACTGCTACGCTTTTGATGTTTATTGTGGTAAAACTGCAGAAGTAACCACTGACCCTTTAGGCGAACGAGTTGTTAAACCTTTGCTTGCGAAAATGCCTATAGTTCTAAAGGAGCACATCGTATATTTCGATAACTTCTTCACAAACTATAATTTGTTGTGTGAATTGAAACGGTTGGGATATAGAGCCACTGGTACAATACGAGATAACAGAACAAAAAAATGTCCACTTATACCCGTCAAAGAAATGAAGAAAAAGAGTTTGAGAGCAGAATATGATTATCGATTTGACAAAAATAATGAAATCGCAATAGTCCGTTGGAAAGATAACAATGTTGTTACGATGGCAACAAATTTTGATCATATAAATCCACTAGGAAAAGTGAAACGATGGTGTAAGGATCGAAGGGAAAAGGTGGACTTCCAAATACCAAGACTCTTTGTCAATTACAACCAGGGTATGGGAGGTGTAGATCAAATGGATCAATCCATTAGCCTCTATAGAGTGTCCATAAGAGGAAAAAAGTGGTGGTGGCCTATATTTACGTATCTATTAGATTTGGCGGGTAGTAACGCGTGGCGGTTGCATGTTATAATATGTAAAGCTAAAAATATTCCACCGATGGACCAATTATCGTTCAGACGAAGCATTACTCGGGCGTATTTACAACCTACTACATCACGACATCGCAAATCCTCGTCCATAGTAGTTAGTGACGATCGGAAAAACAACGGCCATAACCCAGAACGCATATCAAATCAATTACGATGTGTTGTTTGTCATGCAAAGTGTCGCTGGAGATGTGAATTATGCACAAAAACACTTTGTGTTGAACGAAGCTGCTTTGGGCAATTTCATAATTAATCTGCCCATTGTCCCCATGTAGGGACACCCCTTTTTCTCAAAAGTGAGCAATGAATTTTAAGTTTTTTTATGGAATCCCTTTTATTTAGTCGCTAATGAATTAATAAAAATCAATTAAAACCATTTTTGACCGACAGTTTTCTTTTGGGCGTTAATGGGTTAAATAGTATTTATGTGAAATTCAGTATGTAAGCATAGTTTTATCTAAGATATGTATTGCTACAACTGTAATTTACTTAATTTTATCATAACGGATGTTTGTGGCGCTTAAGCTTTTTTTGCTGTCATACTGGCAAGCTACTATACAATGTTGTGCCGGTTAAGCTAAATTGATCGTATTAAAAAACCATTTCCTTTTGAAATTTTTTTATTTTTTTTTAATTATGCTTATGTTAAAAACTAAATAAAACAATATTCCACCGATATTTTTCAAAAAAATTATATAAGAATTAAATTAACAAAAAAAAAAATAAAGAAATTCAAAGTAAATTAATTTTAAAAAAGTGAACAATAGGTATTATATTCAACTATAATATAGAAAATATTATATTCTTTGAATAAAATTATATATGTGAGAAAAACAAATTAATGTCAAATAAATGTCATTTATTAGTAGTTATATCACAAATTTAAATTAATTCTATATTATCTTCCTGGTCCGTTTCAGCTAAGGAATCTTTTACAATCCCATCGTTCGGTAAATTTAAGTATTCATTATGAAACTTTGAAGGAATTGTATTTTTTTCGCAAAGAGTTTTTAAATCTTTGTATTTAATAGATGAAATTTTTAAAAAGCTATTATATAGAGGAAGAGGTCCATTGCTTACTATCATAGAGTTGCGTCTTGATCGCGCAATTGAATGGAGATCGTATTCTTTAGTCTCTGAATTCTCGAAATATACATATTTAAGTTTCATTAGGGGATTATTTTTATCGAAAAAAGCAGAACGTTAAGTTGGAAATGATATTTTTATTGAATTTGGAAACATTGCTTGCGAAAATACTTTCCAGTCTCTAAAATTATAATGATTCATTAATATGCACTTATATCCCGTTGGATTAGTTCTCGCATTAGATATCATACTATACCATTCACTTGGAGCCCAAATAGTTCGATAACTATGAATTGAGTCAACAGGCATCATAGTATGTCCAGGTAATAAATAAGTGATTTTTATCTCATTAATAAAAATTGAATTTTGAAGGAAATATACTAATGTGGCAGGCATAGCTCTGTTTCGGTTTTGACCAGCGCAACTGTCACAATAAAGATTAATTGAGGCATGAGTTTTCTTTTGATCTACGAGCATTAAATATTGAAAGATGATAGTGCAAATTTCATTACATCCTCGTTTTCCATCTGATTCTCCCCACAAAAAACAGTAACCATTTCTGGAGTCATTTTCGTACACACTTTCATTATAATAAGCATATTTCCTTGAATAAAATAATGTAACAGATTTTCCGTGCGGAGTATTTAATACTTTTTTAAGATCAAAGCTTGCACATAGAAACGAAGAATTTGTTTTACTTTGTTTCTGTTCCTCCAAAAATATTTCCTTAGACTTATCCTTGTCCCTTATATGCTGTTGATATTCTTCAGTTTACATAAAATTATTTTTTGCTTCGCTACTAAATTTTTAAAATTTTCACAAGTGACGCACTTGTCTTTTTTAGGCATATGAAATCCGATATGAAAATCCTTTCAAAAAATGTTTCCTTATTCAATATCTTCAAGTATTCAGTATAACATTTATATAGTTTTTTACGTTGCGGAATTCTTGTGGAAGATACAGCTTGGTACTTTTATTGCGACAGTAATGCGAGGGAACTGCTGGCAATTGTTCAATATAAGTTTTCAAAAGAGCAATCTTGCCTTCGTCTGACGTATTATGAGTCGTGAATTTCTTTCTACTTTGGCTAAAAGTTTTCAAACATTCTGCATTATTTCTAGCTGTTTTTAACATTTGTTGCAATATATGTAGCGTTTTCAACAAAAACTGTTGGCACACTTTGTAATTAGTATTATTCTAATTTATAAAATAATAGCTAAACTGCTTCTTATTACTATTTTCTCTTCGTCTGTTAACACTCTTACGAGTGATATACGAAAGAAGCCAGTCTTTTTGTCTAAATTTGTTGCCAAATCCCCAGAAATGTTAATTTATTGCTAGCCGATCGCTCTCGGAGAACTTCTTGCTGCATAAGTTTCCGCATTTTCTATTTTGACACGGATTTGACTCTACTGAAGTAGAATGCCGCTTACCTTTTTGCAGCTTTTTAATCAAAGGTTTTTTCTTTTTGTAACCTCTTTTTCCTACACACGTTTCTTCTGCAATTTCGCTCTCTGATTGTTCGCACAAATTTGATTTCAATGGAAAACGTATTTGAAGGTCAATGGCTTGCTCTGACAAACTATCGGAATCGCTTTCGCTGTATGGAACAAGTGAATTTTGAGTGGAAAACTGAAACAAAACAATCTATATATATAAAATAGGATGTGTGTATGTATGTAACGTATGGACTCCAAAACGGCTGGGCCGATTTTGATGAAATTTTCAGATAATGTTCATCTTGGTACGGTGGGTAACATAGGCTATATTTGGACCCGATAGGTGGCGCTGGGGTGGACTTATATCGAAAATTTGAATTTATGGACCAATTTAACTGAAATTCAGAATGTATGTTTGTTTGATCATAAGAAAATAATTTGTGAATAAATAGACACGGTAGGTGGCGCTGGGGTGGACTTATTTCGAAAATTCGATGGCGTGAAAAATATATAAATACTTTTAATTTTATTTTATAACGAGGGGAGTAGCGAAGCACACCGGGTTCAGCTAGTATCTAATATATAGAATCTATATATATAAAATGGAATGTGTGTTTGTTTATTTGTTTGTTTGTACCTTATAGGAGACCAAACCTCTGGACCGATCTTCCTGAAATTTTCACAGCATTTAACTGGGACTCTGGCATGATTAATAGGGTACTTTTTTCGACCACGCCCACTTTTACGCCCACTTTTTTAAAATTATGTAATTGCTCCCATATAGTTTTAACAGATTTACTTCAAATTGTATACACATCATACTCCAGGCGAGGTAGAAATAAACATTTCTTACGCCACGCCTCCTTTCACGCCCCTTTTTACGCCAAATTTAAGTTTTAAACTTTTTGTTCTCTGTACAAATTTGTTCCTTCCAACGGATTATTTTTTATTTGGTAGTATATTGCTCTTAATACTGTTAACGTCGCCATATTACTATGAACCACGCCCACCTCACCGCCCCCTTTTTTAATTCAGATACTTATACCACTAACAATGTTTGCTATACAAAATACTTTTTTTGTAATATGTATTTACCTAAAGTTTTATATACTTTTTATCTACAGGTAAGGTAGCCATAGATTTTTTTATTACCAAATCCCCCTTTTTTGCCCCATTTTACTTTAATTATAATTAATCTGCTTTCAATCTATATATATAAAAATTAATGTCTGTCTGTTTGTTTGTTTGTGCTTTATAGGAGACCAAACCCTTGGACCGATCTTCCTGAAATTTTCACAGCATGTTACTGTGTCTCTGGAAGGAATAATAGGCTATATGATTGGACAAAGGGGCGGGGCACCGCCCATATAACCCAAAAATTTTTTATTCACCATAATTTGGGCATTTTTTGACCTACGTCGATGATATTTGGTACATATGGTATTGGCATAGTTAGGAATACGTACTAGGAGAAAAGTGGGTGGGGACCACGCCCCTTTTTAGGAAAATTAAAAATCGTAATATAGTCTTAACTACTGGACCGATCGTCATTAAATTTTCACAATAAGATATTCTTAAGAAATAGTAAATTCTTGACTATATAAAGTTGTGAGCGGACAAAGGAGCGTGGCCTCGCCCATATAACCCAAAATTAGATGCACCGGGCGGGACCGGAAAAACGTTTCTGATTTCGTTGATTTTGGCTAAAGTTCGATCCCAAAACAATATTGCGTTGACCATTGCGTCATCCGGCATTGCTGCATCGCTTTTGGATGGTGGCAGAACAGCGCATTCGGCACTTAAATTACTACTGAAATTGCAATTCTCTGAGACGCACACATGCAATATAAAGAAAAATTCATCAATGGGTAAAGTGCTGCGAACGTGTAATATCATAGTAAAGGATAAATGCACAATGGCACACAAAAAATCTTTAGAGGCCCTAGATCGCACATTACAGGATTTCAGAAGCAATAGGCAATTATTTGGGGGAACACTTATTTTGTAAGCCGGTGATTTTCACCAAACACTACCGGTTATTCCAAGTGCAACCCCAGCTGATGAGCTTAACGCATGTCCATCCATGTTTCTCGCATGTTGCATGCTCGCGTGTAGGAAAACCCACCGATTTATATGTGTATGCTCCTGATGGGCAAACTAAAAATATTATATATCCTAAAGCATTGCAATTATTAAATTAAAATTAAATAAATACATTTTTGTAAATATATAAATACTTTTAATTTTATTTTATAACGAGGGAGTAGCGAAGCACACCGGGTTCAGCTAGTTTCTTATAAATATCTATAAAAATGTACCTCTATTTGCCGCAACGTCATAATGTAGCGCAATTAATAACGGCGAATTTAAGCTTAAGCACCACTTCGCGGTCACAAAAAATATAAACAAACTAGGAATGTGCACTTAAGCTAAAATTGTTTTTGCTCTCAATTTCTAACGGCACCTTCTACAGTCACAAAATTTTGAGAGGAGATGTGTACGATCATAATTTATCGATTTTCATCCAAAAACGAAAATCGAAAAGTATGGCGTTTAAGCTTTTTGTGCGGATATGGCTCGATATCCGATAAGCGCATTATTCCTCAGTATAAGAGTCAGAGGCTCAATATACAACATGCAACAGCACGTTTTCTTAAAAAACATAAATTGTGCTATAGTTTATGAAAGCAGTGTAGTTCAGAACTATTTAAAAGTTGGCCCAATTTTTTGCAGGGTATTTTTTTCAAATTTGAAAGTACGGGAACAGATCTATATGAACACTGGTGAGCATATAATTAAACGCAACTATATATTTTACTGTAAAAAAACTTAGAGGACCAAAAACGAAAAATTAAAAACTAGCATTTAACTGGGACTCTGGCATGATTAATAGGGTACTTTTTTCGACCACACCCACTTAAACGCCCACTTTTTAAAAATTATGTAATTGCTCCCATATAGTTTTAACAGATTTACTTCAAATTGTATACACATTATACTCCAGGCGAGGTAGAAGTAAAAATTTCTTACGCCACGCCCCCATTCAAACCCCTTTTCACGCCAAATTTAAGTTTTAAACTTTTTGTTCTCTGTACAAATTTGTTCCTTCCAACGGATTATTTTTTTATTTGGTAGTATATTGCTCTTAATAGATATAATACTTATACTTACAGATACTTACTTATACCACTAACAATGTTTGCTATACAAAATACTTTTTTTGTAATATGTATTTACCTAAAGTTTTATATACTTTTTATCTACAGGTAAGGTAGCCATAGATTATTTTATTACCAAATCCCCCTTTTTCGCCCCATTTTACTTTAATTATAATTAATTTGCTTTCAATATGGTATAAATTTGGTGTCTTTCAAAAGTATTGATGCACAAAAACATTCTGAAATAATTTTTTTATTATTAATTTTTTTTAATTATTATCAACACAATGAAATTGGAATATTAATATTGCACTACTTTTCCTTCAAGTGTAAGTGTTCCTTCATATGGTAACGCTTACCATATCACTGACATACTTACAATTAAAATTATGTTTATGGCAATTCATTTCACTCATTAAGAACGCTTCTGATTGGCTGCCGTAAGAATAAATACTATTTCACCAAACGGGAGCTATGTTTGCTGCCATTAAAGCTGAAACTTTCACAGCATGTTACTATGACTCTGGAAGGAATAATAGGCTATATGAAGTTTTTATTGGACAAAGGGGCGTGGCACCGATCATATAACCCAAAAATTTAAATCGCCATATTTGGGGCATTTTTTGACCTACGTCGATGATATTTGGTACATATGGTATTGGCATAATTAGGAATACGTACCAGGAGAAAATTGGGTGGGACCACGCCTCTTTTCAGGAAAATTAAAATCGCAATATAGTCTTAACTACTGGACCGATCTTCATTAATTTTTCACAATAGGATATTCTTACGAAATAATAAATTCTTCTATCTATATATATATAAAATGGAATGTGTGTTTGTTTATTTGTTTGTTTGTACCTTATAGGAGACCAAACCTCTGGACCGATCTTCCTGAAATTTTCACAACATTTAACTGGGACTCTGGCATGATTAATAGGGTACTTTTTTTCAACCACACCCACTTTTACGCCCACTTTTTTGAAATTATGTAATTGCTCCCATATAGTTTTTAACAGATTTACTTCAAATTGTATACACATTATACTCCAGGCGAGGTAGAAATAAACATTTCTTACCCCCTTTCACGCCCCTTTTCACGCCAAATTTAAGTTTTAAACTTTTTGTTCTCTGTACAAATTTGTTCCTTCCAACGGATTATTTTTTATTTGGTAGTATATTGCTCTTAATGTTATTAACATCACCATATTACTATGAACCACGCCCACTTCACCGGCCCCTTTTTTAATTCAGATACTTACTTATACCACTAACAATGTTTGCTACACAAAATACATTTTTTGTAATATGTATTTACCTAAAGTTTTATATAGTTTTTATCTACAGGTAAGGTAGCCATAGATTTTTTTATTACCAAATCCACCTTTTTCGCCCCATTTTGCTTTAATTATAATTAATTTGCTTTCAATATGGTAAATATTTGGTATCTTTAAAAAGTGTTGATGCACAAAAACATTCTGAAATAATTTTTTTATTATTAATTTTTTTTAATTATTATCAACACAATTAAATTTGAATATTAATATTGCACTACTTTTCCTTCAAGCATAACATGAGGTCCGATTGCCAACGCGTGTTATAACGCTTACCATATCATTGACATACTTACAAATAAAATTATGTATATGGCAATTCATTTCACTAATAAAGAACGCTTCTGATTGGCTGCCGTAAGAATAAATACTATTTCACCAAACGGGAGCTATGTTTGCAGCCATTAAAGCTGAAACTTTCACAGCATGTTACTATGACTCTGGAAGGAATAATAGGATATATGAAGTTTTTATTGGACAAACGGGCGTGGCACCGTCCATATAACCCAAAAATTTAAATCGCCATATTTGGGGCATATTTGGTACATATGGTATTGGCATAATTAGGAATACGTACCAGGAGAAAATTGGGTGGGACCACGCCTCTTTTCAGGAAAATTAAAATCGCAATATAGTCTTAACTACTGGACCGATCTTCATTAAATTTTCACAACAGGATATTCTTACGAAATAATAAATTCTTAACTATATAAAGTTGTGAGTGGACAAAGGGGGCATGGCCTCGCCCATATAACCCAAAATTTAAAATCGTCATATCTTGGGCATTTTTTGACCAACGGCGGCAGTATTTGCTATGTATGGTATTGGCATGAATAGAAATACGTACCAAAAAAAAGTGGGCGGAGCACGCCCCTTTGTTTGCGATATATTGGAGGCTGGACCTGTTAACCGATCGTAAATTTTCACAGCGTGCAGCTTTGACTCAGGAATACTAATAACATGATAATATTTTTCAACCATGCACACTTCTGCACCTACTTTTTTACTACGTTTATTAACGCCTTTACCTCAAATTTAAAATACATATTAATTAAAATAGTGGGGTAGCCCCATTCTCTTTCTCCCACAACTTTCTGCAAAACAGCTGATTTTGTAATATGTGTTAATTCAAATAGGGAGTGGAGTAACCCCATTCTCATTCTCCCACAACTGACTGCGAAACAGCTGATTGCGTAATTGCTGCTTTTTGATTGGTCTAAAAATAAAAAGGGGGAGCATGAAGCAAATTACATGCGGTTCAGTGCTGAATTCTAATCGGTTTACAACAAAAAAAGGGGAGAAGCATTGCAATAATTAAATTAAAATTAAATACATAAATTTTTGTAAATATATAAATTAGGGCGGGTCGATTTGTAGGGAGTGAAAAAATTCACCAATTTCCTTATGATTTCCGTATTCTATGGGTTATTCCATGAAAATTTGCCGAAGGAACCATACCTCTATCGTTAAAATCGATTCCCCTACTTTTTGTTGGTAAAAAGTTCAAAAGTTACGGCCATTTTTGTCCAAATTTTGGACCATTTTTCTATTTTATCCAAATATGCCAATAATGTAAAGCGCAAATTAGTCCAGTCGTAACGTTAGGTTCGTAAGCTTCGTAAGTCAAAAAAATTGAGCCAAAAAAATGGCCATGAAAGTAATATTCTTGGACAAAATCATGAAAAAAATGGAAAAATGCTCCAAAATTTGGACAAAAATGCCCGTAACTTTTGAACCGTTGGACCAATGTTGGAGATTTTTTTGTAAATTGATCAAAAGCTCACCTTTCCAACGCGCCTACTGGCGATTAAACCTGATCGATAGTTTTTGAGTTATGGATGTGAACGTGTAGGTAATATTTCATACGAACGTCAATTTGGGAAAAAATCTACCAGCAAAAAGTAGAGGACTCGATTTTAACGATAGAGGTATGGTTCCTTTGGCAAATTTTCATGGAATAACCCATAGAATAGGGAAATCATAGGGAAATTGTCGAAAAATAAATCGACCCGCCCTAATATAAATACTTTTAATTTTATTTTATAAAGAGGGGGGTAGCGAAGCACACCGGGTTCAGCTAGTTATATATAATGATAATATATGTTTTAGATATTTTCCGTGGGATTTTTTAAACCCCTTATGAAACCCAACAACTTACTACTTACAACACCAAAATGCTTTGAAAATCGGGAAAAAGGATATTTTACGTGTAATTTTTTTAAACCCCCACAAAACCCAAACACTTTTCATTTCTAACACCAAAATCATTAGTTTAGAATGTCGAGAAAAGGGATATTTTCCCAGGGATTTTTTAACCCCCAAACCACAAAAACCATTCCAGTCCGTTTAATGCCTTCTTAAAGTTCTCCTGAAAAACACCTACTAGAATCTTTTGATTGAAGGGCTGAAAGAAATCTTCTATTGAAAAATTCCTAGAAGCAATGCTAGAGAAGACTAAGTAAAGCATTCCTCCCAATTACATGCATATGTTAAAATAATTTGTTACAGTGAAAAATATAGTTGCGTTTAATTATATGCTTACCAGTGTACATTAGTCCGCAGCGAATTAAAAAATTGCATAACATCGATTTGGGTCAGGGCACATTCGACAGGTATTGTAACAAACATGCAAACTACAAAATTTTATTTCGATTTGATTGCATCTTCCTGCTCCGGTTTGTCCTTAAAATCGGGACATTTCTTAAAAACTAATTGTATGAAAAATTTAAAGAAGTGGTTCGGTTAGTACAAACATGAAATGGAGGTACACAAAATTTCGTCCTGTTTTGATCACAACTTCCTGCTCTAAGATATTTTTAAAAATGACTGAAATTATAAAGAAAAACTATATTGTAAAGATTTTTGGATGAAGTTATAGGCTCTGCAGTGACTCAACAACAAGTAATTAAAACAAATAAAGTTATTGAGTCACTACAGGCACTAACCCAAATATTTATTATATGCAATTTTTTTCCGATATAACGTCATCTTATTCCAGAATGTTCTTGAAAATGGGATATTTTTTAAAATCATAAAAATCGTTAATAATGAAGACCAAATCAGCTGATAATAGGATTATATAAACACATACAAAATTTTATTACGATCTGACCCCAAATGCAGACTTCAGAAATTAATATATTTCTAAAAATGATTTATATCGCAATGCACATGATAATGATCAATAATTATAAGATTAAAAAGTTCATATTCAAAATTTAATTTCAATATAATAATAACTTTCTATTCCAAAATATCCTTAAATATCACGGTGTCCAAGAAAATTTTATGTATTTTCAATATTGTATTCATTTTCAATAGATTTATGATCGTTGATTCCGAATCTGGCAACACATTTTTTATAATTATTAAATCTTAGGATATATACTGTTGAATAAACGAAATATGAGTTTTAAAGGCATTTTTAAGTTATGATTAAAATTAAATGGACTGTAGTAAAATCATCAAAACAGACTCGAATGATAGAGATTGATTCTAATATTACAATGTTTGATAGCATATCGTATGTTATTTCCAAAAATTAAACTTCATCGGTCATCATCGAAGAATTGTTCTTTGGTGATTTCTTAAAGAAACTTGCTGCATAAGCCAAACTTGCAGAATATTCTTAAACGTGTCTGTCTTGTATTCGTCAATAACAGACTTGATTGACGATATTTACGATTGACTTGATATGAGTTATAATATTTTTTAACTCACCTGCATTTTGTTTGTCAATTATAAAGAAACAAAAAGAACAAAGCAAGCAATTTAATTTTTATTTTTTAAATAACTTTCGGTTTCACTTCATTAACGAAATTTCATCAACTTTCTCTCTCTTTTCGTTTACGAAACTTATACAACGCTCTGCATTGCGTTCTTGCTCGAATTTGAAACATTTATATGAGATTTTCAGCAATGAAATGTATGGCCGATTCAGCATGTTTCGTCCATGAATCGGAAAAATCACGTATGATTCTTTTACGATTTTTTTAAGAACGGAACTACTGGGTAGCTTTTATGAAAACACATACAAAATGCTAATCTTTACTAATACAAAAAAGTGAAAAGTTGCCCGATTTTTGTTTGTCCGTCTTTCACGTTTCAATAGAACTCAATGAAAGGAATATAGGTTGAATAGGTTGTAGGCTATTTTAAAATCTTCAAATCTTGGGATAGCAATAAATGCATCTGTAATTAGAACATCTATTGCGAATTTTTAAAGGCAAAACAAATTTTCGTTAACGAGTCATTTGACAAGTTCTTTAATTTATATAGGCTAAAAGGATCTTTACCATTATTATAGTTATGAATTAATAACATACTAATTTTTGTGTGTTGTTCATACAAACTGAAAATTTTTAATCAGTGTTTTGTATCATTTACTATAAAAGCTGGACGCTCAAAATTTCTTTAAAAATTTTAAAAAATTACATACGAACATACTACTTTAGCAATGCTAAGTTATAGATAAGAGCTTATTTTATAAGAGCTATTTTTATTTAAGCCTAACTGAAGGATTTTACCATGATCCATGTTTTTTTAATAACTACTCAAATATGCCCAAAAATTTACTTATTTTTTATTCAACACTACATATATTAAGATCGAACAAAGATAAGAAAATTTTGTTGCCAGAATCAGCGTTTAAAAATCTACTGAAATCAATTAAAGTATTGACAAAAAATAAAAAATTTTTTAACACCGTGATATTTAAGGACGTTTCGGAATAGCGAGACCAAATATTGTATAGAAGATTTTCTTTTCTGCCTTATATTTATTTATTATGCTCATTTTTATTGCAATGAATAGAATTTTTGGGAATATATTATTTTAAAGGACTTTCTGCAGCTGGAGAATGGGATCATATCGTGATAAAAGTTTCTATTTATAATAATCGCTTCAATATTTATCGATTCCACTTATTAGAAGTTTTTGGAAAAATCGTTAAAAAATGTCCTGTTTTTGGCTCAAACCCGGAACAGGAAGATGAAGTCCTATCCTATAATAATTTTGTATCGTTTATTTATGATACCATATCTATCGATACCCCCTGAGCCAGTTCGATACAAGGGTTCTTTGCTTTTCATATATAGTCGCATGTTTATATATTATGTATTATATAATTTTTCACTTAGAGAAACCTAGCAAAAAAGTGTTTTGACAAGAAGGTAAAGTGCAAGGGAAGTCTTGAATTCCATCCTTTTCACTTTCATACCCAGAAGGCATTTTTTTATAATATGCATATCATTGGGAGGAATGCTTTCCTTAATCTTCTCTAAAAGTGCAACCAGAATTTTTGAATTTTTTCAATAAACAAATTCTTTGAGCTCTTTAATGAAAGGTGTTTTCCAGGAGAAATTTAAGAAGGCATTCCATGGAATGAAATGGTTTTTGTGGTTAGGGGGCTTAAAAAATCCCATGAAAAGTATCCCTTTTCCCGATTTGCTCGCGTTTTTGGTGTTGGGAATGAGAAGTCTTTGGTTTTTGTCTGAGGTTTACAAAAATCCTACGTAAAATATCCTTTTCCCGATTTACACGTCATTTTGGTCTTGGAAGTAGTTGGGTTTTGTTGGGGGTTTCAAAAAATCTTGCGGAAAATATCTAAAATGTATATATTAATTATACTAGCTAATACTCGGCGCGCTTTGCTTCGCTCCAAACATATCAACTAAATCAGCGGTATCCAAAAGTTTCTAAAGGTGCCCCCAGACTATATGTTTCATACATATGACATGTCAAATAAAATTACATGCCGAATTTCATCTGTGTGTCAGAATTAAGTTTTTGTCAGACAGCTTTTTTCTTTTGTCTCCACACTATCGATACGTCGTTTGAAAATAAAAAACAGCTTTTGATATTTTTGTAAACCTTAAAGCTCTTAAGTGTCCTCCTGCAGCCATTCAAACTAAGAATAAATTAATTTAAATCATTTTATTGAATAAATAGCTTAAAATTTGCCTTTTCTTTCATTTTCAAATAATAAATTTATCAAACTGACATTTCGTACAGATGGAAAAACATACGAAATTAGAGACGGTCCTAATTCAAAAATTTACAGACGCAAATACAAACGACATTTCAAAACCACATTTTTATATGTTCCACACTATCTGTAGCTAAAAACCATTTGAAATTTTTTGACGTGTCATATGTATGAAACATATAGTGTAGAGGCACTTTAATAGAAGTGCAAATACAAAAATGTCTTTTCACATGGAAAACCAATCACTGAATGCTAACAATTGAAAACTTTTCTCAGTTGTACTGCATATCGAATGATAAACTGAACCTTTATCACGCGTATGCATAATTTTTACTAGTAAATAAAACGCATCCAAATAAAACAATAGCTTATAAGGGCGATAAAAGAAGGTGTGGCAAATTTTAGCTATGTCTATATTTTTCGCGAAAGTGCAAGCAATAAGCTGACAATACTATATATAATTATATACAATTAAAAGCATATTTTTAAGATGGGTATTTTAATCAAAATATTTCTTTTGGCAATCTGCAAATTTTATATATTAAGGCAAATCTAAGGCAATTTTAGGAACAACGATATTTAAACTTTTTAGGTAAGGTTAAGGTTCTGGACCACAGGAGCAAGGAGCCCGCCACTAGCGCCATATTCGATGGAACGGTGAACTATTAACGTGGTTTGTGTCTCAAGTATAGAAAAAATATTCGGTTTGTGTCTACAACATATTCACCAAGCAAATATCATTTCGTTTATGTGTATTAGCACAGAGACTACCCAGTAAACCAAAGTTTCCGAATTCGTAACGAATTCTTTACGAATTTTTCGAAATTATTCCGAGTTTGGCATCTGAATTCGTTCCAATTTCGTAACGAAAATCGTATGGAAGTAGTAACGAATTGGAAGGAATTTTAGTAACGAATTCGTAACAAATTCGTAATGAATTGGAGTATCGTATTCGTAAAGAATTCGTAACAAATTCGTAATGAATTGGAGTATCGTATTCGTAATGAATTCGTAACAAATTCGTAAAGAATTGATGTATCGATTTCGTAACAAATTTGTAAACAATTGAATTATCGTTTTCGTAACGAATTCGCAACTAATTCATAACAATTTCTTAACGAAGTGTAGCACCGAATTCGTAACGAAATGAAGCATCAAATTCCCAACGGTTTCTTAATGATTTTTGTATCGTGTGTAATACAAAATTAAATAACAATTTCGAATCAAAGTTTGGTTAATCAATCCGCTTAAGATGCCCCAGACTATATGTTTCGTACAAGTGACATGCCAAAAATTACAGATCCTTTGCAACTATTGTACTATTATGGAACATATAAAAATGTGAATTTGACATGTCGTTTGTATTTGCACCTGTAAAAATAAAAATTAGAGCCATCTCTAGTATCATCTGTTTTAAAGAAAAAGTTGTTTAAAACTAAATTATTTTACAAATGGAAAATTATTTAAAATGTCGCTAAGCTAATGGCTTACCAATTTTTTTTCAACTCGAAATATTTAAAACACCTCACAATTTAAATTTGAAAATTTCATGCCGGAATTCTTTCGAATTATTCGGAAATGTTCTGAAATTAATGTTGCGAAATGGTTACGAATTCGTTAAGAATTCTCGAAATAGTTACGAACTAATCGGAATTCAGACAAATTCGGAAACTTTGCTGGGTATATAACCTGTTTCTTGGTTCTGTAAGTTTTCTCAATGTAGTTCTCACCACATTTTCTCACTTTGACATCATTGTGATCACTGTCTCTGTAATAAAATGAGAAAAATCGGTGACTCGTCTCGCTTGTTTCAATTCTACTTTGAAAGGAACTCGATAGACCAAGTGTTTATATAAGCGGCGGATATACATCATTATATTATTTATGCTGACAATTACTTGTTTTGATGTTAAACACTTTAACACTTAGTGATGTTCATATTAAATACACAAACCTTATCCACAAATTGTAATCCGAGTATTATTTTAATGCGGTTGCCTAATGAAATGATAACATGGAATAAGTTTAATTTATTAAATATTTCAGTTTATGTATTCATTAATTTTTACATTGTAGTACGTATTATATTGTTTTAATAATATATTTATAATCTACATGGAAAAATTTAAGTTGATACCTTGTACCCGGTAGAAGTATTTGTAACGTGGATATATTTATTTCCAAAACTTCATTGAATATGACTGTTGCATAAGCAAGTAAAAATTTTACTCACCAAGTCAGAACATAGTGAGAACTGCAATCGCTTTATCAAACGCTTTTAGGCAATTGCACTGTTGCGTGTTCTTCCTTCACATGCTCCTTCGCCTAAATATCGTCACTGAGAGGGTAGCGTCAACAGATCAACACGTCAGTGCTAGCAGAGCTAGATTTCATTGCCAAAAAGGTCCACCGGACGCTCAGGAACTATTCTTTAAGTTCCAAATTTAGGTTTCACGTTTTGAGAACTTTGGTTATATAGTCTCTGCTAAGGACTCGAATACCGGGATCTCGGACTTTTCCAGTCTGAACAGTCCCGGGACTATAAGACCTAAAATCCCGTGATTTTGGAGATCTCGGGATTGCCACTTTAATTTGACATTCGAGTAAAAATTTTTAATAAAAATTGAGATTTACCTTAAATGTTCGAAAATGATCTGCTTAAAAAAGCATTTGATTATTTTGTAACAATTCCGCCTACTAGTGTTGATTGAGTCCGAGATATGTTTCTCTTCGGCTGGTAATTTTGCGACCAAAATTCGGTCAAGCCTAGGGGATGACATCTTAGATGCTTTAGTATTTTAAAGGAAGAGCATATTTTCAAAGTCAGTCAGCCTAACTAACAGTTCAAAGACTTCAGTGATCTCATAAAATGTACCTTTTTTATGTTAGTATTATGTCAGAAAATATGAATTTAATGAATTATACTATAGACATATAAAATATATCGCTACCTTAATATAGAAAGGCCCTAACTCATTTTTTTCAAACTACGTTAATAGTTGACCGTTTCACCGAATATGACGCTGCCCGAGTAAAAATAAAAAACTTTTTTAGCAAAGGCCAAACAGTGGCCGTACAAAGCCTAATTTTAAATATTTTTCTCGGCCGTACGAGGGTCGTACAAGGGTCGTTTGTAGGACTTTTTGGTCAATCAGCGGCTGTACAACGGGCGTACAGAGGCCGTTTTTCTCTGAAATATAGTCTCGGCTGTACAACGGCCACACAAAGGCCGTTTTTCAATAATCTCCGCTGTACAACGGTCATATAACGCAGCTTTTCAATTGGAGCATCATGGAAAAAAAAAATAAATTAATGTAAAACTAATGAAAAACATTTTTGAATAAATTTTTTGTATTTAATTTATCTTTTTTTTTATTACAATTGGTTGTAATCAGTTAAAAAGATTATACTGTTTTAATTGAGAATTTAATGGGGCATTGTATTCAAACAACTAACTTCATATACAAAAAATGTTTTGCGCCACACACAAGTTGCAATACTATTAACATCGCCTAGTGGGGTTTGTTTTTATACGTTTGTTGAATAACAGCTTTGAAAAATTTGGAGGCAGCTGTACTGCGGCTGTACTGCGGCCGTACTGCGGCCATACAACTTAATTTAGGCCTTGTACGGCCGTTGTTTGACCCAACTTTCGGCCGCTGGGCTTTTTGGATTATTTTTAGGCCATCTTTGACCTATGTATTGCATATTTAATTTTCAGATGATTCGGCTGAATAGTTTTCGTTTTTTCTACAACATCATGCCGAAAAAAGTAGTTTCGAGATAAATGAGTACAAAGAGAATAAAGGAAGACGACACACTGTGGCTCCATACCAATTTCATAAAAATTCTAGGCCTTAAACAATGCCGTTTTGATAAATAAAACTTACGAATGATAAGCAATCCAAATACTTGTACGACACGATTAGGGACAACTATTGATGTAATAATTGCTAGAAATACCGATGACATTAGATCCATATAATATAAGTTATTATTTCCATAATAATAATTGAAATTATTAACAAAAATAACTAAAAATTAATGTAAAATAATAATGCAAGGTAATAAAATTTACTGGTGGAAATATTATTTTTTTAGCTAACTTTATGGTATTTAAAATTTTTTAATTTAAAAATTTTTTATTAAGAAAACTTTAAATTATCAAACCAATGAAACTGCGAAAAAGCTTCGCTTCTCTCGTGTTTCAAACGACGCATTTGTTATTTTTAGATTTACATTTTTCACACCCTTTCATATGACATACATATCATTTATCTGCAAAAATAAATTCGTTTAGACAAAAAACTCAAAAAACAGTTTCTATCATTAAAAATTATAGGCATGGATTTTTTGGCTTAAATTTATTTTTTTAAAAATGTTATGATTATATTTTTTATAAGGGTAATACAGCTTTCAAATTAATTTTTATAGAAAAATTTCCTACATATCTCTTACCAATCAATAGCTATAAATAAATATATATTTTCAAACCATTTTATTAACACTGGTTTACAAATTTCATTTTTGAAGAAATACCAAGAACGGCATATGCATATTTATGCGGGCGTGCTAATTAAGACCACTGAATACAAATATTGCTATAATTTTTTTTTCATTTATGATGTTTTTTATATAACGGTACTATTGTGAAAAATATTGTGAATTAAGTAATTTTTCAATTTTTCTACTTACGCCATAAATGAAATGTTTATTCGAAATATTTTCATTACTTGCACTTTTACGTTATTATGAGAAAATTGAGCTTTGATGAGTTATAACTTTATTACCATTTTCTTCTCGATCGAAATAAACAATGTATAGATGGAAAGGTAATTAATTCACCTATCAAACAATATGCTTTTTCTGTGAATCGAACAGATAGTTTTAGCTACAAATGAAGCCATGCCATGTAAACCACAAGAGTACCGCTATCTAAGAAACCTCACAAATTAAAAAATAAATGATTGCGATATGTGTGTTAGGAAGGTTCGAACTAACATACCCACATATATGCCGTTCTTGGTATTTTTCTGCTGTAAAGCAGTGTAATATACATACGCTAAGAACAAAAGCTGTCGTAAATATTGTAGTAATTATAATAAATGGAGGAATAAACAAATGAGCAGAAACAAATTTGAAACTGGTGACCCATGATCTGAAATATGAGCGTTAAAAAAAATTAAATTTTGCTTTCCGAAAAATGCTAAGCCGTGAGAGATACCATAAGGTGCTTAAAATAAATGTTAAGGATGACAACGTAATGGACATTTCACTCCTGTGAGAATCACATTAAGGGCTATAACAGCTATGAACTGTTTTCGGCAATTTTCTTCATATGTTGAGTTTTTTGTGTTACTGAACAGGCTTACTGAAAGGGGGTGGACATGTTTGGAAGAAATGTTGGCAGGATTAATAATAGAACCAGCTCATACATTTTATTTCTTTAGGTGTTAATTCGCGAGAGATATAAACTTTATTGAATAAATTTTTGCCAAGCAAATCTTCTAGTGAAGCTACGAAGTGACAAACCTTGTGTTAATTTTTATGTAATAATAGGAAGGGGTTTATGTTGTGTTTGCATTCAAGTTCACAAACTGCATCGCCACAAAAATTGCAAACGAGTACTGCCATCTACGCTATGTATCTTTAATGTTCTGTTTTTCAAATCTAAGCTAAAGTGCCTTAACACACGTTAAGTTAGTGTCCATTTTTGTTCACTGCTTTACAGACAGTTGGTCGAATTTCGACAAAGGCGATACTAGTTTGATTTAATTCATTACATACAAGGGCAAATTATTTTGGAACAATTGCACCTTACGTCCCTTTTTTAGGACTTTATTACCATATCGTTAATTTCTTTTTTAAGCTTTGTTTCCCTTTTAAGTTGAAATAAGGCCAATTTAGTAAATGTGGTCTTATTTCAATTGGAAAAGGATATAATGCCATTTTGGTCTTATTACCTTTGACCTTATTTCACTCCCCCTTATATTTTTACTAAATCCAAATTTCATTTGATAGAAAGAAACTCTTTTCTCAGTGTATTATGTCAGCGATGTTATTTTTAAAAAATACATTTTTTGATATGTATGTAATTATTATGTTCTTGAAGCATATATTAAAACATCATTTTCCCATTTTGTATCTTTGTCTTCGGCATAAAAGCGGAAGCTACCTTAATTACCTTCCAGCAAAAAACAATATATGAAATGCATTTATTTTTTAATTGTGTTTTGTAAAATATTTTGTTTTCATTCAAAGATTATTCTAAAGATCGATGTGTTTATCATTTGAATGAAGCGCAACATTCAATAATGGAAGTTGCTGGGCAGTTCCAATTCTGTTTATCTCATCATTGTCCTTGACTTTCGGCTGCATTTCGACATTTCTTCGGTGACGTTCACGGTTTGGTTTCTTAAGAAGCACTTGTTTCTGTTGAAACGGCAAAGTTTCCAGTTCAATCATTTTTCTATCATCAGTTCCAAACCATTCCTCATAGACTGCCTCGGGGTTAAGCTGCCAAAACTTATGAAATGAAATTGGTTTCTCAACTTTCAACAGTTTGTAATTGTAGTCATTTGGCCTTGCCTACACAGAAAAAAGTTAAAAATTGTTCATTCAATTTATAAAGGTAATTAAGAAAACGTGTGTTAATCAACTAAGTGCTTAAATACTTTAAATCATTTTGAATTTAAGGCATTGCTTAAATTTACATTAAATCTTAAAATTTTTTAAATTATAATTAAGTATATGAAAATCAGCATACCTGATGAAATCTCGACGAGTGAATGGCTTTTATTTGAAGTGTGTGTAAACACGAGCCTAAAACCATATCATCAGGAGCAGTTATGGACGGACAAGTGCAGTGCTTCAGAATTTTCCTGACAACCGGCAGACTCAGTGCAGTTCCACCGCCTCCGGTTATATAATTAAATCCATCCTTTGCATGCAATCTATAACCATAACGTTCACCAAGGTAAATATTCTCTATGGAATTGAAGCAACCTAAAATATCCCTGACACCAGCTACACTGCAAGATGAAGTTCCAGCACCACAGGACCATTCACGAAGGAATACCAAAAAATTTTAAATTTTATTTAAGTTGGAAAACTTAGTTAATTTTAATGCGTTGCGTTGATGAGAGCAGAAGAGAGTATTAAATGGTATAATCAACTAAAGAAAAACGGATATTTTTATAATTGAAATCTGGCTGCAGCCGACTACCCCTTCCCTACACCGCTGTTGAGTATGGTTTAGTGCGGATGCAAAGAACTGTGTATGTGCATGTGACTACAGTGGAAGTAATCCATGTAATGAAACCGATAACCATACAAATAAAATAAAAAATAATGTTTTTCTTGTTTTATTGTGCAAATTGAAACGAAATTGGAAAATTCAACTTAATCAGTGCGAGCTGAAAAACGAGTGGATGGGGGAATGTGAGAATGTGATAGCCAACATACTAACCTGAGCAACGTGTCATCATCTGAGAGGAATAGCCACAGAATGGCCTGATTGCGTTTGTATCGATTCATCCTCTCGATATCTTTTAAGGCTAATTTCAATATAGATAAAGTTTTGGCACAATGGCCCGTGTCTGCGTTCGGAACATCAGTGGCAATGGTTGGGATATCTCTATCTGCATAAAACATAAGCCAGAAAAGTCAAGAATGAGGTTTCAACATAAACATACCAACACGTATATAACACAAATAAAAGAACATTTACTCGCACATGTGATTCGAATCGGTGTGTTTGAAATATCAAATATGCGTGAGTGTGTGTGTGGGCGAGTGCTTGTGTGTGACTTTTTGCAAGGTGAGTTGGTAAATGTTACGATCTAAGGGTGATGTCATCATATGTGGCATAAAATTAATTATTGGCTTAGATTTAAAGGCAATGTTCTAGAGGAAGAGCACAAAAACCGAAAGAAAATAATACTGCAAAGTACCTGTTACATCACTGAAGTAACGTTTATGAACTGCAAATCGGCCCCAAGTATTTTCAATAGCTGGTATACGTTCCTCATGAAATTTTTGACATGTCTTAATTGCAAAATAGATGGAATCTCTTCTAACCGATGGCTGCATTTAAAGAAGATTGAACAAAATTGTAGAAAAGAGACATTTTTTAATGTAGTCAATATTAATTAATCAGCAATGCAAGCCCTAAAAATAGAGTAATTGCTCAATATTATTAAGCAACTATGCAAAAAAAAAAAAAAATGTAAAAAAATTCCATAAACTCAACAATAATATTATAGTAATACAATGCTGTGTTTTTTGAAAATGCATTGGGAAAATTTAAAATAACCTGTATTTTTAATAATAAAAAACTGTAACCCTGAACACCGAAGCAACTAGAATTTTATTAGTATTTATTTTTATTCCATTTATTAATATGAAAATAATTAAAAAACTCATATACAAAAACATGAATAACATTTGATTTTGTTGAACATTGAATATTAATTGTCAGAATTCTAAAACCGATAAAAAAATATCAAAACAAATCTCGTTTTGTTGAAAAACGAAATTATCACAAAAGTTAAAGCGTTTCATGTTTATAAAAAAAATTCTTATCGTCTCTCTTGTAAAGTCGAAGTGTGTTTGCTGCAATGGTATAATATACTTTGTTCTTATATTGAGAGTTTTTGCGAGAGTAATATCAATAAATATATATTTTAAAAATATAAGTAATTAAAAACTCAATTCAAACATAATGTAATATTTTTTTTGTAAGATAATTACCAAGATTTGAACAGTAAAAGCTTATAATATATTTGAGTGTAGGGAATGTACGCTCAACAGTATCTTGAGTGTCAGGAGTTTCATGAACAATGTTCGACAAGTTGTACAGCACATAATGCAAATATTAAACGGATTTGAGATAAAAAAGTGAGCGGTAGTCCACATTCTGCGACGAAACCCGCATAAATATTTTTTATATCCACTGCGAACGTTTCCAATGAAATTTTTTTTTAGCAATTATATCAGAGATAGGGTCTAGTTGATCATATTTTATTCTCCTCTCAGTTTTATTAGCGGTTTTATGTTTACGCAAGAGGTGGCTACACAAATTACCGACGTGGTCATATTCATATTATAATGATAAATTTTACACATGTATATCACTTTATCGTTTTCTCGCACAAAAGAATGAAAGCAGCGCACAAAGTTGCACTAATTTTTCTACCCATGCACAATGGTGGTTTTTCCACATTTTGCGGCATAAACTCATAACTTTTTTATTGATAGTATAATCATAGTATAGTATATATAATTACCTTTGTTGGCAGCAAAAATGGGCGGCACGGGTTAAGTGCCACGCCTTCTATCACAATAGGCGTATGTTCAACATGGGGTGCTTGGTGAACATATTCACTCGCGCTCAAAAAAAAAAAGCCGAGTTAATAATTTGAAAACTAATATTATTTTTCTTGAATTATAAAACAGTGTGCCAAAACCATAAATAAACTAGCACATCCAAACTTTATAGAAATTCTTAAAGAAGGACATGTTGAAAGTCCGTCGCACTTGATTTGACCTCTCATCACAATTTTTTTCAACATATTTTTAAAGTTGAAGTGTTTGAATTTTGTTGTGCCGACATTAATTGCATTTTTACAGCCATTTGGCCTATTGAACATGAAAAATGAAATGCACTTTTTTCGATAGAATTTGACGTTAAATAAGGCTATTTAAAAAGATTTGATGAAATAGGAGCGCTTGTATGGTAGCAAACATTAATTACATACGTTAAAATTGCCGCCATTAAGCAAATTCTTAACCGATTTCGATGTTATTAAGTTAAATGGAAAGGCATATTCACGTGCAATTAATTTTTGCGAAAATGCAAATGGCATTAATGGAATATTATTTAATTAAAATTTATAGAAATTGATCGATTTCGGTCAAAGTCATTTGTAATTGAACATTTGGTTGTGAGAATAGCCACTTTTCAGTTAAAACACTAGTTTCTGGCGAAGCAAAAAACTCGTTTCATTTCTATGGTGCATTTCGACAAAATGTAGAACACCAATGAATATTGAAATAAATAAAGAAGCAACTAGAATAGATAGGCAACCTTGGTAAAGTTGATGGCGGTGATCTATAAATAGCCTACTGCTTTAAAGCAGCCATACAATTCAAAAGAATGAATTCCTAAATCTGTGAAGTTCTTACAAATTTAAGCAGTGAGTTGATCACAGCTTAACCACTTAAAGACTACTGAAGAGGAAAATGTAGCGATTTCCGAAACAGACTGTCTAGTCAGCTAAGTGAATGACTCTATACAGAGTTGTTGTTTTTGCCTTTTTAAAAGTTTACTTGATCTAAGGCTCGCAATTTAATTCATGTATTAATTTAATAGATCATAAAAACTAATTAATTATAAAAACACCATTTTTTTTAAGCTAAAAAAAGTACAAGAAATTGCTTCGCTACACGCTTCATTTTATATTGTATCGAATATCTTTTTACATAAACTTTTTTACGTCAAATTCAATTGAAAAAAGTTAATATATTTTTTTTGCAATAGGCCAAATCGCTGTAAAAATGCAATTAATGTCGGCACAACAAATTTCGAACACTTCAACTTTAAAAATATGTTGAAAAAAATTGTGATGACCTTGAGAAGTCAAATCAGGTGCGATGGTCTCTCAACGTGTTCTTCTATAAGAATTTTAAAAAAGTTTGGATATGCTTGTTTATTTATGGTTTTGGCACACTGTGTTAAAATTCAAGAAAAAAATACCAGTTATCAAATTATTAACTGGGTTTTTTTTTAGCGCGCGTGTATATTGCGTTGTAAAATTGAATTATATGGATCTTCGTGGTAAAAGTTGTGGTAAGAGACCCCCACTTCCCTTCCAAAAATGATTTTTTTCTCTCACAATAGGTCTGTTCCCGTACTCGATTCAAGTAGCTTCAAGTTGCTTGAAAGCGTTATTTTACAAATTTTTAAAGTTCGAGAGAGAGGAATAACATGCAAAATTACACTCTCTAATCTATTACAATTATTTGAAGTTAGTACGGGAACAGACCTAATATGTTTGGTCACTCATCCGAGACCAGAATCAAGTAACGCATTTTCTATTTGGAACGAAAATAAAAACAAAAGTTTTTCATATATTTCTTGTATAACATAGATAACATAACATTAATTTCACATAATATTAATAAGGAAAAGATATATTCGACTAGCTTCGTTTCATCACCGAGGTCGTGAAGTGCGACTAACCAACGGTAATTGTGTTTGTGGTCCATCTGCTGATGCGACTGACACGATTAAAGTACAGTTTTAAATAGAATCAAAAAGATTCGTATTTTGTGATGGCGTTATAAATCTAACGATCCTTTTCACTGAGGATTCTTCTTGAGCTAGGGAAGCCTAGTTTTCGGAGTAACTTAAATAAAAAAAAAGAAAAGATATAAAAATATCTTTGTTTTAATTCAACCAAAAAACTTTATTAGAAATTATTAACAACTGAAGTTAAAGTAAAAAGCAAAATATCGGAAAGCAATTAACGTCTGATTATAATATGGCTTAATTGAACACAGGGCCGCCCACCTTTTCTTGGCTTTACGTCATAACCAGGACTCCTAGTCATTTCGATGACATGTCATCTTATTCTGCTGTTTCTGAAACATTTCCTGCTTATATAAATCATCCGTTTATGTTTCCTAAATTCCAAATATGAAAAGTTTTTAGAATATTTTTTCGTCATTTTTCATCGTTTTTAGTTTTCAGGTCATTTTTACTAGATTTAAGGCATTTTTTTATCATATTTAGAGATTTTTAAGTTATTTTATTGTTATTTTTGGACGTTTTTAATTTTTAGAGCATTTTTCGGTTTTTTAGATCAGTTTAGTGTAGTTTTTAAATAATTTTTTTGTTTTTTCTCGTACTAAAAAATGTCAAAATGCAAATTTTTATACATATTCTTTTAACACTAGAGTCCTTTCAATCAAAAACATTACCTTTCGACAAAGGAGTAGCTTTGTTTATAGACTTCGATGAAAAAAAAGCTCTGCGCATGGTGAAACTGACGAAAGGGTATGTAGAAAAATGAAACAAGTGTTAGATAAAAACTCAGGATATGCTACTATAAAATAAATTTTTATTTAGTCATGTTTGCTATTTGCAATTTTTTAAGGCAACATTTTTTTAGTTTATTTTTTGTGCAATTGTTTGCATTTTTTTTTTTTGGTAATTTTTGTCAGTTTTTAGGTAATTTTTGTCATTTTTTAAAGTTATTTTTTTAAATTTTTTTGGTCATCAAAATTTGAGCTCTATGTCATAACTAATTACAATTTCCGCATTTAACCAATTTTTATACCTTCGCTTGAGGCAGGCTGGTGGTCTAGCGCTCGAAAATTTAAGGCATTTTTGGTATTATTTTTAAAGGTTTAAATAATAAACAACGTTATTTAAACTTTTAAGGTATATTGAAAAACTTATTCATCATAAAAAAATTTATTTTGGCAATTTAAGAAATTGTTGATAATGTTCAAAATGACGCTCAATGAGACCCTCTTAAAGAAAAGAGGACGAAGCGGTGTCGTACATTTTAACTCTTATATTTATACAAAAAATAAAAACCAAGAATATTATTAATCATTATGAGTTCAGCAATGGCTAAACCAAAAAAAAAAAAAAGAAAGAAATTACAGTATGATGAGCTTTTGTAACTTAAGTTTTAAAAACTTGGCTCTGTTTTTACCTGTTATTAAGTGTAAAATATACGATGTTTTTGAAATAAAACTCTGATTCTACTTCCAGCAATAGCCACTAATGTTGTAAATAGCATATTAAAATTTCAGATGATTCGGCTAAATATTTTTGGTTTTTTCTACAATACCTTGCCAAAAAAAGTAGTTTCGAAATATACGAGTGTAAAGAGAGTAAGTGTAGACGAAACACTGTGGTTCGATACCTGCTAAAACTGCTGTAGTAGCGGAAAAAACGTATCCTTACAAACATTTAACAGTGCATTCTCGAAAGACAATACTTTGAATAATTAAAAAAAAATCGATTTCTTAAAAATTCCAGACCACCATGATACTCGTGATATTACTCTCCATCTCCGAGTCAAAGTTATATATATATTATGAGCTGCTTTCTAGGTAATGTTCATTAAGTCGTCGGAAACGCGTATATTTTATTGTAGCAAACTCAAATTATAGTTCCACCACATCTTTTCCATTTCCTTGCATGATAAACGTACATTTTTATTCCACACGTTGTACAAACCATAATTTTGGAAAAGGTAGGTGCCGAGAAAAAAAAGTCACAGTTTCGACAGTATCGTAAGTATAGACGTAGAATTCCTTGTAATATAGTAACTAGTATTCCCCGGCAGACGTTGTTCTGCCACAGACCGCCTTACTGCCATATACGAAAATTTCAAGAAATGCCAAATATATTTACCATTTTCAGTATAGCTGCCGAAAGTTACCATATGAACTAAATTACAAAATTTCAGTCTAATACGATCAAAACCGTGAGAAATATAGCATTTTTGTTGATTTGTAGGCGTAAAAAGGGGTGCGGCAAAATTATTTCCGTTAAACCATCTCGTACTCGAAACAAATTGACTGCCAAAATTTCAACTCAATTTAGCTTAAACATGGCGCGCTTTGCTGACCCCCCGAAAACTGAGTGTAACTAAAGTGGGACATATCGATTTTTAGTGCACTTTCTGAGATTAACCATATGAACTAAATTACAACATTTTATTCTATTACGACCAAAACCGTTGAAATAAAACATTTTCATTCGTTTGTGGGCGGTGAAAGGGGGCGTTGAAACCAATTTTTAGTATAGTTTCTGACAATAACCTAACAAAACAACCTAAACCAAAATTTTAGCTCAATCGACCCAGTAGTAAATTTTAATGATTTCTAAAAAAGTGGGCGTGTCTATATAGCGATAACTCCCATTTTTAGTACAGTTGCTGAACTAGTAAGCCCGTGTGGCTTTAAAGCGCCATAATCAAACATACCTAGATTTTATTTAAAACTATTGAATAGATTTTCAACTGATCAAAATTGAAATTAAATTAATTTTGGCCTTTTTGCAATATACAAATTTATTTTAAATATACAGGAGTAAGGGCCGTTTTATTCACTTTTTTAACTTGAGAAGTTGGAATAACTTTGGGATTTATTCGATTTCAAAAGTTATTCCATTTTATTCACTTGAATTTCTCAAAAATATTTTGACATATTGAAAATTTGATATAACTTTCGTTTGATAACTTTTGTCAACTTGTGATTTCTCTAACTTCCAAATATATGACCAGTTATAAATTCTAACTTGTGATATTTGGTGTAACTTGTGATTTTCGCTTCATTCACAGTTCAATTGGTACACACTTGTGCTGTTACAACAAAATTGTTACTATAAAAACATTTAAAGCACGTATTATTTTATTTGACTAGAACCGATACAGTTCAGCACAACTTTTTTATACACAATATTAAAGACTTAGGTTCCGCTAACCGTTAAAAATGTTATGGCGTCCGTGGCATACTGATTACAGTGCGTGGTTGGTATGCTAAGAACAGTGGTGGCAGGGGTTTAATTCACTTCTGAGACAGAATTTTTATTCTATACAATCAATATTTATTATAAAATAAACCTCAGAGAGTAATACCTGCCAAGTAGAGCTTCTCGAGAACACGAGCCGTTTGGAGCCGGCATTACTTGTATATCTAGTTCTCGATCATTTGTGTTCAAACATATAATAACACGCAAAACACAATCAAAAGGGGATCGATCAAAGTCCTTCCAAGGGCTTGAACTGCACTTTATATCCTTAATGATCTGTTTTAATTTCCGCTGATCGATATCAGCTCCAAAGATAACAATCATTAGTTTGCCAAAAAAAATTTGATGTGCAGTAAAATTAAAGTGCTGTTATTATGTGCACAATTATGAGTAGTCGGTACCTAAATTTTTGCATCAGTTCACAATGTGGAATTTGTAGGTGCAGCTGGAGCCATTTGTTAAAGAGAACATGAAGCTTGCCAATTTCAGTTTGGTGGTCGCTCAATTTTCAAGAAGTAGTAGTGCATAGAGAGTAAATTAAGGTATCCCAAAATAAGGCACCATTTCTGATGAATCTTTTCAATTTCAGTTACTAAATTTTTGTAAATGCCTTTTTATGTTTAACAGCTCTAGTCACTGAATTTGCTTCATTGAAAGAATTTCAACAGAACTGGTGCAAATACTATAGCTCCATTTACTCTATATGTTGGAAGTTGGAAAAAATAATGTCGTGCAGCCTTCAAGTCACAAATCTCTACTTGAGTCAAAAATGGAATTTTTTTGTTCTATTTAGTAAATATAAGTTTGACGAAGAGAAACCAAAAATAAAACAATACATTTAAGACCACTTTTAAAAAAAACCAACTTATTTTTCTAGAAGTAAAAAAACGGTTCAAAACAGTATTCTAAAAAACATCTATTTCAATTTGCAAAGAGCTGAACTACATTGCACGTCGCGTAAACAATAACTTTCCAAGAAAAACGCATTTAAAGAATGCGCTTAAAGTAGGTTTCTAGATCCTCAAGTGGAAAAAATTTATTTTTAACGATTTATTTTCAAGCCATTTTATTATACATCGTAGTCGGGTTTATTTTAACATAATTTAGTTAAAAGTCAATATAAAGAAACTTTTTTTGTAATATTGGTTTTGTATGCTAGAAGGCGCCAAAGTCGATTTCTAAAAAAAAAAATAGAATACATGGTTGCATGTTACATACATGGTTACATGTTAATAACCAAAACAAAACCAAACTAATTAAAAATTGGTCCAGCCGATAACTCATAGATGAACAGTCGACCATATTTTAAAGGACTCGAATTTATCCACCTCTGTTATCAAAATACAAAGACAAAATTATAAACACCATTTTTTTCGATTGTCAAAGGACTATATAATGTTTTAAATAAGAACTAAAAAATCAAACACGGCATAGTAACACAAGCTAATTTAAAATGTTCATGAAAGCGCATGTCTTTTAGAAATATTTTTATTAGACTACATATAAAGCATGCGTCGTTTTTTGACGAAGTGAATTAAAGCATATCTTAATTCGAAATACCGTTAACTGAAACACCCATTATTTGGAAATCACTTTTTTTTATTCTGCACACATATATTTTAATACCAAATTATTTTTTGACATTGTGTTGCCCTTAACATCAACAATTTTCCATTTCATAAGTTATAAAAGTCATTTGTTTTCTCATTTCCCATCATATATCAAAAAATTCCCTGGGATGTTTTATAACTTAAGTATTTATAACTTGACTTAACTTCAACATATAAAATTTCAACTTGAACTGAACGAAATGAAATTTTAACTTGAGAAATTAAAATATTTAACTTTGCAAGTTGTACGAAAAGTCAAGTTGACAAAAGTTATTGAAACTGCTCAAGTAAGCTCGATTTATAAAAAGTGAATAAAACGGCCCTAAGAATATTTCTTGATTTTCAATTTGAAAAATACTTGAACAAAAATATTTCATTATCAGTTTCCAATTTCTGATTACATTTTTCTGTGAATTTTTAAAAATTAAAAAATTTTCCGACCAACAGTTTAGAAATCTTTTTTCAACTGTAAGAAATCATTCCGTATCACTTTGACATTGAAAATATGAATTCATAGTTTTAGCTGTGAAATTATAAAAATTATTCGTCAGTATAACAGTTTCATTAGCCGATGGCGCTATTTAGGTGGCGCTAAATACCTCACATATTCTTAGGTATATGCTGAAATTAAGAAGAGAAAATGCAACAGAACTACAACAATTATATGCAAACTTTAACTCGCTATAACTTAAAAAATATAAACTTTTAAGAAATAAAAAGTCTGCACGTCTACAGGTCTAAACCTACAAAACCATACTTAATTTATTAAGTTTGGACTTGTAAAGTGCGTTTTTTATAGAGTGATACAGTTTTGAGTTGGCATCACTGCTTTATTTGACCACCCATTTAACAGCTAAAAGTTGCTTTTTGTTTAGTTTGCTTTAACATTTCATTATGGATGGACTTACACCAGAGCAACGCTTGTAAATTGTGGAAATTTTTAATCTAAATTATGGTTCTGTTCGTCAAACTTATCGTGCACTTCGTCCATTTTATGGCGTACATAATCGTCCTTCAGAGCTGCTAATTTGAAGAACAATAGATCGTTTCCGGACCACATTTACTGTTATTGATAATGTGCATTCCGTGAGACGCCGAACAGTGCACACTGAAGAATATGTAGCCGCTGTACAGGAAAGCATTGAAGATGATCCTAATCAATCAATTTGTCGCCGTTCTCAGCAACTGGGGTCCTTTCACTTTATGGAAGATTTTACGAAAAGATCTTGGCTTAAAACCTTTCAAGATTCAACTTGTGTAGGAATTAAAGCCAAACGACCATCGGTACGCGCCGCCAATTCGGCGAATGGGCTGAAGCACAAATTAATATTGATTTTGAATTTCCATGAAAAATTTTATTTTCCGATGAAGCCCCTTTTTGGTTGAATGGGTATGTAAATAAACATAATTGTCGTATTTAGAGTGAGGAGAATCCACAAGCTTTTGTCGAAACACCATTAAATCTACAGAAAATTACTGTTTGGTGCGCTTTATGGGCTGACGGAGTCATTGGCCCATATGTCTTCAAAAACGATGATGGTCAGAATGTTACTGTCATTAATCGCGCCCGCTGTGTGGCATGTGGCTCCGTCCTGTTGGAACCACATATCAATTATATGGCATTAATCTTGCTGATATGTGGTTCCAACAGGACGGAGCCACATGCCACACAGCGGGCGCTACAATTGATTTACTCAAGGAAACTTTTGACTAAAGTCCAATTAATTGGCCCCCAAGATCGTGTGATTTAACCCCATTGGATTATTTTCTTTGGGGTTATATAAAGTCACTTGTCTACGTCGATAAATCACAAACAATTGAACGAAGTAACGCATGCGCAAACCTGCGTAGTTGTAATACGTACTGGCTCTGTAGCTACACGCATCCGTATTCTCTATTGTATTTATCTATCTAACAAACGACAAACACGAAAGCAACTGATTTGTCGGCCTCCATACATAAAAAAGTTTAAAAAAACAATCCCTATATCAAAGCTGACCTTGAGAGGGTTCTAAAAACAAAAAAAATTTTTTGGACCACCGAAAAACTAGCCAAAATGATAATTTTTCATAACTTTAGTATAACATGTCCGATCTTAAAAAGCCGTTGAAAAGAGCTTAACAAATTCAAAATTACTTTAGAGCATTTTCACTTTCGAAGTCATATTCAACTAGTAATCCTCGTTAGCCTCGTTAGGGGGTAAATTGCCCCTTAATTTTTTTTCTTATTACATAAAAAACCGTTAATTTTTTTACTTTTTGCCAAAAAAAAATATATCATAAGTTTTAAAATAGATAAGTTCTAAAAGATCAAAACTTACAATACATACCTACTTTTTAAATTCAAACCAAATGTTTTCTATTAATTCTCTTCAATTGAAAAAATTCTTCATGAGCTGTGGCAGTGTGCAAACATTTCGATAGTGGTAAAGTAATGTATTTTTGAAAAAGGGAAAAAATCCGATAACTTTAAATGTTAGCTATTTAAACCTATACCTAAACAAAAATGTTTGCAGCTAGAGCGAGAAAATGAGCCGAGAAAAAGTTAAGTTCTCATTTTATTCGTAAAACAGTTACTTTACAAAATTCGTTTGTTTAGGCATACCCCTGTCGCCAGGGTGAAGTCAATAAATGTCAATAAATTGTATAAATCAACTTTTACAGTCGAACAAGTTCCTGAGTACGTGTTAAATATGTTTTTCGAAAAAAATGAAATTAATACAACAAAATTGCCTACCAAACGCGAGATTATTGAATATTTTGTTTTGTTTGTTTTTTAAACATAACGGTCATTCAAGTCTCTCCAAAAACCGTAAACTAAATAATTAGACTAAGATTTTACACTAGTTTGAACATTTTATTGCTGCCTTCCATATAAAAAAAAAAGGATTAATATATTACAACTCTGAAAGCTATGTTTATTGAAGTTTCGTAATCAAACAGCGGTTTCTTATTTGCATTTATTTATCTTGTAAATTTTAGTTGTAAAATTTTAGGACAATATGACATGATAGAACACCTTGTAAATACCCTAACTAGGATTTACTAAAACATCCACATACATACGATGAAGTTGAATGGAGCAAGATTTTTCTTATATCTCAGTGCAAATGTCGCATTGAAACAAATGTGCAATGTAACTGATCTAATTTTAATAAGATTCCTAAAAACTCTCAAAATTTTTATATTGATCAATGCGGACCAAGATTGTTGTCTTTAAATAATGTACAGGAGCACGTTGAAGATGTTGAAATGGCTGATATACAGTGGCTCACAGCTTATTTTATGCAGTGCATACTTTAAACTTTAGGGCTTTATAAAAACAAAACTAACAGGAATAGAAAAGATAATATGGTGTTATTTAAAAGAGCAAAAAGTCTAGTTAAATAAAGGTTTTTCATTAATTGTGAATACATATATTTAGTTGTTTAAAAAATAAGAGAACAGAAAATACTGCTTAATTTCATCTCGCAGCTTAATTTATGCAGTCACTTCTCTTTGTTACGGTACTCTAATGCTGTGCTGTCTAACGGTACTTTCGTTAGCTATGCCTTCGTTCTGTTTCTATAATTGCTTTGTGTTAGCTTTTTAGTCTGATTTTTTGCTTCAAGTGTCTGCTTCTATGATTATTTAAAATAGGAGCGCGCACAACGCTACAACAACGAGAATTGGTTATATAATATTTTAAGAAAAGCAGCTCGCAGCGAAAAATGGCTGAAATGGTTAATATCAATTCCTCTACAGTGCAAAAGATCATCGAGCGCTTCGTCCATAAGAATCGGTTGCACAATAAGAGCAAAGAAGCACCAAACAAAATTTTTAATGCAACCGACATATTGTATGGAAGCGGCATATTGTATGGAAGATAAAGGCTAACCCGCGACTCTCAGCTCCGAAAATGACTTTTGAAGTTCAAACTGGCCTGAGCAAACAGTGTAGTGCCTAAACTATTCGACGTGGCTTGCGCAAAAAGAACTTTCATGGCCGAGTAACACGAAACAAGCCGTTTATTAGCCCCAAAAATTGATTATGCAGACTCAACTACGACAAGGAACATATGTCCAAGGCCCCAGAGTATTGGAATTCAGTTATTTTTGAAGATAAATCGAAGATCAATTTATTCGGTTCAGATGGTATGTGCTATATGTGGCGAAAACCGAATACCAAGGTCAACAAAAAAAACTTAAAACAAACCGTGAAACATGGCGGTGGCGGCGTCATGGTTTGGGCATGAATGTCAGCTGCTGGTACTGGGAAGTTGCCGTTTATTGAAACAACAATTTACAAATTAAAGTACCTACAGATCCTGAATAACAATTTGCTGCAGAGTGCAAAGGTTCTGGGTATAAAATTGAATTTCCGATTTTACCAGGATGACGATCGAAAGCACAAAGCGGGTATTGTGCAAACCAGGCTAATATACAACTGCCAATGGTTGATGACGCCGCCAGCACAGTCGCCAGACCTTAATGTTATTGAAAATGTGTGGTCTTTATTAGAAAATAACATCCGGAAACATCAAATTTCATACAAAACTCACCTGAAAGAGATATTGAAAACGAAGAGGGCGAATATTTCGCCACATATCACTCAAAAAACGGTCGCATCAATGCCAAGTCACCTTAGATCTGTTGTGGACAACAAGGGCTATCATACCAAATAATAAAAATATCAGATATCATTAATTAATACGAAAAATTTATAAATAACAAGTGACTGCATAAAATAAGCTGTGATATGAAATTAAGCAGTATTTTCTGGTTTCTTAATTTTAAGCCAACTTAATATATGTTTTTACAATAAATTAAGTTAATTTAGTAAAATCTTGTTCTTTTAAATGATACTATATTATTTTTTTCTATTCCTGTTAGTTTCGTTGTTATAAAGCCCTAAAATTGAAAGTATGCACTGCATAAAATAAGCCGTGAGCCACTGTATATAATGAAATGTCGGACATGCCTCTAATATCCAACTCTTCCATTGTATATGTTCCTAGCTCCAGCGAAGAGGATGATTGCGAGTTAAATGATATTGAAATTTCGAACGTTATCGAGGGGAAATTAAAAGTATCGGATATTGCACTTAAAAATTATTGTTTGACTTTTGATCGGACTGACACTTCAGGTCGCTTTGGGTCATTGCTCGCCACTACATTGATTAAAGATTTGCGTCTTTCAATTGCGACTAAAGCAAGAAAGATTTTTCTACCCAAGTTTCTGATAAAATAATAAAATATTTTGATGACCTCATCATAGACAAAAACAAAATTTCGAGAGAACGCACAAAATTTCGAGCAAAAGCCGAAGCAGCAACAAAAAGTAATAAGCTCCTAAAGTGTTTTCCATACGAAGGCAAAAAAGACTACATTAAAAAAAAAGATAGTTCATGACCAAGCTAGAGAATACAGAGAAAGAGAAGAGTACGTCACAATAATAAAAGAGCCTGATTATCAATTTCTTGCCTATGCCACACCAATTGAGGGCACTGGAGAAGCAATCCAGACAGCTATAGTGGACGCATTGAATGTGCAAAGGATTCTCTGAATCTCTTGGTTGCCATCAGCTGTGATGGCACTGCCGTCAATATTGGACACAACAATGGAGTTAATGTATGCTTTGAGCGATATTTGCAGCGGCCATTGTAGTGGAATGTGTGCCTTTTTCATTTTAACCCTCTAATGCCCAAGCCCGCCTATAGGCGGGGATCACACCGATCGCTTTAAAACCGTAGTCAGTGGAAAATTTTTCAAATGGTTTCCTTCAGAGTCTAGACGAATCTTTAAGCTATATTTCAGTTTTTCTCGCTTGGAAATTGCATGGTCTGCTTGACAATTACGTCAATTTGAATTTAAATTTCATCATTTTTTTACAAATTCAATTAATTTTTTACTCGAAATTTTTAGCTCGATTTTCGGTAAATAAAAAAAAAACATTAATTGAAGTGCGATCGAAGTGAAAAAAAGATACTAGTTAGTAAGAAGTTGTTTTTTTTTTAATTGAGATACAAAAAAAAATATGTAAAACAACAATACAAGGTGTTAAAAAAAACCGTTAATATTTTCACATATTGTGGACATTTTCACCTGTAAAAAAGGAACGAAGAGCTAAAATTGAAAACGAATTTTAGATTCGTTTTTCTGGTCCCCAAATTAGTATAATCTGATTAGTATTATCTGATTTGGAGCTCAAACAAAAAATGGGGCATTAGAGGGTTAATGAGTTACCTCTCAGAAGATTATTCATACATTTTGTTGGAAAGCAAAGTGGACCTGGAATCTGGACAGAAGGCTTAGGGGCCGAAATTATGACAGGCGGAAACTATCCAGCAAATTTTCCCATTATTTATACTGCCAATAATGAAATTAAATGAAATATTTTTTAGGTTGCATCTTTTGGGTGTTATGCTAGACATTGGAAAATACGCAATGACCAGATTATCTGTTCGACATGGTTGTAGTTGTTAGCAATGGTGAGAGCGGAGATCAGTTAAGTAGTAAGAAACCCGGCCCTGTGAGCATAGCTCGCTGGTTGACAACTGTCTCAAGGATACTTAGACTCTACGTCACAAAAAGAACGCCATCTCTAAAATTACGTCAGCTCGTAGAGTACATTGTCAAAGTCTATGCACCATTCTGGTTTCTAGTGAAGAGTCAGCCACATGCTGTTCATGGAAGTCGACATGTTTTTAATTAAATATGCTGAATCCGCCCGTTGCCTTCTGATGTGCAATTAATCATCCGCCCAACAATCGACAACAATGCCTATTACTTCCATCCCGAAAAGGTGTTGTTAGCAATGATAACTGACCCTGACCATAATATTCGATTAGATGGGTTGCAAAAAATCAGAACAATACGTCAAGATCCACCTTCAAGGCTCCGTGTTCTTCGCATTCGGCATAAAACGCCATAATAAACTTTGACAGTGATTAGTATATTAATATAATCAATTGGGATAAATTCACAATTACGGAACCTCCTTGTTTACAATTCTACTCAGACAGGCAACTAATAAATTTTCAATTTTCGGCAGACAAAATCAACATCCCAGGTAAATCTTTCTAGCGCAAACTTATTCGTATTTCACTTATGTTATTCACAAACTTTTACAGAATTTCCAAGCCATTCACAAGACGCCGAACATTTTGTTCGTGTTGTGAGTGAATCTGCGCTTGCGGTCACGGATGAGAAGCGGTTGGGTCATATTTTTTCCAAACTGAAAGCCGATCCTTGACTCTCGCCATAATTTAGTTAAACAACGTTTTCACATTCCACTTCATCGTAATCCACATCTATGTTAACAGACTTGGAACCGTCGGAAAAAGTTTTAAGCGTAATGGCTAAATTAAAAACTATCTCGAAACTACCTTACTTTACCCTATAGGTTTATAGCAAACATTTGGAGTTTCGCTTGAGCTACGAACTCCTTGAGCTCCTGTACATTATTTAAAGACAATAATCTTGGTAAGTATTGATCAATATAAAAATGTTGAGAGTTTTTAGGAATCTTATAAAAATTGGAGCAGTTACATTGCACATTTGTTTCTATGCGACATTTGCACTGAGATATAAGAAAAATCTTGCGCCATTCCACTTCATCGTATGTATGTGGACGTTTTAGTAAATCATAATGTTTTTTTTTATGAGACTATTATTGTTCCTCCGAACCGTCGTTTTTACCACTATCGGAATGTTTGCACGTTGCCAAAATTTTTGAAAAATTTTTTTAACTTTTGGTACTTTTTTTTATTATTTATTATTTATTTTACGACATTTTGGGCAACTTGAATATAATGTCACGTTGTTTCGTGGGCTATGTTTTAACAATGTTATTGCTGCATTTTTATACCTAAATACTTTAAGAAATATATTTTAATTTAATTTCGAACTTTAATTTTTAAAACTATTTTAGTAAATTTTCCATTTTGCTTGAACTAAAAAAATAAGAATTGTTAGTTTTGAACTCTTATAACATCTTTGTTTTAAAACTTATTAAAATATTTTTTGGCAAAAATTAAAAAATTTAAGTCTTTAATTTTATAGGAAAATAAAAAAAAATTTAAGGGGGGGGGTGGGTAAATCGGGCTAACGGAGTAAGGCCCGTTACGAATACGACCGAATACGACTTCTGAAGTGAAAATGCTCTGAAGAAAAAATGTAGAATATGTTAAGTTCTTTTTGACGACATACGACTTTTGAAGATCGGACATGTTATACTAAAGTTATGAAAAAATACCATTTTAGCTGTTTTTTCGGTGGTCCTCTCGAGGTCAGCTTTGATATAGGGAGTGGTTTTTTGAAACTTTTTTTCGACCCACTCTAATGTACAGATCAAAAAATATGTTAAATACATATTAAAAAAAAACAACAACAAAAACAGCACTAAAACAAACTACACGAATGCGACCCAGTGGGCAAAAGCAGGGCTTCGATGCGCTTCTAGCAGGCCACCATACGGATTTTTTAGCCCTTCCGTACTCATATCCAAGCCCATTAACTTTTTTATATGAAACGAGAAAATTTTCTACGCCTTCTTCTCTCGCGACTCTAAAGAGGCCTGCTGGAAGCCCTTTTTGAGAATAGAAAGAAAAGCAATGTGTATAAATAAAAACTTGACATAAAAAAACTGAATATTTCCAGATTTGAACCAGAGTCCTCTCATATGGCAGTAGTTAACAAACTTAAGCTTATTTCGCATCATTATAAATGAAAGTAAGCTTTTGGGTAAGTAAGCAAAAAATATTTTTTGTATTGGTTTTTTATAATTTAAATTTTTTTATAAATTCAATCAACATTTTGTTTAATTTTTTTTTGTGAAATTTCTTCATACAAAAATTAAGAAAAGACCATATAAAGGTTTTCATACAATATTCCAGCAAAAAAAGTGCTTCCAAAAGAAGATAAAGTGGAAGGGAAAGTCTTGAATTCCATACCTTCCACTTTCTTAATCAGAAGGCATTATTTTAACATATGCATGTCATTGGGAGGAATCCTTTGTTTAGTCTTCTCTAGAAGTGATTCCAGAGTTTTTCAATGGAAGATTTTTTTGAGACTTTCAATGAAAGGATTGTAGTGGGTGTTTTCCAGGAGAACTTTAGGAAGAATGAAATGGTTTTTGTGGTCAGCCGCCTTCGACAGCCCAATAAGGAAGCACCTGTACTCCACCATGTCTGAATTTGGTATTCCTGCAAAACTAGTACGACTTTGCAGGATGACACTGAGCAACACCAGCAGCGCAGTTAAAATCGGGAAGGACCTCTCCCCATCATTTATTACCAAACGAGGTTTCAGACAAGGTGATTCCTTATCGTGCGACTTTTTCAACCTAATGATGGAAAAGATCATCCGAGCTGCTGATCTAAGACGTAGTGGCACAATATTCTACAAGAGTGTTATGCTGCTTGCGTATGCTGATGACATCGATATCATTGGTCATAATACGCGCGAAGTCAGTGCAGCATTTTTCAGATTAGAAAGAGAGTCAAGTCGAATGAGTCTGTCAGTGAATGCAGATAAGACGAAATACTTAGTGTCAACAAACAAACAGTCCCAGCGTCTTGGAACCCACGTTACCGTTGACAATACCTCCTTCGAGGTTGTGAAGAACTTCGTTTATCTGGGATCCAGCATTAATTCAACCAACGACATCAGCATTGAGATCAAACGAAGAATAACTCTTGCCAACAGGTGTTACTTTGGGCTCAGTAGGCAATTAAGAAGCAGAGCCCTCTCTCGACGAACGAAAATCACGCTCTATAAATCGCTTATCATGTCCGTCCTACTTTAAGCATCACAAACCTGGACTCTGAGCAGTTTAGATGAGAAGACTTTAGGAGCATTCTAGAGAAAGATTCTTCGTAAGATCTACGGACCAATCTGCGTCAATGGCGAGTACCGAATACGGTGGAATGATTAACTGTATGAGCTGTACGCTGACATCGACATAGTCAAGCGCATTAAAATCGAGCGGCTTCGCTGGCTTGGTCATGTTCAGCGCATGAAAGACGATGCTCCAGTGAAGAAAACATTGGATTCGGTACCCAGCGGCGGTCAACGCAGAAGAGGACGACCGCATCTTCGTTGGAAAGACCAAGTAGAGGACAACCTGACGAAGCTTGGAATTTCCAACTGGCGCCAGCAAGCGAAAGACAGAAATGGGTGTCGCAAATTCTTAGATGAGGCCAAGACCGACATATGGTTGTAGCGCCAACTAAGTAAGTAAGTATGTTGGAAATTTTCTGTTTTAAATTGATTTATTTAACTTAATTTTAGCAAATTTATTGTTAACAACTTTAGAAGTTCTTGCTAATACGTTCGTCCTTCTTGGTCAAACACGCAACGCAATCATCGATTCTCGGGCCTCGAGCCTCAGATGGCATAGGTCTTGGAACCAATGGTCATGTGGCCGATATCTGCATCAACATCGACGATGCTCAACTGCACAGAGGCATGGTCCTTGGCATGTACGATTCTGTTGGATGCAGAGCACTTTCTGGGGCAGTATAAATCAACATACTCTCCGGCGTCGTTTTACATGTTTATAGATTTTTTGTAGAAATATAAAAAATTTATGACGCTCGGCACTGAAGTCGAAAAGAAAGCAATTAAAATATTGCCAGCTTGGCAATTACAAACAGTTTAAAATATTTCAAAACAGTTATGTAATGAAAACTTAAGAAATATCCTAAAATAAACATTCAGCACGCCAAAAATTAAAACTATATAAATTTTAACACATTTGACAATTTTCTATCAGCTTTTATTCATTGTCTTTTACGCTCTTCTTATATTTGACAGCTTTGGTACCCACCTCTTTGTAACGACTCTGCCATGTCTAATATACCTTATTTCTGATCATTTATAATTTTTTATAATTGGTTTAAAAATTTTATCTTATAAAATAATATGACAAGACTCGGAACCTTCAAAAGGTAGGCCTTACAGCACTATACAGCGATCATGAAAGGTATTTTGACGCCAATAAAAGCACTACTAGCATGGCTTTTTTTGCGTAAAACTAGCTAAAATGCCCACTGGGGAAGCAAATCAAGAACCAAAACAACAACAACAACTACAACCACAACGAACCCAACAACAATAATAACAGCATAATCAGCTACTGAAGCAGCTTTTGTATTTCTCATACGAATATATGCATTTTCTTCTTCTTCTAAACTAAAACTTTGAAAATGACTCCCATTTCAAAATGAATAAAACTTTGAAAATGACAAACCACGCTGTAAGACGTGATTCTACGCCAAAAGAAGAATGTAAATTTCACTGAATAACAGTTTTGTGGTGGTTGATGGAAAAAGTCTTTTATTCAAAAAGTGCACTCTTCAGATAGCTGAATTTGTATGTTTTTTAGAGTTCAAACTTCTTATTTTAAAATACAGAAAAATTAGAGAGGTATTTTTTTACATTTTAAAATGTTTAATTCGAAAAACTGCAAAAATTTCATGTTTTTGATCCAGTTTTAATAAATTTTCTTTTTAATGTTTGTGCAATTATAATTGAAATATTTTTACTTTTTGTTAAGTTTTATCTATTGAAAAAAAAAAAACGATAAAGACACATCTCAATTAATCAAACAAGTTCATTGTAATTTGAGTACATAAAATTTTATTTTTGAAAAACTTCACTTAGGTGCCACAGGAAAAGCTATGTTACTCCGAAAGTGCATCTAGAAGTAGCAGCATTTTTTTTCTTAAAATTTATAGTATTCTCCATAAAATATTTTAAATTTTTATATCTAATGTTTTTATTTTTTTTAATTTTGCAAATTTTTTAAAAATACAACAATATAATTGCTGTTTTTTCCCAAATAATAAAATTCAAGTCTGATTAAAAAAAACTGATATAAACAATGTGAAAATTGGTGAAAAAATGACAGTGCTGCAGTGTTTTAAAAATAGTTCTCTTGACATTGTAAAAAGATTATAGATGTAAAACCCCAATTTTCACACCACTCTGCGGCAACACTACAAATGTTTTCAAATTTTTTTTTTATATATTTGAATAGTTTAAAGTATTAGCTCATAAATGGCATTCACAGTTTATTCAGTTATGGCATTTTAATTTTTTTTTCTCGATTTTCTCAATGGCCATCTCGTTCCACTGTGAGGAGGTCTGACCGCACTCCTTTTTAATTTTTTGATGGCTTACACTGGCTTACAAGTTTAAATTTTGAACAAATACCAGGAACACTGTGGTCGTGCTAGCTACAGATGGCAACCTTGGTAGAGTTGATGGCGGTGATCTATAAATAGCCTAATGCTTTAAAAATGTCATATGATTAAGTAGCCAATTTGAACGTTAAATTTGTTCTATATAATTCAAATGAATGAATTCCACGACTTTAAACGGTGAGTTGATCACAGCTTGATCACTCAAAGACTACTGAAGAGGAAATGTAGCAGACTGCATAGCCAGCTAAGTGATTGACTCTATACAGAGTTGTTGTTGCCTTCTTAACTTACTTAACTTACTTTACGTACTTAACTTACTTGACCTATAAGGCTCGCAATTTAATTCATGGAATAATTTAATATATCGTAAAATTAATTAATTTCTTAAAATTTTTACAGTTTCAAAAAAAAAAATACATTTTAAACTAACTTCTTTTTTAGGAAATACTGTAGTAGAAATCAGGAACAATTTATTTTTTTTAACATATAGTTTATTTAATTACAAACGTTCTAGGCTTAAAATGAGCGAAATAGGATAAAAATTATTTTGTGAATCAAGTCATTTTTCAATTTTAATGCTTACGCTATAAATTACATTTTGCTTGTACTTTTACGTTTTTATGAGAATAACTTGACCATTTTCTGCTCGATCGAAACAAACAAATATATAAATGGAAAGATAATTAATTTGCCTTTCTAAGAGTATGATTTTTCTTTGAATCGAAAAGATAGTTTTAGCTACAAATTAAGTCATGTTATGAAAACCACAAAAGTACCTATCTAAAAATCTCACAAATGAAAAAAAAAATTATAGCGATATTTGAGTTCAGTAAGTTCAAATTAACATACCCATATAGATGCCGTTGTTGGTATTTTTCAGATGTAAAGCAGTGTTTTGATGTATAGAATGTGCCCAAAGCGGTTTGGCCGACAACGATTGCATAAAAAAAATATCGCATACGAAAGCAACCCATATTTTCAAAAACCCACTCGAAAAAATCTTTAACCAAATCTTAAAACGCGTTTTCTGAAAAATCATGTTTTCCAAACATATTGACTTGAAGTTTTTTAAATTTTAAAGTAGATTAAATGTTTTGGTATAGTGACCGGTTTTTTAGACCACTTTAAAGAGCGAAAAATGTGAATAAAACACTACTAAAAATTCACATTCCCGTCATTTTTTAGTTTTTTAACTATTTACTGATATTATAGGTTCAAGCTTTAATAAATTTGATATAATTTATAAAATTTTTTGGTTTTTTTATATCAGATGACATAAACGTTTGATGGTACAGACCGTTTGGGTACCTTTTTCTTCAACGTGACGTTTGACGGCGTATCCATTACACTTTTATGCATCAAAAAAATATTTTCCTTCACTTTAAGGATGAAGTCTAGTTCGTTGGCTAAGAAAATAGGCTATTTTTCGGAATTTCTCGTGAGCTTGCTATGAAAGATATGTTTATAAAAGTGGTGAGGGATGATATATGAAGACTTATATTAAAAAAGTTTTTATTAATTTTTTTTTAGTTTTTTTACACAAAATGCGCACTTAAACGGAACGCTATAATTTGGAGGCAGGTCTGGCTCCAACACGATATCTCGGCAACGTTATATATCTTTAAAGTCGGCGCTTATATAATCAGACTTTTATAAAATAAACGCTCCGGCTTTAAAGGTTTTATATTCATGGAGAAATAAATATATTTATGATAATTAAAGTTTTTTCTAAATGACCTCTATATTAATTATGTTGACTTTATATGATTTAAATACAAATTCTAAATGTTTGATAGTTTAAATCATACTTGATTTTAAATACAAATTCTAGTTGTTTGATAGTTTAAAATCGTTTATTGAGCTTAAGGTCGAAGTTAGAACAATTAATTGTTCTAACGAATTTTTCCAAAGAAACAACAACAACAAGAAAGTTTTTTCAATATGAAAAGGAAAAAATCACTAGCTGATCTGATTGCAATTTCTGCTCTGCTAAAAGCGTCATCAGAAATCTTTGTGATACCCGTGCAAGCGCGCGCTAACGCACTGCACCATCGGGGCGATGAGATTTGAAGCGTCAATTTCTCAGTTTTTTCCTCAATTTCATCATGTCACATTTGTTGTTTAGCTGATAATTTATGATAATAATACAAAATAGCAAAAAAAAAGTATAGTAGTAAGATTTCCAATTTAATAATATATATAAATAAATTAACAAGTTTGACCAAGAATTAATTTGAAAAGTAATTTGAAATTATTTTTTACTTTGTAGTGGTTTTGAAGTTGGGTTATTTTTGTTAAAAAGTTTTTATTTCTTCCTTTTTAGAGATTATGATAACAATTTTCCCATTCTTGTTACGAATTTTCGTACTCTAGTGTCAAAATTAACTGAAAAACAGTATTTTTCTTATATTGCCACGCCCTTTTGTCCAGTAACGCCCAATTTCTTGACTGTAAATTTTCATAATTATGCCTACCCCTGTACCTAATTTCAGTACCCTAGAGTCAATATTATTCGAGTTACAGCGTTTTTATTATATTGCCACGCCCTTTATCGAATTACGTTCACTTTTTGACCGTAATTTATAATAATTGTTCCAACCCTTGTACCAATTTCCAGTACCCTAGTGTCAATATTAACTGAGATACAGTATTTTTCTTATATTGCCACGCCCTTTTGTCCAACAGCGCCCATTTTATTCACAGTAAATTTCTATAATTATGCCTACCCCTGTACCTAATTTCAGTATCCTAGTGTCAATATTATTCGAGTTACAGCGTTTTTCTAATATTGCCACGTCTTTTATAGAATAACGCCCACTTTTTTGAACATCACTTTTAATAATTGTGCTAACCCTTGTACTAAATTTCAGTACTCTAGTGTTAATGTTAGTCGGTATACAAAGTGTTTCTTATATTGCTACGCCCCTGTGCCAAATACCGCTATCTGTCTATCTAATCTAATATCTCTATCTGTTGACAAAAAATTGTGGCAATCGGGCAAGTAATTTAGGAGTTATCGATGTACATACATTCAAAAAAATAAAAAACAATCAACTTGAGAACCTCCTCCTTTTTGAAGTCGGTTAAAAACAGTATCACTCAATGTTTCGCACAGGAGCAAAGAGAGGGGAAAAAACGATGCGTCAGCAGAGGAACTTATTGATGGTTGTTTGCTACATTTGCTGAGCGCCTGTTAGTCAAGATCCAAGAGCGTCATTTAAAAACCTACTCGCTGTCTGTATTGATGACGAGAGTTACTCGCAAAATGACGATGACGATGACGCAAACCAAAGATTTACCCTCTACCAAAATCTTTCAACGCGCTTAAAGAAGTTTATCACTTCAAAAAAATAACGAAAGTGCTTGAGTTTGTGTGTGCGTGTGTGTGGGCCAACGATCTCCCGGTGCATCAGCAAGTGCAGCATAGTTAAATTGGCTTTCTTTGCTGGTGAACGTCCTCCAAGTGCCACCTCCAGCAGCACAAGCAAATGAAGCGAGAATTCTCCGCTTTCAATTTATTAATTTCACGCCGGAGTATAATGGCAGAAAGTAGTGCTTCTGAAATATTGGAGAGTTGACCAGTCAATTGAATTGTGCTGCAGTTGCTGGTGCTGCTGGTGGTGACTCCCGGAGAACGTTGGCAAGCAAAAGAATCAGGAAATTTGCGCTGCACTTGCTTGTGCTGCTGGTGATGGCACTTGAAGGATGTAGGTTAGCAACAAATTTTGCACTCCACTTGCTGGTGTTGGCACTTGGATGACGTTCGCCAGCAAAGAAAACCCATTTATCTTTGCTGCACTTGCTGATGCACCGGGAGATCGTTGGCCCACACACACGATACAATATTACAAGTTTACGAAATAAGTTGCAAGTACAAGCACTCCAATTATGTATGTTGCAAATTGAATAAAATGCAAATTAAATAAAATATCTGCGCTAAAACCAAAGAGTAGTAAAAAGTTGTCATTTCTGCACAGTTGCGTTTGCGCAGCTATTTTTAATAAGTAAAGATTGGGCAAAAGTGGATGTGTTTTTGTTTCTTTTCGCCTTGCTTTGACTTTTTGTTTCCTATAAGAATTTTGCACTCGTCTGAATGTTTACATTTTTTAGCTAGATTGGTTTTGGTAAATTGAATGAATTTACCAATTTCAATATTTTTAAATGATGAGAACATTTTTATGCCCTTTACCTATGCATTTATTTTAATTTTTGCAGGTATATGTATTTAAGAAATTTTTAATTTTTTACCAATTTCCAGGTACTATGAATTTAGGAAATTTTTTAATTTGCAGCTAAATTTTTTAACTAGATAAGATTTGGTAAATTAAATGAATTTACCAATTTCAATCTTGAAAGAGAAATGCCCTTTACCTAAAAATTTCTTTTAATTGTTGCAGGTACTATGCATTTAAGAAATTTTTTAATTTGAAGCTAAATTTTGTAGCTATTATTAATCAATTTACCAATTTCCAGCTTTTTAAATTATGATAAATTGATTAAAATGATTTCAATGTAAATTTTTTAGCTACATTGGATTTGGTAAATTTACCAATTTCCAGCTTTTTAAATGATGATAACATTTCTCTGTCCTTTACCTATAAATCTTTTTTAATTAATGCAGGTATTTAGAAATTTTTTCGTTTTAAATAAACTCAGAATGTTTACGAATGCATTTTAAATATTAAATACCATGTAAAATTTTGAAAGCTTAACGTTTAAGTATTTTGTTGTATTTTTAAATCCAAATTAAAAAATAAAAGTGTTTGTTTAATAATGAAAAAATGGTATTATTATTCAAAAATAATTTATTTCATTTTAATAACCTTCTTTCAACAGTAATTGTTATGGTGACATAAAGTTGCTTGCCTTTTCCTGCATTTTGATTTTTTATTAAAATTTTGCCTAAAATCTATTGGAGGTTTTTAAAAAAATTTTAATTTTAGCAGAGATTGACAAAATTTTCAAAAAGGAATTGTGGCTAATCAGCATAGCTATTTTCTGTGTTGCATGTACTTACCTCATTTTATTCTTCTAATTCAATCAAAAATTAAAAAAGTTTTTAACTGGCTCTTATTATTTAATATAATACGGTGCTTATTATATAATATAATATCTTAGAAACTAGAATGAAATCTTAAATTAAATCTAGAAATTAAATCAAAATCTTATTACATAATGTAATAATTTAAAATTAAATCAAAATTAGTTTTTTTCTTAAATGACCTTGTTATTTATTATGTTGATTTTATATGATTTAAATACAAATTCTAAATTTTTGATAGTTTAAATCATACTTGATTTTAAATACAAATTCTGGTTGTTTGATAGTTTAAAATCGTTTATTGAGCTTAAGGTCAAAGTTAGAACAATTAATTGTTCTAACGAATCTGTCCAAAGAAACAACAACAAAGTTTTTCAATATGAAAAGGAAAAAATCACTAGCTGATTTTTTTGCAATTTCGGCCGTGCTAAAGGCTTCATCAGAAATCTTTGTGATACCTCGTGCAAGCGCGCACTAGCGCACTGCACCACAGAGGCGATGAGATTTGAAGTGTCAGAGATTTGAAGCTGAAAACAAATCAGCAAAAATCTAAAAACAACTTCAGTAAACATGCTTTGTTGTTGGAAGACTTCCAGCAGACTGTTGGACTCCATATAAGAACATAAGCATGAAGACTAAAGTAAAGCAAAAATACAACAATAAATGTGAGCACGTGAAATGGGAGAAAAACTGAGAAATTGACACTTCAAATATCATCGCCTCTGTGGTACAGTGCGCTATTGCGCGCTTGCACGAGGTATCACAAAGATTTCTTGAAGCCTTTAGCACGGCCGAAATTGCAATAAAATGGGCTAGTGATTTTTTCCTTTTCATATTGAAAAACTTTGTTGTTGTTGTTGTTGTTTCTTTGGAAAGATTCGTTAGAACAATAAATTGTTCTAACTTTGACCTTAAGCTCAATAAACGGTTTTAAACTATCAAACAACTAGAATTTGTATTTAAAATCAAGTATGATTTAAACTATCAAACATTTAGAATTTGTATTTAAATCATATAAAATCAACATATTAAATCAAAATCTTATAACATAATGTAATAATTTAAAACTAAATGAAAATCTTATTACATAATGTAATAATGTAAAACTAAATGAAAATCTTATTACATAATGTAATAACTTAAAACTAAATTGAAAACTTATTAAATAATGTAATAAGTTATCAACTAAGGCAAACAATTTGAATGAATTTAACTTACCTAAGTAATAGAACAAAGAAAATATTTACAATTTAAAACTACAAAAGTAAAATTATTAAATGTACATGCAATATTTACAGTATTTACAAAATTTACACATTTACAGGTATGTAAATTATATAAAGTAATTTAATAAACGGTTATTGTAACCTCAAAAATTTATGTACAACAACACAGAAAATATCTATGCTCATTAGCCACAGTTGCTTTTTGAAAATTTTCAGTCAATCTCTTTGCTAAAATTAAAAATTTTTAAATACCTTCAATAAATAGATTTTAGACAAAATTTTAATAAAAAATCAAAATACAGGAAAAGGCAAGCAACTTTATGTCACCATAACAATTACTGTTGAAAGAAGGTTATTAAAATGAAATAAATTATTTTTGAATAATAATACCATTTTTTCATTATTAAACAAACACTTTTATTTTTTATTTTGGATTTAAAAATTCAACAAAATACTTAAACGTTGAGCTTTCAAAATTTTACATGGTAGATATTTAATATTTAAAATGCATTCGTAAACATTCTGAGTTTATTTAAAATGAAACAATTTTTAAATACCTGCAACAATTAAAAAAGATTTATAGGTAAAGGACATAGAAATGTTATCATCATTTAAAAACTGGAAATTGGTAAATTGATTTAATTTCATCATTTAAAAATATTGAAATTGGTAAATGCAGTCAATTTACCAAATCCAATCTAGCTAAAAAATGTAATTCAGATGAGTGCAAAATTCTTATAGGAAACAAAAAGTCATAGCAAGGCGAAAAGAAACAAAAATATCACAATATCAAAATGTTTCCTACTCACTTCTTTACACGCTTTTTATTTCCTATGTTCTTCGCACTCATACTTCGCTAAGCGTCGCCAAGCATCGCGACCTCAAAGCTACGTCAACTAAGCAGAGCAGAGCAAAGTCAGGCGGCAAATTTAAATTTTATCGCCTTCCTTCACATCCACTTTTGCCCAATCTTTACTTATTGAAAATAGCTGCACAAACGCAACTGTGCAGAAATGACAACTCTACTACTCTTTGATTTATATACTAACAAACAGATTATATGCCAGAGTTGAACGTAGTGCACTAAATTTGCAGTTTCAGCTTACATGTACTGATAGTGTAAAATTATTCTCTATCTTCTATTATTTTTGACTGCTGAATTGAAAAATAAAAGCCTCACTATACATGAGTGATAGTGATAGTGAAAAGTTTCTCACTCAAATTCAAGTAAGAATAGTGGAAAAAAAATGTTTACAGCTTAGTGGAAAATTTTTTTTTTGCACTAAATAATTAGTGCAAAAAAAATACTTGCACTAATAGTGTTACAGCACAGAAAGTTATCACTCAATTGAAAGAAAATGGGAACAATTTATTTGTAGTATTGAGTATTTAAATATTACACAGAAATTTGTATGTTTCTATGCTATTCTTAGTAAAATATAAAAATATTAAATAAAACAAGAAAAATAAGCTATGCTAACAATTATTTGCTGTAAGCAATATTTAACTTTCATGAAACTATTATTTTAAATAACACCAATTTTATATAAACTGTCTATCTGATCCTAGCTTGGTGATGCTCATTCAGAGCTTTTGTTGTTGTTTTCTTCGTAAACATACATATATGACCAGAAGCTCGAAAAATAGTTTTTCTTAATTATAGATTTTTTTTTAATTCGAGTGTAACTGAAATAGTTTTAAAACCAGTCATATTTGAAAGTTGAGTGGAAAAACTTTCAATTGCAGCTTTCATTTAGTGGCTGTTCAAATTTCTTTGCTGTTCAAATTTCATTCGATATATTTTAGTGCTAGTGAAAGGCTGAGTGCACTCAGCATTTAGTGCACTACGCCCAACTCTGTTATATGCGTTAATTTCAGGAGTTGCCAAGTGATTTCTTTGTGAGCTTGCGGACTTCCGATTAAGAACAAGAGTGACGATCATTGTTGATTTTTTTTATGCGTATTTGTGCAAACATTTTTTTAAGTTATGTTTTCCAAGTTTCCTATCTTGTTATCTTTGCTGTCTGTATTGATGACGAGAGTTACTCGGAAAAGACGATGACGCAAACCAAAGATTTACCCTCTACCAAAATCGTTCAACGCGCCTAAGGAAATTTTCACTTCAAAAATATAAAAAAATTATCCTTGTAGGATCTTGCATAAGGATAAGGTACAATAACTATACCACCACGCATAATTTTTAAGTTTTGTTTATGAAATTCATTGAAATAGGATTTCATTTTGCTAAGACAAAGTGGCAAATCCACTGACTTCTTCTTTGGTGTTTCGCCGTCCTGCAATGGGCAGGCACATCTTTTTATTGTGGTTCTGGCTGGTTGGAGGGATGATTAGGCTCGTGTGTTTGGATAAAAAACGGTTTATTTTTCTTTATGCGGACTTAGATTGCTTTTTATTTTTGTTTGCAGAAGTCGGTGACACATATTATTAACATAGGGTTGAAATTATATCAAGTTTGAAGTCCTTAAGTGGCGATTGGTGCACAATATTTTTGGAAATAAGAAAAATATTCACGACTGCCACATCAAGAAAGTGGATAAATATACGATGTCACCATTTGCGGGTTTTTTTTTTATATAGTTCGTAGTATTTCTTTAGCTGATCTAATTCGTCAACGTTATTCATGTGCATGTTGAAGTCTTGTTTAACGACCGGTTTTTGTATTTCCTTTAATGTACCATCGCTTTTGCGTCGTTTTACCTTGACCAATTTATTCGAATCGTGGAAGTTGGAAAATACTGTAACTGCTTTTTTATCAATCCACTTCATAAAAAGTAAGCCTGAATCGCTGATTTGCCACTCATGTTCTCCTCTTTTCAAACGCGTTCTCAGGGTGGATTTGAGGATTAAGCCCCCTTCCCCCGAAATGAACGAATTTTAACGAGCTTCGAGAGAAACACTCAGCACAACATGGAAGCCGTTGTGTGTTTATGATCACTACAAAAATCTTGATCAAAGTAGATCAAAAATAAAAAGACTCAATTTAAAATATTTATTGCGAAAAGATTATAATATATAGACTTAATATTTTTTTACACTGTGCACAGTACACTGAGGGAATATGTGTTCAAATTTAATGAAACTGTGTTCATATAACATGAATTTGTTTTTGAAATAGAGCTTGAAACAATTCCATTTAAATTAAACTCAAATGCTTGTACAGTTCAATAAAAAACAAAATTGTTTTTCAAAACAATGTTTTTAAATACACTTTTACACTAAGGGAAATACGTGTTAAAATTAAATGAAACTGTGTTCATATTAAAAGGATTTTGTGGTCGGCCTTTGTAGTCTAGTGGAGAGTGCACTAGACTATCAACCCAGAGGCCCTTGGTTCGAGTCCGGATTCGGGCATGGTTCTTTTTTTCACTTTCTTTGTTCTTTCCTACATTAGGAATTATGTAAAACTAAAAGTCCACAACTACATTGTAAAAAATGTGGAATTAAAGGACAGGAACAACTAATGGCTGGAAATGCTTGCCGAGGTTAAGGCATAGCACTAGCCTAAGTTAAAAGCAATTAAAATTGACTTTCACGGTTGTTTCGCCTGATCAATAATTCACATATGGTTCCAATCAATTCCTCTAAATAAATCTATCTCTTTCCTTTCAGGTCAAAGACCAAACCTTGTTTATATAAGGTGCATGCTTTGGTTTCTTGATCTTTTTTTTAAAAAAAATTTGTTTTTGAAACAGGGCTTGAAACAATTTCATTAAAGGGGCATTTCACGTGAATCCAATCGGGTTCTGGATTTTGTTCATATTTGGACTAATTATACTTCTATATGGCCTGAATAAATGTACATCATTATTTTTTTATCAAGCCAAATGTCGGTTTATAAGCCTATAAAGAATTGAAGAAATTTAAGGAACGGATTTTTTAAAAGCTATTACTGCTATTATCCAAAAACATAAAAAATAAGGCAAGTAGTGTGTTTTTGAGGAAATTATTTGTTCTTTTTGACAGTTATAAAACATTTTAAATTTAATTTTTTTCAGTGTATGAAACCGGAAGTATTATTTCAAATCGGGTTTCACTTAACTTCGGTATTTTTGATTTTTTTTTTTATTTTAATCTCAAAATGTAGCTAGTAGTCCATAAATAATACGTGGAAAGTTTAAGAATGGGATCTGCATTCGTTTAGGAGATACATCAAATATAGTGCAAATGTGCCGCACTTAGCGAACAGTATAAAAATAAACAAAATATTAAATAGTAGTCGAAAAGGAACGAATTTATTTTAAAATTTTTACAACTTTGCAATGCTCACTATAACTTGTTCTTTTAACACTAATGCCATCGGTTATTAGTATACAAGAATGATTCTTTTAAGTGCCTGGAATAGTCACTGCACAATCAAATCGTTGCTGCAAAAAAACTCTTTGTGTTTGAAGGTCTTCCTTAGTGCAGTAATAAAAAATCGTTTCGTTTAAAGCTGATTTTGCCCATTCATACAACCGATCAGGGGTGGTGATTGCTGGTAACTGTAGGCTTGCATGTGTTGCTAATCTTTTAAGATTCCCACCAATACCATCGCATGGCCCTTTCTCATGTGACGTGGCATGAAAATGAATTTCAGCTTCGGTATCAAAATCTTCTTTATAGTAATAATGGTTTATAAAGTAAAATTTATTCTTGAAATGTTGTGAGGCTCCGTTTGTACCATAAATTATTTTTTTAACTGTTATTCTCTTATCTAAGAGATGCTGGTGTAATAATTTCTGAAAACCATAAAATGAAGCTGTATCGTGATTAAGATCATTTGATATCATTACTATACTCCCGTGTCTTATTAGATTTTCATCCCTGTAGTAAAAAACTGACGTTAAAAGTGTAGCTTGTTCACTGTTCCAATGGTAAGACTGTGCTGAATTTTGTATTACAAAACTGTAATTTTCCGCAAAATCGCACTGAACAAGGAGTTCACCTTCAGAAAGGGACTCCTTCAGCGTTTTGAAGAAAAGTGCTTGTTGTTCAGCAATGTATGAATGAGGTTTTAAAACATCCAAGGCACTACTACACAAGCTATCAACAAAATCATCTGCGGGAAGCACTTGAGTGATTATCGTAAAGCGATCTGTATGGACGATCTGAATGGACAGGTGTCCATTGCTCAAACTGCACACTAGTAACTTCATTATCATCGAAAACCATTATTAAATGGTCACGAATCACACCCAATCCAGGACAAGAAACACAATTTTTATTTGGAGCTGATTTTGCAGTCGTTAAATAACAAATTGATATAGGGTTTGGACACATCATCCTTTGTAGGCACTCCTTGTAAGACGGAAGGTGCATGTTGGTTTCTGCAGTAAGTGAATCAATATCTCCTCCACTCAGCATCAATTTAACATTCTGGTGGTAAGTACAGCTGTAGTCAAAATAAGAGCAGTACTCTTTTATTCTCACATGTTTGTATAAACAATACTTGTCTACAAATTTCGGATCCGGTAAACCCATTATCGTTCCTATATGTACTTTCATCGCTGGTTCGAAACCTGTCCTCAGTTTCCTCCTATATTGTAAAATTTTCCAGATACAGGGTGTTTTACGTTTTTGGCACTTGTTTAGTATTATTTATCTACAATCCATAAAATTAAAAATAATATTTTGTATTGACTTTATATGATTTAAATACAAATTCTAAATGTTTGATAGTTTAAATCATACTTGATTTTAAATACAAATTCTAGTTGTTTGACAGTTTAAAATCGTTTATCGAGCTTAAGGTCAAAGTTAGAAACAATTAATTGTTCTAACGAATTTTTCTAAAGAAACAACAACAACAACAAAGTTTTTTCAATATGAAAGGAAAAAAAACCACTAGCAAATTGATTTTATTGTACAATTTCTGCGTGCTAAACGCGTCATCAGAAATCTTTGTGATTGCCCGTGCAAGCGCGTAGACGCACTGCACCATCTGGGCGATGAGATTTTGAAGCTTCAATTTCTCATTTTTTTCCTTAATTTCATAATGCCACATTTGTTGTTGTATTTCTGTTTTACTTTAGTTTCTATGCCTATATTATATGTAGTCCAACAGCCTGCTGGAATTCTGCACTAACAAAGCATGTTTACTGAAGTTGTTTTTAGAATTTTTTGCTGATTTTGTTTTTCAGCTGTTTCCGTTTGGTCGAGCTCTACCATTTGATTAAAGTTTTTTCCTAAATGACCTCTATGTTTATTATGTTGACTTTATATGATTTAAATACAAATTCTAAATGTTTGATAGTTTAAATCATACTTGATTTTAAATACAAATTCTAGTTGTTTGACAGTTTAAAATCGTTTATCGAGCTTAAGGTCAAAGTTAGAAACAATTAATTGTTCTAACGAATTTTTCTAAAGAAACAACAACAACAACAAAGTTTTTTCAATATGAAAGGAAAAAAAACCACTAGCAAATTGATTTTATTGTACAATTTCTGCGTGCTAAACGCGTCATCAGAAATCTTTGTGATTGCCCGTGCAAGCGCGTAGACGCACTGCACCATCTGGGCGATGAGATTTTGAAGCTTCAATTTCTCATTTTTTTCCCTTAATTTCATAATGCCACATTTGTTGTTGTATTTCTGTTTTACTTTAGTTTCTATGCCTATATTATATGTAGTCCAACAGCCTGCTGGAATTCTGCACTAACAAAGCATGTTTACTGAAGTTGTTTTTAGAATTTTTTGCTGATTTTGTTTTTCAGCTGTTTCCGTTTGGTCGAGCTCTACCATTTGATTAAAGTTTTTTCCTAAATGACCTCTATGTTTATTATGTTGACTTTATATGATTTAAATACAAATTCTAAATGTTTGATAGTTTAAATCATACTTGATTTTAAATACAAATTCTAGTTGTTTGACAGTTTAAAATCGTTTATCGAGCTTAAGGTCAAAGTTAGAAACAATTAATTGTTCTAACGAATTTTTCTAAAGAAACAACAACAACAACAAAGTTTTTTCAATATGAAAGGAAAAAAAACCACTAGCAAATTGATTTTATTGTACAATTTCTGCGTGCTAAACGCGTCATCAGAAATCTTTGTGATTGCCCGTGCAAGCGCGTAGACGCACTGCACCATCTGGGCGATGAGATTTTGAAGCTTCAATTTCTCATTTTTTTCCCTTAATTTCATAATGCCACATTTGTTGTTGTATTTCTGTTTTACTTTAGTTTCTATGCCTATATTATATGTAGTCCAACAGCCTGCTGGAATTCTGCACTAACAAAGCATGTTTACTGAAGTTGTTTTTAGAATTTTTTGCTGATTTTGTTTTTCAGCTGTTTCCGTTTGGTCGAGCTCTACCATTTGATTAAAGTTTTTTCCTAAATGACCTCTATGTTTATTATGTTGACTTTATATGATTTAAATACAAATTCTAAATGTTTGATAGTTTAAATCATACTTGATTTTAAATACAAATTCTAGTTGTTTGACAGTTTAAAATCGTTTATCGAGCTTAAGGTCAAAGTTAGAAACAATTAATTGTTCTAACGAATTTTTCTAAAGAAACAACAACAACAACAAAGTTTTTTCAATATGAAAGGAAAAAAACCACTAGCAAATTGATTTTATTGTACAATTTCTGCGTGCTAAACGCGTCATCAGAAATCTTTGTGATTGCCCGTGCAAGCGCGTAGACGCACTGCACCATCTGGGCGATGAGATTTTGAAGCTTCAATTTCTCATTTTTTTTCCCTTAATTTCATAATGCCACATTTGTTGTTGTATTTCTGTTTTACTTTAGTTTCTATGCCTATATTATATGTAGTCCAACAGCCTGCTGGAATTCTGCACTAACAAAGCATGTTTACTGAAGTTGTTTTTAGAATTTTTTGCTGATTTTGTTTTTCAGCTGTTTCCGTTTGGTCGAGCTCTACCATTTGATTAAAGTTTTTTCCTAAATGACCTCTATGTTTATTATGTTGACTTTATATGATTTAAATACAAATTCTAAATGTTTGATAGTTTAAATCATACTTGATTTTAAATACAAATTCTAGTTGTTTGACAGTTTAAAATCGTTTATCGAGCTTAAGGTCAAAGTTAGAAACAATTAATTGTTCTAACGAATTTTTCTAAAGAAACAACAACAACAACAAAGTTTTTTCAATATGAAAGGAAAAAAACCACTAGCAAATTGATTTTATTGTACAATTTCTGCGTGCTAAACGCGTCATCAGAAATCTTTGTGATTGCCCGTGCAAGCGCGTAGACGCACTGCACCATCTGGGCGATGAGATTTTGAAGCTTCAATTTCTCATTTTTTTTCCCTTAATTTCATAATGCCACATTTGTTGTTGTATTTCTGTTTTACTTTAGTTTCTATGCCTATATTATATGTAGTCCAACAGCCTGCTGGAATTCTGCACTAACAAAGCATGTTTACTGAAGTTGTTTTTAGAATTTTTTGCTGATTTTGTTTTTCAGCTGTTTCCGTTTGGTCGAGCTCTACCATTTGATTAAAGTTTTTTCCTAAATGACCTCTATGTTTATTATGTTGACTTTATATGATTTAAATACAAATTCTAAATGTTTGATAGTTTAAATCATACTTGATTTTAAATACAAATTCTAGTTGTTTGACAGTTTAAAATCGTTTATCGAGCTTAAGGTCAAAGTTAGAAACAATTAATTGTTCTAACGAATTTTTCTAAAGAAACAACAACAACAACAAAGTTTTTTCAATATGAAAGGAAAAAAAAAAAACCACTAGCAAATTGATTTTATTGTACAATTTCTGCGTGCTAAACGCGTCATCAGAAATCTTTGTGATTGCCCGTGCAAGCGCGTAGACGCACTGCACCATCTGGGCGATGAGATTTTGAAGCTTCAATTTCTCATTTTTTTCCCTTAATTTCATAATGCCACATTTGTTGTTGTATTTCTGTTTTACTTTAGTTTCTATGCCTATATTATATGTAGTCCAACAGCCTGCTGGAATTCTGCACTAACAAAGCATGTTTACTGAAGTTGTTTTTAGAATTTTTTGCTGATTTTGTTTTTCAGCTGTTTCCGTTTGGTCGAGCTCTACCATTTGATTAAAGTTTTTTCCTAAATGACCTCTATGTTTATTATGTTGACTTTATATGATTTAAATACAAATTCTAAATGTTTGATAGTTTAAATCATACTTGATTTTAAATACAAATTCTAGTTGTTTGACAGTTTAAAATCGTTTATCGAGCTTAAGGTCAAAGTTAGAAACAATTAATTGTTCTAACGAATTTTTCTAAAGAAACAACAACAACAACAAAGTTTTTTCAATATGAAAGGAAAAAAAAAAACCACTAGCAAATTGATTTTATTGTACAATTTCTGCGTGCTAAACGCGTCATCAGAAATCTTTGTGATTGCCCGTGCAAGCGCGTAGACGCACTGCACCATCTGGGCGATGAGATTTTGAAGCTTCAATTTCTCATTTTTTTCCCTTAATTTCATAATGCCACATTTGTTGTTGTATTTCTGTTTTACTTTAGTTTCTATGCCTATATTATATGTAGTCCAACAGCCTGCTGGAATTCTGCACTAACAAAGCATGTTTACTGTTTTTGTTTTTTTTTTTCCTTTCATATTGAAAAAACTTTGTTGTTGTTGTTGTTTCTTTAGAAAAATTCGTTAGAACAATTAATTGTTTCTAACTTTGACCTTAAGCTCGATAAACGATTTTAAACTGTCAAACAACTAGAATTTGTATTTAAAATCAAGTATGATTTAAACTATCAAACATTTAGAATTTGTATTTAAATCATATAAAGTCAACATAATAAACATAGAGGTCATTTAGGAAAAAACTTTAATATTTTGTATTTTAAAAAATTATCAAATTTTCCATCAATACATCAACCACTATCGTGTCATGTGCTGTAGCAGAACTAAAATTTTGAGATTATCATACGAAATATCAGCAAATTTTGCATCTTTTGTTTTAGCGGAGCTGTAATCGTCCAGTAATTATAATACAATGGCACGTTCGCGTAGCGGCTAAAGCGACAATTAAAAACTTAAAAGGAAAATGTAATGATTTTCTATTATCTGTCTCATTCTAATATTGAACGTCCAATCTAACAATGAATACGTAATACTTCAGACAGATAAGAGATGGCCCTACTAGTCACAATTGGTTTTCATAATTATGAAGCTCATGAAAGCTCATAAGAGCTTTTAAAAAATCCGTTTCGTAAATTTCTTTAATTCTTTAAAGGCTTATAAACGGCAATTGGGCTTGATAAAAATAAATAATGATGTACATTTGTTCAGGCCATATACAAGTCTACTTAGTCCAAATATGAACAAAATCCAGAATCTGACATTATTTTCGTGGCCCGCTTCACGTTAAAGTTTTTTTTTGCATTTCATTTCACATTTCTCAATTTCAGACTTATTCAATTTGAATCATGGAAAAGTACACAATCGAGCAACGCGTAAAAGTTATTCAGGCTTATTATGAAAATGGACGTTCAAATCAAAAGGCATATCGTGCACTTCGTGATTTGTTCGGTCAATTTAATCGTCCAAATGTGCGTACAATTGGAAAAATCGTGCAAAATTTTGAGCAAACCGGGTCTGTAGGAGATGTGAAAACACCAGTGCTTGCTCGTACAGCTCGTACTGCGGAAAATATTGCTGCTGTTCGCCATAGTGTGGCTGAAGTGCCGTCCACCTCAACTCGTCGTCGTACCCAACAATTGCACCTCTCACGTTCGTCGTTGATGAACATTATGCATAAAGACTTGCATTTACACTCTTACAAGGTGCAATTGACTCAAGAACTAAAGCCTCTTGACAATTTGAAGCGTCGTCAATGGTCAGAATGGTAGCAAGAAATGGCAACAGTGGATGATCAATTTTCGAAGAAAATCATCTTCAGTGATGAGGCACATTTTCACCTCAGTGGATTCGTCAATAAGCAGAATAGCAGTATTTAACCGAATGATAATCCAAGAGTGATTGTCGAAAAACCAATGCACCCACAAAGGGTGACTGTTTGGTGGAGTTTATGGGCTGGCGGCATCATCGGGCCGTATTTTGTCCAAAATGAGGTCGGTCAGGCATTTACTGTGAATAGTGTTTGCTATCGTGAGATGATAACGAACTTTTTATGGCCCGAATTGGAAGATATGGATGTGGACGATGTGTGGTTTCAACAGGACGGTGCCACTTGCCACAAAGCTGACGAAACAATGGCTCTTTTGCGCGACAAATTCAATGGCCGTGTTCTCTCACGTGGTGGCGATGTCAATTGGCCGCCAAGATCATGTGATTTGACACCGTTGGACTTCTTTCTTTGGGGTTATTTGAAAGGAAAGGTGTACGTCGACAAGCCAGCAACAATTCAAGAGCTAAAAGATGAAATAATTCGTCACATTAACGGCATAGAACCTCAATTATGCCTCATCGTCATCGAAAATTTGGACCATCGGATGGAGGTGTGCCACCGAGGTCGCGGCAGCCATTTGGCCGATATTTTATTCCATACATAATTGAACCATACCAATATTATCATAATAAAAAGAAATGACAGTAATTTCCTAAATAATTTGTGTTTTATTCAAAATCAACATCGGCCCTTAAAATTTAACCACACTTTATTAATTTTGACACTATTTACACTAGCTTTATACCTTTTTTCTCGAGCATTCGAAGCATCGCAAAAACTAAGATAAGAATAGAGGAGAAAGAAGGAACAATAAAAGTAAAATTGATTAGATTTTCTTCTGTTTCTTATCGCATTGCAATCAAACATCTACACTGCAAGAAATACTGAATCGAAAGTGTGCAGTTTATTTTCCATAAATTCCTTATATTAAAATTTAAAGCTGACTATAGAATAAGAGCAATATTAAAATAAAAAATATTTATGCTGCTAATCATTCAACCAACAAATGCTAAATATTGGTTGTGCCTATAGTTTTGTCCAGCACGTATATAGTAACACCGGGCTTATTAACTAGTGTGTACATAATATGTTATTTTGTAAAATTTGAAGCTAAAGTGACTTAATTAAAAGTTAGGATAGATATAAAAACCATAGGGACTCAAATTTAAGATGTTCATTAATACCAGTTCTGGTATGCGTTATATTTGTTAATTTTCTAAAATTTTTATTCCTGCAGTCCAAGTTGCTTGGCCAAAAAAAATATATAAGTTTAGTACAATCCTAGTTAATTCCTAATACTTAACACTAACTGAGATGACATCTTACTTTGGTTAGATTACATCAACTTACACAAGTTGAGGAATTTCGTTGGCTGGGATACATCAGGCAAGATTCTTTAAGCCCAGTCGCTGGCTCTGAGCAAATGTAACTCGCCTTCTGCATGTACACTTTTTTCGTATCATAATCATGTTTTCTTTTTACTGTGTGTAGCTGCTTTTCTGATAGACCGTTACTGTCAACATTTTGCATGTATAACGTATCACGAGTTGCAAGTCCCTCGACATCCTCAACATCTACTGAATTATCTAAACTTTCTGCTCTATCAACTGGTACATTTTCCATAATGAAACGAGCAAGTTCATGAGATGCATCTATGTAGAAGTCTGTCCTAGGCCGCTGTATGCTCGCTATTAACGCTGCTACTCTGTTATATTATTTAAAATGAAAAGTGTGAAAAATCAGTTGCTTGGATTCACCTTTAAATAAAGTGCCGTGTTGCTGTTGTAAAATGTGCTTCTTGTTTATACATGTAGCAACAACAAAAATAGATACAATGCCAGCAGCGTAGATATGCAGAATACTCAGCTTACCTTTTGACTAGGGGAACAGTAAATATGACACCGGCGCGCAGCAAAGGATATGAAAACCATCTTGGATTTTCAAAGAAGGCAAAGTGATGAATTATGGTCGCCTCCTGATCATGCAATGGATGTCCTAAGTAAAAGGCCTGAAGGAGCAGAAGTAAAAAACAATAGGAAAAGAAACAAAATAACAGTGATTTGTGTGTGTGTGTATGTGTGATTTTAGCTATTTGTTTGTGCGTATTTCTTATACCTCAGTGTGGTTTTCCATAGAGAGTTTATCCAGCAATGGCTGCAATGCGATGCTGGTAGTGTCCTCACATAAAATAATCCACTTTGTTTTCGAGTTAACCAAATCCAGTGTCGCATACAGTCGTGGTAGTGCAGTCAGGATGGTCCAGTCTCCAGGATAATTGAATATTTCATGTATAGTTTGGATATTGACAACATGATTTCCGACAATTGATTGTGATTGCTTCAAAATGTCTTTTCGCAGTAGCTTACATAATTGTCGATGGTAATCAGTATCCTGACTGTTTATTAGAATTAGGACCTTATTTGGAGCTGGCAAATGGATATAAAGAAATATTTTAGATAAAATTCAGTACCTTAAGATTACTATTACTTCTTTTTTTAATAATAAAATTAATATAGTTTTCAAAGTAAATAAAATAAAAATAATTTATACAATTTACTAGCGGACTCGACCCGACACGTTGTCCTGCCCCATTCAATGAATTTTTTTGTGATCGTTTTGTGAATTTGTGAAAAGTGTGGGAGTATGTAAACAAATTGACATTCGAGCAACACATGCTAGACGTTTCCTTTTGAAACTTCAATACATGACGATAAAAACCGTCTGACAAAATTTTTATTGATTTATGGGCGGTAAAAGTATGCTTGCTTTCATTTATATGCAACTTTGACCCATAGCACCGTAACCCTACATACTAACTTTAACTAAAATTTAAATACTTTTAAATATCTTAAATTTATTTAATAAATAATATATGGGCAAGTCCACAGAAAAGTCAACCGTGACCAAAATAATTGAAAATTATTAAAAACGTATTATTTTATGATATTACTAAGAAAAACATTTTAATTTTATTAATTTAAGCTATCAAATTGCCTAAGCTAAATAAAGATATCAAAATGTTTAGTAAATAATTCGTAAACTTTTTTGTTTTAGTAAAAATGGAAGACATAGGCTAAAGATAATAAGAAAAATGGTTAAGGCAAGAAAAGGGCAATATATTAAATTTGTGTTTTAATTACTAATTTTCATTATTACTTAACTACCTAATTTCCCAATTAAACTACAATGGAAAAATGTGTGACATCCGACACATAACATTCGAACAAATAAAATTGTCAACTGTGACTTTAAAAATACGATATTTGAGATGATGTTGGCCTTTTTCCAAAACTTATTTAATTTGCAATTTTTTTGACGTAGAATTAGATTACAGCGCGGTTTGTTTGGAGGTAATTTTCACAATTTTTTTCAAGTACATTTAAGAAGTTTGTACTTCACTTCAACAGTTGACACTTTGGGGTATACCTACAGGCTTTAATATTTATCTTACAAAGAACCAAAATGTACCAAAATATCAGTTAGAGTACAAATAAAACGAATATCGAACTTTGGATTTTGTCACTTCTTTAATAATGTCACAAAATAGCCAAATCTAAGAAGAAAAATTCATATATTCGAATGAGAAATATACAAGCTGCTTCCAAAGCTGATTTTGTAGCTGCTTATGCTGTTGTTATTGTTGTTGTTCGTTTGGTTCGAAATCGTGTCGTTTTTTGTTGTGATGCTTTTGTTTCCAGCGGTTGAAGTAGTCCTGAAACAATACATTCTCTCAAGCCTGAGGGGTAATTGTAAGACCTGAGTATTCAACACACCACTTGATTTCCTTTTTTCATAAAGATGTCATACTTACGTAACACCTGCTATCGTATAGCGTACACTCAGGCCTAAGTATCCCTAAGAATATTCCTCCGAAAATTCAGGCCTCAGGGAACGCTAAGAAATCAGGGCTTCTATCAGGTATTGAATACGATGGAGTTAGTATTAAAATAAAAAAGCAGGTAATATAAATAATAAAACATAATATAATATAACATTATATAATATATTATTGTATATATATATATATAATATAATTTAATATAATATAATATATATACAATATTTTTCATTAAAACATTGTACATCATTTTTCCAACGTTCCCCCTTTTTTTATTTTTCAGAATGACTACTTCGCATTGTTAGATTTTTATTTAAATTTCCCAAAGTTACTTGTTGGCATTACGACTTCGCTTCTAATCTCAACCGTCGCTCAGGTGCTAATACGAAGTAGATTCAGACTCGGGCTAACTGAAAGCATTCATAAACGTTTGACAGCATTACACTTTCGCTTCTAAACTCAGAGACATCTTCCGCTCTGAGATTGAAACAAAATTTTCACAGATTGGACAATTTCAGGGAAATTTTTAGAAAGCTTGAATGGAAATGCTTATTTTTAAATCTGTAATGATATCACTAATGAATTTTCAAAGCAAAATAGATCTTATTTGACACCAGATTTCATCAGGCATTGATATTGCTGACCGCTTGGTAATTGTTGTTATTAATATATATGTAAACTGTACATATATAAATACACATTATATGCTTTCGTTTTAATCGTTTGTTATTGGTTTTGTTTATTTTAAGAAAGATAGATAGAAAGACAGATTTTGTTTTCAGAAGAAAGATAGATATTTTGTTAACTAAAATTATACTTTTGTTTTATTTTTAAAATATACATATATGTATGTATATGCTCTCTACTACAGGAAAACTAAATAATTAAAATTTTTCCGATATTTATTTCCATTTATTAAACATAACTTTGAATTAAATTTAGTTTTAACCAACATAAAAAATGAACAAGAACAACATATTTATCACTAAAAATATAAACGAAAACTTTTTATAAAACAAAAAAAGTTTTTACATGAATTTAATTGTGAACTTTTTAGATCAAGAAAGTTTGAAGGAGACAATAACAACAACAAATTTGTTTTTGAATAATTTTTATTTAGAAGATGAAATGCTTTAAAATAGTTTTGAAAAATATAAGTAAAAAAAGCAGAATTTTTCTCTATTACTGTATAAAAAGGAATTCTACGTCTATACTTACGATACTATCGAAACTGTGACTTTTTTATTGATATTTTTTCGATCTGAAATAACAGTTATTTTTACAGTAAGTTTTTTCGATCAGAAATAAAAGTTATTTCTTGGTCGTTATTTTTTTCAATCGGGAATTAAAATTATTTCTTGGTCGTTATTTTGTTCATTTTGTTCAATCAAAAATAAAAGATTTTTCTTGATCGTTATTTTTCTATCAGAAAAAAAGATATTTTTTACCGTTATTTTTTTCGATCAGAAATAAAAGTTATATCCTGATCGTTATTTTTTCAATCAGAAATATATCAGTTATAGTTTCAATCAGTTATATCTTGATTGTAATTTTTTTTTGATCAGACTCGTGACTTTTCTCTTCTTTTCTTAACTCAACTCTACTTATAACATAATCTCTATTACTGAAATTACAATGCAGCAGTGGCAACGAAACAAAGCAAATGAATCTGATTGCCTCATTGGGAAACAAAAGAAATACAAATAAGCAAAAAGCCAAACTGCTGTCAAAACAATCCAAGCACCATAGCAATTTTTTGTGTAAGGTTAAAAAGGGAGAAAACCCCCACGATATATGATGATAAAAATAATAATAATAATAATAATAATAATAATAATAATAATAATAATAATAATAATAATAATAATAATAATAATAATAATAATAATAATAATAATAATAATAATAATAATAATAATAATAATAATAAAAATAATAATAATAATAATAATAATAATAATAAAAATAATAATAATAATAATAATAATAATAATAATAATAATAATAATAATAATAATAATAAT